>OY744522.1:18628199-18630699 GCA_963556195.1 Sepiola atlantica | reverse complement strand
AAAAAATAAAAATAATAAAATAAAGCCATGGTTATATGAATATAATATGAACTGACTTATATATATATATATATATATATATATATATATATATATATATAATTAAATATATATATATATATATATTTAAAAATAAACATTCACTTTGCTATAAAGCAAGACTATGAGTAAAGTCGTCAAGTCCTCTAGTCTGTCTTTATGTTTATGCTTTAATGGCATAAATATATCTTAAATCCTCCGTACCACGTGGTAATTTGAAATGGCAGTGAGGGTAGAGTGAAAGCGTGCAGATCCAAAGGTGGATCTATGAACCGGGTTCGCACCTGATTACCGTCTGAAATTATCACTTCTCTACACTGAAGAGCGCAATAAGCTCGAAACGGCGTCTGTTGGTAAAAATATAATTTAATATTTGTTTATAAATATTATTAAGCCTTTTTATGTAAAATGAAAGTTGAGTGCTGTTAGGAGATATCTAAAAATAGACATTCACTTAGAGCTAAAGCAAGACTCCGAGTAAATATATGCACGAATACACATTGGACTTTATTAAAGAGTAAGTGTTCCAATGGTAGTTTTGTTTTACGGCATATCAACCCTTTTTGGGTTATTTAATGCCGAATCTGGTCTTGTTTTCTTCTCTTTTTTGTTTCTTTCCCCTTTTAATATCTGTTTCTATTTAACCCATAGTTGGGACCCTAACAGGTACTACCACTCCGGGTCAGGGTGGACCTGGGAGCAATGGTAATTAAGAGGAGGCTCCACATTCCCCAAAGTCCGTAAGCCGAATCTCACCATCGGATGTAGTTTAAGGTCATATCCAGGACCGGGAGTAGGGTAGGAAAAATAAAAATAAAAAAGGGGAGGGAGAAAGGGAGAGGGGCTGTTGTTTTTGTTTTTGGTTTTGTAGAACATAATTAAGTTTTACAAACAAAAAACAAAAAAAAACAAAAAAAAAACGTCAATGTAGGTGAATTTCGTCTCAGGGAGCCACAGGGCAGCCTGGTCTGGTATCACCAGTAGTGTTCCAATGTGTTAATATTCAAGTCTTACCTTGTCTTGAGTCATGGTACTCATTACGGTGAAGGGTCCGTTTATATATGGATATCGGTTAAATTCCATACTAAGTTCGGTTTCCTGGATGAAAGGGATACACGATATCAAACTTGTATTGTCCTTCTCCGTACAGAAAACGCCGAAACCGAGGCAGTTAATTTCTGGGAGCGGGGCTGACGGAGTTCGCGTGTTTCGAGTATTTTTCATGTCCTTCAACTTCCGGTGACTGACCATCACTTCCGTGTCATAGTTGTTGTAGCAAGTGGATAAGAACCGCATCACCTCGATGTAATAAGCGATGTCCAATTTTTTCTCTTTGGTCAAGGCCACCGTCATCTGTCGTGGGGTATAGTGATATGCATCATGGAGCCTGGCAGAGAAAACATCCAATAAAAAGACAAAAACACAATCAGTTGTAAGTGTAAAAATAGAAGCCTTCATCAATGCAAGATTAATTTTTTTTTTTTACTTTAATATTATTAATTTCGGAATAATATTCCATCATCATTAGAAATATATATTAGAAAATATTAAGAAACTAAAAAATAAATAAATATGCAAATGAGCAAACATCGAGATTTGTTTGAGGTATATTTAGATTCCTATATATACGATATTTGAAACAATTCTTCAATGAAATAAGCCTAGTAAGTGTTGATGTTAATATAGTTAGGATAGATGGAAACAAATCTTTCGCTCACTGCCAGCGTTTAGTGCACACAGTTCAACTTCAATTCCACTCTCGGTCCACGGAAGTATTTTTAAAATGGCCCGAATTCTCAAAATTACTTCCGAATAAGTGCGCTCAACCTACGATTGAACTTAATATCTCTCTATTGGATTTACTTAATTCTTGAACTTTTTCTATGCTGCCTTCACGAAACCCCTTCTTTTCCATTTGTAAATCTCCTTTCATTGGACACCTTATTAACGGACATTTACCAACTGGACAGACCCCGTATCTTTTTTACACGCACTTTCTCACTCTTCATTACTTAATATTTTAAAAGATTTTGAATTTTGGTTTTTCCACTGCTAACTTATCCATCTATGTAATTCCTCTGATGATAAGATTTTAATCTTTGAAAAGCCTTGGCTTAAGGAAAGAATAATAAGCTTGCATTGAACAATCGAAGTTGAAATAAATTTGTCACTCGTACATGTTTATCCCTCTTCTTTCATCTATCTTTATATATATATATATATATATATATATATATATATATATATAAATGACACAGAAAAAGTGGAAAATAATATTAAATACCCTTTATAAACTCTCTTTTGTATATAATAAAACTAGTTTAAGATAATGTTCTTAAAAAACTTTTTCATATAAACCTTTTTTGAGAGTTTTTTTCAGAAAAATTAAAAAAAAACTTATTTGGCTCCCTTGATAAGAAGTAGGTTAGAGCGGTGCCCTTTGCTAAATGGCGATGGCTGA
>OY744522.1:18570699-18620699 GCA_963556195.1 Sepiola atlantica | reverse complement strand
CAATATCAACACTGTCTTGGATTCAGACCAGTAAAACTTTACTTTGTTTAATGTTGATTCATGTTATCGAACATTGATAGATCATTCCTATTCTAATGTAAAAATGTCCAATCTTGTGAAAGAGACATTGGGTATGGCAATGTTAGACTATGTTTGTTTACGGACTGTTGCTGGAAAACTTTGATTTAACATATTCTTTGATAAATTAAATGACTGAGATAAGCAGTTAGTGGAAGCTGTTAAGTCTAACAGAACATTTTGTTTTGGAGATGGAGTGAAGATAAAAGCTATTAAAACAGTTAAATTCCAATAGGAGGTATAAAAAGTGTCAGAGGTATAAAAGGTGACAGAGGTATAAAAGGTGTCAGAGGTATAAAAGGTGTCTGAGGTATAAAAAATTGTCAGAGGTATAAAAAGTGTCAGAGATATAAAAGGTGTCAGAGGTATAAAAGGTGTCAGAGGTATAAAAGGTGTCAGAGGTATAAAAGGTGACAGAGGTATAAAAGGTGACAGAGGTATAACAGGTGACAGAGGTATAACAGGTGTCAGAGGTATAAAAAGTGTCAGAGGTATAAAAAGTGACAGAGGTATAAAAGGTGACAGAGGTATAAAAAGTGTCAGAGGTATAAAAGGTGTCAGAGGTATAAAAGGTGTCAGAGGTATAACAGGTGACAGATGTATAAAAAGTGTCAGAGGTATAAAAGGTGTCAGAGGTATAAAAGGTGACAGATGTATAAAAGGTGTCAGAGGTATAAAAGGTGTCAGAGGTATAAAAGGTGACAGATGTATAAAAGGTGTCAGAGGTATAAAAGGTGTCAGAGGTATAAAAGGTGACAGAGGTATAAAAGGTGTCAGAGGTATAAAAAGTTGTCAGAGGTATAAAAGGTGTCAGAGGTATAAAAAGTGTCAGAGGTATAAAAAGTGACAGAGGTATAAAAGGTGACAGAGGTATAAAAAATTGTCAGAGGTATAAAAAGTGTCAGAGATATAAAAGGTGTCAGAGGTATAAAAGGTGTCAGAGGTATAAAAGGTGACAGATGTATAAAAGGTGTCAGAGGTATAAAAGGTGTCAGAGGTATAAAAGGTGTCAGAGGTATAAAAGGTGTCAGAGGTATAAAAGGTGACAGATGTATAAAAAGTGTCAGAGGTATAAAAGGTGTCAGAGGTATAAAAGGTGACAGATGTATAAAAAGTGTCAGAGGTATAAAAAGTGTCAGAGGTATAAAAGGTGACAGATGTATAAAAGGTGTCAGAGGTATAAAAGGTGTCAGAGGTATAAAAGGTGACAGAGGTATAAAAGGTGTCAGAGGTATAAAAGGTGTCAGAGGTATAAAAGGTGTCAGAGGTATAAAAGGTGACAGATGTATAAAAAGTGTCAGAGGTATAAAAGGTGTCAGAGGTATAAAAGGTGACAGATGTATAAAAAGTGTCAGAGGTATAAAAGGTGTCAGAGGTATAAAAGGTGACAGATGTATAAAAGGTGTCAGAGGTATAAAAGGTGTCAGAGGTATAAAAGGTGACAGAGGTATAAAAGGTGTCAGAGGTATAAAAAGTTGTCAGAGGTATAAAAGGTGTCAGAGGTATAAAAAGTGTCAGAGGTATAAAAAGTGACAGAGGTATAAAAGGTGACAGAGGTATAAAAAATTGTCAGAGGTATAAAAAGTGTCAGAGATATAAAAGGTGTCAGAGGTATAAAAGGTGTCAGAGGTATAAAAGGTGACAGATGTATAAAAGGTGTCAGAGGTATAAAAGGTGTCAGAGGTATAAAAGATGACAAAGGTATAAAAGGTGTCAGAGGTATAAAAGGTGTCAGAGGTATAAAAGGTGTCAGAGGTATAAAAAGTGACAGAGGTATAAAAGGTGACAGATGTATAAAAGGTGTCAGAGGTATAAAAAGTGTCAGAGGTATAACATGTGTCAGAGGTATAAAAAGTGTCAGAGGTATAAAAGGTGTCAGAGGTATAAAAGGTGTCAGAGGTATAAAAGGTGACAGATGTATAAAATGTATCAGAGGTATAAAAGGTGTCAGAGGTATAAAAAGTGGGAGAGGTATAAAAGGTGTCAGAGGTATAAAAGGTGTCAGAGGTATAAAAAGTGACAGAGGTATAAAAGGTGTCAGAGGTATAAAATGTGACAGAGGTATAAAAGGTGACAGAGGTATAAAAAGTGTAAGAGGTATAAAAGGTGTCAGAGGTATAAAAGGTGTCAGAGGTATAAAACGTGACAGAGGTATAAAAGGTGACAGAGGTATAAAAAGTGTCAGAGGTATAAAAGGTGACAGATGTATAAAAGGTGTCAGAGGTATAAAAGGTGTCAGAGGTATAAAAGATGACAGAGGTATAAAAGGTGTCAGAGGTATAAAAGGTGACAGATGTATAAAAGGTGTCAGAGGTATAAAAGGTGTCAGAGGTATAAAAGGTGACAGATGTATAAAAGGTGTCAGAAGTATAAAAGGTGTCAGAGGTATAAAAGGTGTCAGAGGTATAAAAGGGGACAGAGGTATAAAAGGTGACAGAGGTATAAAAGGTGACAGATGTATAAAAGGTGTCAGAGGTATAAAAGGTGTCAGATGTATAAAAGGTGTCAGAGGTATAAAAAGTGTCAGAGGTATAAAAGGTGTCAGAGGTATAAAAGGTGTCAGAGGTATAAAAGGTGTCAGAGATATCAAAGGCGACAGAGATATAAAAGGTGTCGGAGGTATAAAAGGTGTCAGAGGTATAAAAAGTGTCAGAGGTATAAAAAGTGGCAGATGTATAAAAGGTGTCAGAGGTATCAAAGGCGACAGAGATATAAAAAGTGTCAAAGGTATAAAAAGTGTCAGAGGTATAAAAGGTGTCAGAGGTATAAAAAGTGTCAGAGGTATAAAAGGTGTCAGAGGTATAAAAGGTGTCAGAAGTATCAAAGGCGACAGAGATATAAAAGGTGTCAGAGGTATAAAAAGTGTCAGAGGTATAAAAAGTGTCAGAGGTATAAAAAGTGTCAAAGGTATAAAAGGTGACAGATGTATAAAAAGTGTCAGAGGTATAAAAAGTGTCAGAGGTATAAAAGGTCTCAGAGGTATAAAAAGTGTCAGAGGTATAAAAAGTGTCAGAGGTATAAAAAGTGGCAGATGTATAAAAAGTGTCAGAGGTATAAAAAGTGTCAGAGGTATAAAAGGTGGCAGATGTATAAAAGGTGTCAGAGGTATAAAAGGTGACAGAGGTATATAAGGTGACAGATGTATAAAAGGTGTCAGAGGTATAAAAAGTGTCAGAGGTATAAAAGGTGACAGAGGTATAAAAAGTGTCAGACGTATAAAAAGTGTCAGAGGTATAAAAGGTGAGAGAGGTATAAAAGGTGACAGAGGTATAAAAAGTGTCAGAGGTATAAAAAGTGTTAGAGATATCAAAGGCGACAGAGATATAAAAGGTGTCGGAGGTATAAAAAGTGTCCGAGGTATAAAAGGTGTCAGAGGTATAAAAAGTGTCAGAAGTATAAAAAGTGTCAGAGGTATCAAAGGCGACAGAGATATAAAAAGTGTCAGAGGTATAAAAGGTGTCAGAGGTATAAAAGGTGTCAGAGGTATAAAATGTGTCAGAGGTATAAAAAGTGTCGGAGGTATAAAAAGTGTCAGAGGTATAAAAAGTGGCAGATGTATAAAAAGTGTCAGAGGTATAAAAAGTGTCAGAGGTATAAAAGGTGACAGATGTATAAAAGGTGTCAGAGGTATCAAAGGCGACAGAGATATAAAAAGTGTCAGAAGTATCAAAGGCGACAGAGATATAAAAGGTGACAGAGGTATAAAAAGTGTCAGAGGTATAAAAGGTGTCAGAGGTATAAAAGGTGTCAGAGGTATAAAAAGTGTCGGAGGTATAAATAGTGTCAGAGGTATAAAAAGTGGCAGATGTATAAAAAGTGTCAGAGGTATAAAAAGTGTCAGAGGTATAAAAGGTGACAGATGTATAAAAGGTGTCAGAGGTATAAAAAGTGACAGATGTATAAAAGGTGACAGATGTATAAAAGGTGTCAGAGGTATAAAAGGTGTCAGAGGTATAAAAGGTGACAGAGATATAAAAGGTGTCGGAGGTATAAAAGGTGTCAGAGGTATAAAAAGTGTCAGAGGTATAAAAAGTGGCAGATGTATAAAAGGTGTCAGAGGTATCAAAGGCGACAGAGATATAAAAAGTGTCAAAGGTATAAAAAGTGTCAGAGGTATAAAAGGTGTCAGAGGTATAAAAAGTGTCAGAGGTATAAAATGTGTCAGAGGTATAAAAGGTGTCAGAATTATCAAAGGCGACAGAGATATAAAAGGTGTCAGAGGTATAAAAAGTGTCAGAGGTATAAAAGGTGTCAGAGGTATAAAAAGTGTCAGAGGTATAAAAAGTGTCAAAGGTATAAAAGGTGACAGATGTATAAAAAGTGTCAGAGGTATAAAAAGTGTCAGAGGTATAAAAAGTGTCCGAGGTATAAAAGGTGTCAGAGGTATCAAAGGCGACAGAGGTATGAAAGGTGTCGGAGGTATAAAAAGTGTCAGAGGTATAAAAAGTGGCAGAGGTATAAAAAGTGTCAGAGGTATAAAAAGTGTCAGAGGTATAAAAGGTGACAGATGTATAAAAGATGTCAGAGGTATAAAAAGTGTCAGAGGTATAAAAAGTGTCAGAGGTATAAAAAGTGTCAGAGGTATAAAAGGTGGCAGAGGTATAAAAGGTGACAGATGTATAAAAGGTGTCAGAGGTATAAAAGGTGACAGAGGTATAAAAGGTGACAGATGTATAAAAGGTGTCAGAGGTATAAAAGGTGTCAGAGGTATAAAAGGTGACAGAGGTATAAAAGGTGACAGAGGTATAAAAGGTGTCAGACGTATAAAAGGTGTCAGAGGTATAAAAGGTGAGAGAGGTATAAAAGGTGACAGAGGTATAAAAAGTGGCAGATGTATAAAAGGTGTCAGAGGTATCAAAGGCGACAGAGATATAAAAAGTGTCAAAGGTATAAAAAGTGTCAGAGGTATAAAAGGTGTCAGAGGTATAAAAAGTGTCAGAGGTATAAAAGGTGTCAGAGGTATAAAAGGTGTCAGAAGTATCAAAGGCGACAGAGATATAAAAGGTGTCAGAGGTATAAAAGTGTCAGAGGTATAAAAAGTGTCAGAGGTATAAAAAGTGTCAAAGGTATAAAAGGTGACAGATGTATAAAAAGTGTCAGAGGTATAAAAAGTGTCAGAGGTTCAAAAGGTCTCAGAGGTATAAAAAGTGTCAGAGGTATAAAAAGTGTCAGAGGTATAAAAAGTGGCAGATGTATAAAAAGTGTCAGAGGTATAAAAAGTGTCAGAGGTATAAAAGGTGACAGATGTATAAAAGGTGTCAGAGGTATAAAAGGTGACAGAGGTATAAAAGGTGACAGATGTATAAAAGGTGTCAGAGGTATAAAAGGTGTCAGAGGTATAAAAGGTGACAGAGGTATAAAAAGTGTCAGACGTATAAAAGGTGTCAGAGGTATAAAAGGTGAGAGAGGTATAAAAGGTGACAGAGGTATAAAAAGTGTCAGAGGTATAAAAAGTGTTAGAGAAATCAAAGGCGACAGAGATATAAAAAGTGTCGGAGGTATAAAAAGTGTCCGAGGTATAAAAGGTGTCAGAGGTATAAAAAGTGTCAGAGGTATAAAAAGTGTAAGAGGTATCAAAGGCGACAGAGATATAAAAAGTGTCAGAGGTATAAAAGGTGTCAGAGGTATAAAAGGTGTCAGAGGTATAAAAGGTGTCAGAGGTATAAAAAGTGTCGGAGGTATAAAAAGTGTCAGAGGTATAAAAAGTGGCAGATGTATAAAAAGTGTCAGAGGTATAAAAAGTGTCACAGGTATAAAAGGTGACAGATGTATAAAAGGTGTCAGAGGTATAAAAGGTGACAGAGGTATAAAAGGTGACAGATGTATAAAAGGTGTCAGAGGTATAAAAGGTGTCAGAGGTATAAAAGGTGACAGAGGTATAAAAAGTGTCAGACGTATAAAAGGTGAGAGAGGTATAAAAGGTGACAGAGGTATAAAAAGTGTCAGAGGTATAAAAAGTGTTAGAGATATCAAAGGCGACAGAGATATAAAAGGTGTCGGAGGTATAAAAAGTGTCCGAGGTATAAAAAGTGTCAGAGGTATAAAAAGTGTCAGAGGTATAAAAGGTGTCAGAGGTATAAAAGGTGTCAGAGGTATAAAAAGTGTCGGAGGTATAAAAGGTGTCAGAGGTATAAAAAGTGTCAGAGGTATAAAAAGTGTCAGATGTATAAAAAGTGTAAGAGGTATCAAAGGCGACAGAGGTATAAAAAGTGTCAGAGGTATCAAAGGTGTCAGAGGTATAAAAAGTGTCAGAGGTATAAAAGGTGACAGATGTATAAAAAGTGTCAGAGGTATAAAAGGTGTAAGAGGTATAAAAGGTGTCAGAGGTATAAAAAGTGTCAGAGGTATAAAAAGTGTCAGAGGTATAAAAGGTGTCAGAGGTATCAAAGGCGACAGAGGTATAAAAGGTGACAGATGTATAAAAGGTGTCAGAGGTATAAAAGGTGTCAGAGGTATAAAAGGTGACAGAGGTATAAAAGGTGTCAGACGTATAAAAGGTGTCAGAGGTATAAAAGGTGAGAGAGGTATAAAAAGTGTCAGAGGTATAAAAAGTGTCAGAGGTATAAAAAGTGTCAGAGATATCAAAGGCGACAGAGATATAAAAGGTGTCGGTGGTATAAAAAGTGTCCGAGGTATAAAAGGTGTCAGAGGTATAAAAAGTGTCAGAGGTATAAAAGGTGACAGAGGTATAAAAGGTGACAGATGTATAAAAGGTGTCAGAGGTATAAAAGGTGTCAGAGGTATTAAAGGTGTCAGAGGTATAAATGTGTCAGAGGTATAAAAAGTGTCAGAGGTATAAAAGGTGTCAGAGGTATAAAAAGTGTCAGAGGTATAAAAAGTTGCAGAGGTATAAAAGGTGTCGGAGGTATAAAAAGTGTCAGAGGTATAAAAAGTGGGAGAGGTATAAAAAGTGGCAGAGGTATAAAAAGTGTCAGAGGTATAAAAGGTGACAGATGTATAAAAGGTGTCAGAGGTATAAAAAGTGTCAGAGGTATAAAAAGTGGCAGATGTATAAAAGGTGTCAGAGGTATCAAAGGCGACAGAGATATCAAAGGTGTCAGAGGTATAAAAAGTGTCAGAGGTATAAAAGGTGTCAGAGGTATAAAAGGTGTCGGAGGTATAAAAAGTGTCAGACGTATAAAAAGTGGCAGAGGTATAAAAAGTGGCAGAGGTATAAAAAGTGTCAGAGGTATAAAAGGTGTCAGACGTATAAAACGTGTCAGAGGTATAAAAGGTGTCAGAGGTATAAAAGGTGTCAGAGTTATAAAAGGTGTCAGAGGTATAAAATGTGTCAGACGTATAAAAGGTGTCAGAGGTATAAAAGGTGTCAGAGGTATAAAAGGTGTCAGAGGTATAAAACGTGTCAGAGGTATAAAAGGTGTCAGAGGTATAAAAGGTGTAAGAGTTATAAAACGTGTCAGAGGTATAAAAGGTGTAAGAGGTATAAAAGGTGTCAGAGGTATAAAACGTGTCAGAGGTATAAAAGGTGTCAGAGTTATAAAAGGTGTCAGAGGTATAAAAGGTGTCAGAGGTATAAAAAGTGTCAGAGTTATAAAAGGTGTCAGAGGTATAAAAGGTGTCAGAGGTATAAAAAAGTGTCAGGGGTATAAAAGGTGACAGAGGTATAAAAGGTGTCAGAGGTATAAAACGTGTCAGAGGTATAAAAAGTGTCAGAGGTATAAAAGGTGACAGAGGTATAAAAAGTGTCAGAGGTATAAAAGGTGTCAGAGTTATAAAAGGTGTCAGAGGTATAAAAGGTGTCAGAGGTATAAAAGGTGTCAGAGTTATAAAAGGCGACAGAGGTATAAAAGGTGTCGGAGGTATCCCCAATTCATTCTAGTCATTCTCTCTCTCTCGTACACATGCAGTTACGTTCTGTCTCTTTGTCGTGTTAAATAAACTCTTTTCAAAACCAAATCCAGCGTCTATGTGGTTATTGATCACGACCGACTGACACAAGTTAGCAGCGACGATACCTGCGTATACACCGCGAAGGTAATCAGTATCCAACAACTGTGATTTGGTGTTTAGTGACTGTACTATTTCAATGAAATAGTCGGCGAAAAAGGGCTGCCATGGAGACAAGATATGGGTTTAGCGAGAATAAACAAAGAAAAAAAAAAGACAAAAAAAATATACAGCAAGCGAGCAGCGGCCGAGAGAGGAGAGAGAGGGAAAGGGGAAGAAAAGAAAGAAATAGAAAAAGACAGATAGAATAACAACGTATGTTTAGGAGTAAAACTGTCGTTTTTTTTATATTATTGTGACTTTTACAGGAGAAAGAGTAAGGATAGACGAAGAGAAAAAAGAAAAGTGAATACGAAAAAAAAGAAAGAAAGAAAAAAGAAAAAAGAAGAAACAAAAGAAAAAAGAAAAAAGAAAAAAGAAAAAGAAAGAGTAACTATTGGAACAGAGTATTTATGAACTTATTTGGGGAAAAGGAAAGAAAGAGAACATTTAACAAACATTGTATTAATTGTTAAATAAAGTTTGTTAAAAAAAACGATAAAAACGAATTGACTTTAAATTTAGACTAAAAAAATAAGAAAAGGTTGATGTGTCGCATATGGTTCAAAAAAGAGTAAAGGAAATACGTTCACACGCATGCGCACACCTTCAAACTGAGAAAAGAAAGGGAAGTGACAATTTTGATGATTAGATATTGTGTAAAATTCTCTTTTCTCTATTTTTAATTTAATGACTACACAGGAAGTCATTCAAATAAGGGGTTTCTGTTTTGTTACCCCTATATCGGGGTAATATGCATTAAATAGATTAAGTGCAATCGGTTACTTATCGATGCATTAGAAGATTGTGTGTAAGTGTCCATTAAGGATCGCATACAGATGCCCCAAATGGCCAGACCGTTGTAGGACAATAGAACACTGGGTGTGTACGATGATGTAGTTGAAACGGGGTCGAAGGATACGTCGTGATGCGAATATTGACATGAGGATGGCCATGAAGTCGACATTGGTCGTAAGGAGAATTTTCCGACATCCCAGAAGAATGTCATGTGGGGCGATGAGGAATTCCGGCCAGATAAAAACTTAGGATAGTGATAGAGTGGTTCCTAGTGATGACTGACCACGAAGGAAAACACAAGAATGTTAAATGTTTCTTTCTGTTTTGCCTCGTTTAATTTTTAGACATTGAATGATTGAGAATGGGGGAGGGGAGCAGGTATTTTGAGAAAATGGAAGGGAAGATATGTTAGATAACGAAGGGAGTCGGAGGGAGGACGCCCTAAAAGAAGGGGGGGTCTAAGCGGAAGTCGGAAATCACGTGACTTCCGCCAGAAGAGCGGTTCTGTCTTTCAGCCTACAATCAGCTGACGAACAAAACGCGAGAACTAACTGCCCCGCCAACCGAAGCATGAAGGAGGGATGCAGGGAGAGTGGGCACATGTGGCCAAAAGTCGGCTTGCCTTCTGCATCTCACGGTATCTCTCCATAATTCATTCGAGACTTCTCTCTTTCTCTCTCGTACACATGCAGTTAATTTATATCTCTTTGTCATGTGAAATAAACTCTTTTAAAAACCAAATCCAGCGTCCATGTGGTTATCGACTAACGGTTGAGGAACAGTAACACAAATCAGCAACGACGAAACCTGGGTATATACCCGTGTAGGTAAGCAGTATCCAACAGATCCTGTCGAAAGTTTTGAACTGATTAGCTCCTCCCATGTTCACAGCAAAAGTTGGCTCAGGCTGAATCAGATCCTCAATAACAATCGGCAGAAATCTTAGTGCTTCTACAGAATTTGATCCGAACCAAACCGACTTTTGTCAAACCTAAAACATAGGTTAGAGTTAGGTTAGTTTGGTGTTAGGTTAGGGTTAGTTTAGGGTTATGTTAAGGTTAGTGTTAAAAAACTGTTCGGTTCAAATTCTGTAAAAATACCCAAATCTTTAACGTTCTGTTTAGTACAATTACTGATCTGTAGTACTCTAATTCCTCACCGTCCCTCCTCCCTTCTGCACCAACGTTACTTGGTTACTTGATCAGGAGTCGATCACTGTTCAAACCAAACGTCGATCACTGTTCAAACCAATAGTTGAAAACGACCGTCAGAACGGTCATGAACATGTGCGACAGCTTCAAGAACAGTCCGTATGGCACACACTCCACTCTCAGTGATATGTGTAGCCAACCTGCTTCAACGCAGGCAGGACCTTAGACTCTGCTAACCCCCATCCCCTCTCGTAACTAGCCGTTTTCGCTTACTCGCTGTGGGGAAAATCAGTCAAATAGTTGCCGATGTTCTGAACAGGGAGATCGGTCAACTGGGTGAAGCTCTCCTGAAAGTGCCCCCGGAACCTCTCACACAACTTATCTGAGGCGCCGAAGTTTCGTTATCCCATGGCCTTTTGACTGGGATAACAGTGTAGTATCTGATCCGATGGATACTACACCCCATAGACCTGTATCGCCTTGGCCTTCGGGTCATGATTCCGCCGGTTTGTGGCGTTGTCCTATGCAGTTCTAGGAGGTCCACTCTCCCAGGCTTTACCTCCCCTCTTTGGGGAGGAGTAAGTTTATTGCTTACTGTCTGAGGCGCCCCTACCGGGGAATGCCGACAGAGCTGCCCAGGCATTTTTTATAGGCCAGAGTGCTCATCTTCTCTGGCGCTGGCTTTTCAAATCCCACTTTCCCGACCTTGTGTCACATCTTACCGCCGTGGGAGGAAGATAAATTAAAAAAAAAAAATTACTTGAAAATGAATGACGTCATAAAGGATTAATGGTAGCGAAAAGCAGTGTTACGTCATAAACGATGAACGATAGTTACTAAAAGAAGTGTGACGTCATAAAGGATTAATGGGAGTTGCCAAAAGCTGTGGTTATTTATGTGTGTTTGAAAGCAGCAATCGACGTCGTAAATACTACTGCTTTTTCAACGAATATTTTCTTATAATATATATATATATATATATATATATATATATATATATATATATATATATATATATATATATAATTCAATGTGTGTGTGTGTGTGATGTTTGTGTGTTAATCAATTTATATCATATGTATAAAATTCCCCGGGGAAGACAATGTAAATGGCCCCAAATCTCTACGTTACTCTCGATGTGCCGAATATCTACATGCTTGTCAGTGGTTCTCAACTAGGGGGAATTCCCCATGAGGGAATTTCAGGGTTTCAGGTGATGGGGGCAATTGGTACCACAAATTAGCTGACACAAACTGAACCCAGGCTACAAAAAAAAAACAACAAAAAAACAAACGCAGTGCGAATCGCCCCTCGCTACTGAAGGGGGGGGGGGGATATTTTTCTTATACATAATGAAAGTCGGGTATTAAAATCGGGTATACGTATTTGAAGTTTTAAGGGGGTTCTGCTCCCATGGTTCACTTAGAACAGTGGTTTTCAACCTTTTTTTTTAAGGTTGAAAATCACTGTTCTAAGTGAACCATGGGGACAGAACTCCCTTAAAACTTCAAATACGTAACATCCGATGTTAATGAAATTTAAAACTATATGTATAAGACACTAATTCAAAGAGTTTTCCAACATGTCAGCTTCTTCCGACTATATTAATTAGGAGGCGAAACAGGAGGAAGGGACAGGAAAAATAAAGAAAGTGATATGGTGTAACGAGCACAGTAAAAAAAGTCAATAGTAGCGATCTTCATTCAATCCCGGGCAACGTCAGGTCTTCCTGCTAGTATTTGATAAAATATATAACAAACTCGAACCCAGCGGGTCACGTGTGGTCTAGTTTCAAAGTAAATATAAATGTATTCGATGCAAAAAGTACAAAAATTGTGAACACGAATTCTAACTCGACATTTTTGAGTGCAGCTGAATTGGTCAAACCTAAACCTAACGCACACACTGTGCCCCTTTTTATCCGGTCTTTTGGGGCTAAGATTAAGATGTAGTATCTGTTCGGTTTCAGGAGCCTCTCTTCCCCGTCCTTACCTCCTCTTTTAGTTGGCGAGGAAGGGTTTGTTGCCATTCTTCTCCTCCTTTTGTAGGGGAGATGAGTTTATTGCCGATCGCCTGAGGCGCCCTTATCCTTGTCGAAATGCCGACTGGACCGACTAGGCTATTTTTGCAGCAGGACCAAAGTGACCCCTTTTATGGAAATCTAGATTCCTACAATAAACTGACCGCTGTGGGAGAGAGGTACACGAATCTTCCCATGCATTACCCGCTCCTTTTGGAAGCGTGGGTTTATTGCACGAGGCGCACTAATTGGTGGGGGGAGTAACGACGGGTCTATACAATAATATGTTCCCATCTAGAGTGCCCTTTTTGGGGATTCTGGATTTCCTCTCATTAAAAACCGATCCTGTTTCTAACTTTCAAGGACTCGTCTACCTACCGCCACTGCAAAAAACTTTCCTTTCTTTCCCTGTGTAGCTAGAACGAAACGGAAATTCCATGAACAAAGTTGTTTTCCAAGAACTTCCCATTTATAGAACACAATACCACGGGAGTGCTTCAATTCCAATTTAAACAAATACTTTTTATCCATTGTTTCCAATCCTCTCATAGTATTGCTCTTACGGCAAATTGGCAATCTCATTAATCCTTATCCTCAAGTGGCCTTTAGGCCTTAATAAGTCGTGACTCATTTGTATAAAAAGGGAATGTTAGTAGAGACCCACACACAGTCTCCAAAATAAGACTGTCATAGTAGCCCCAAATAACCTAGTTTATTTAAAAAAAACACGAAATTAAAAATAAAAAAATGGTAGCGCCGACTTTCAAGAACAGTTGTATTATTTTGATTATTCGGAGTACTTTTCTCACCTTGGACGTTATTCTCACAACGTTTCGACCGATGTAACCTTCGACCTGCGACCTTCTTCAGGTGTATTTTTTCGAACTCGGGAATCTGTACGGAATTTCGAATGGAACCTTTTATTTAACCCACATTGCTCTTGTTCCGTCAGCCATGACCGGTTAGAAGTCTTAAGTAACTCGTAATTGTATTCTTGGTATCGTCCGCACTGAGGATTGAACCTTCAACCCCCAGAAGACTGTTCACTTAGAACTAGTAATTACTTCCCTCCCACAACAGGAAGATGTGACACAAGGTCGGAAGGTGGGTTTGAAGGAAAACCCAGTGCCCAAGAAGCAGAGCACTCTAGCTCTAAAAAAATGCCTGGACAGCCCCGTCGGCATTTCCCGGTAGGGGCACCTCAGGTGACTAGCAATAAACTAACCTGGGAAGGTGGACCTCCTAAAGCTGCACAGAACCATACATCAGTTCAAAAGAAAAAAAGGGCCACCTAGTTCAAATGGACTAGAATCTGTCGGGCAGATTGTTGAGGACGTATCCTCGACGCGGTATGAAAAATAACACAACCTTAAGTTAAGATCACTTATATCCATTATAAAGGGTTCTGTTCGAAATTCCGTAGAGATTCCCGAGTTCGACAAGATGCACCTGAAGAAGGTCGGAGATTAAACCAGTCGAATAACATCCAAGATGAGAACAGTAGTCCGAATAACCAAAGGATACAAATTATCAATCATCATCTCAAAATTTTGCCACAGTTGTTTTGGACTGTCAGAAGACGTAGACTAGGTTGAGAGAAGAAAGCTATGAGCACCCATTCTATGGGGTGTGGGGTGTGGGGTGGGGTGTGTGGGAGGTGATAGTAGTGAAGTGGATAACGACGCGGACTGACGAACCGGGTGTACCAAGTTCGAATGCAGTCGGTTCCATCGATGTTGGCAACATTCATGTGGTCATCCCTCCTGTAGGTCACCTGGAGAAGGGGACACAAATCAACAGAATCAACCCTAGGAAAAAGTTATTTCATTCGGTACTAATTGACTGTTTGACGACGACTTATAAAAGCTATATCTTAGCAGAGACTGTTAAGACCAACTGCTATAATATTATTTGTAACGAGAACGGCCGTCACACGAAAGTAAAACAAAACATTTTTATAAACAAACAACGAAATAACCAACAACATTTGGGTGTAAGTTAGAGAAAGTTGGACAGTGTCCGAGTGAAGGAAGTAATAAAGTTTGTGGGTTGCCGTTTTTCTTGGGGGGAATATATCTTCGGTGATGATAGCTTCGCTCAACGTCGGTGGCGTGGGCAGAGGAGAGGATATGTCTTACTTCGACGATGTGTATCGGGAATCTCCGTGTGTTGTTGTCTGCGATTTCTGAAGGGCTGAAGTAGTTATTCAGGGGACGGATGAAATTAATGCATCCTGAAAGCTGATTAGTTATCGTGTGACCCAACCACCTCACAGGGGATGCTCTCCGCATGAAGAAATAAACATTAATGTCTATGACTGCTAGAGGCTCGGTTTGACTCGGCTTTTCCAGTTGTTTACATAATTCTCATTCGGCAAAAGTCGGTTTAGTTTGGTTCATACTCGACCTTCACGTGGTCCCTCCTGTGAGTATCTGATTCTAGAAATAACTGGGGAAACCAAGCAGAACAAGAGAATCGAGTCAGCCCCAAAAGTCGTGCAGTGTCGATTCATAGGAATTGACATTAGTGCCAAGTAATATAATTTTTACATATACTATACAATAAAGAAAGAAAAAAAGAAACACCTGGATCAGACAGCAAACTGCAGTGAACGGAATGATCACCACCATACGAACGGCAAAACATAGATGGGCAGGTCATCTTACGAGATCTACAGACAACAGGTAGACATCTAGAGCGACCAAATTGACTCCGAGGCAATGGGAAATACTAAGAGGAAGGTCCCAAAAAAAAAAGAAACCCGTTGGAGAAACGACCTCGACAGCCAACTGAGTCCTATGTAGCTACACCTAGCCATAGATGAAACATGGTGGAAGGAAACCAGGGAGGGGTTCTTGTTTCAGGAGTGATGAAAAAATCTTAATAATGATGATGATGATGATGATGATGATGATGATGATGATGATGATGATGATGATGATTGTGGAAATAGAGTGCACCTCGCTAATATTAGCGGAAAAAAAAAAGAGAACTTTAGCTTTAAGGATCCCAAAAATTATTAATTAACTTTTAACGGTCCTGTCACACTTACATCGCTCACACTTTTTCCGGTGTTTTTTTTTTTTTTATCTATTTTGTATTCATTTTTCGTATTGCCACTCGGACTTAGGGTTAGTGGAACGGTTAACGAAGGGCATGCATGCTTTAAAGTTAAAATTACATTCGCTTCTTGTTTAAATCGATACATTGTCCCACGTTGACATTCACTTCAAGATGTCAGTGTTAAAAGTCATTAAAAAACGCTTGTACTAACCTTAAGTCCGGGTGGCAATACGAAATTTTGGTTATCTTGAAGTTTCGCGCTCCCACGCCCCTATTCCGAATTCAGAGCCGTGGCAGACATCAAAAGACTTTAAGCGGGCATAGACAACGTTTTAAGTATAATTTAGACGGTTTCAAACCGATATAAATTATTACACATTAAAAATAATTAAATGTAAAAAATAAAGTTTTTGGTGGTTTTCAGTAATCAAGTAGAAATTCCATTTTTACTGATATTTAATTTTCATTTAAAAAAATATTCCAATAATTGTAATTATATCTTTTTCCCTGAAAAAGATTTTATGTGACTTTGTGTGTCAATTGTGACCGCTTGGTGCAGGAGAGATAGTCTATTGATGTCGGCGTATGGCCACCAATTCGAAATAGAAGCGTGGAAGCGCGAAACTTCAAGATAACAAAAATTGTTTTGGGTCGGCCATTTTGTTTAGGATCGTTCAACTTTTAGGGACCCTTAAAGCTCAACTTCGCAGTGAAAAAAAGATTGGCTACCTGAGGTCTCCTCCGCTTTCGACGAGGAGTTGTAAGATCTTGAGGTTTCCCACAATCGCCGCTTCGTGAAGCGACGTCCTCCCGACTTTGTTCCTGGCGTTCGGGTCGGCCCCGATCCTCAACAACATCTTCACAGATTTTTCGTTTTCTCGTCGCACGGCCAAATGGAGCAACGTGTCCTGGTCAGGGTTGCACGCAAAGTCCACATACTGGCTATTTCTGGGTAGACCTAACTTGAGGGTGAAATGATCGTTTTGACAAAATGCACTGACCAGTCTGCTCCTCGTCTCCGGACCCCCGCTACCCCACGAAGACATTATTAGCGAAAAAAGGTCGCTATTTTCTCCGTTGCTCGACATACTGTTTCGTTTATTCATTTTTAATTTTATTTATTTATTTTTTATTTGTTTAAAATTTTAGATTCGTATATCTGATTTTAAAAGATATATAGATATAAATAAATAATATATATATAAATATATATTCCGTTTTTTTTTGTTCTTTCTTTTTTTTGTGTGTCAAATTTGAAATTTTAACGTTACTCCGTGCAAGATGGAAACATACAATATCCGTGGTTTTAACGGCAAACTGAAAGTCGAGAATAATTTCGAAAAAATAATAAAGATAAAATATAAAAAGTTACAAAGAAACAAAAATAACGCCCTTGTTTTAAAAATCAACGCGAGAGAACAACATTTTTTTCCGGTTTCTACGTGACCTCATCACGTGACCGGAAATAATTTTGCAATCGTTTCTATTCGACAAAGCTGACGTAGAAAAAATATTACGGATTATATCATGGATCGCTTCTCGGCCTTTTGGCTAAGATCAAAGTGTAGTATCTGTTCCGATGGATACTGCACGCTTGTCCTGTGCAGTTCTAGGAGGTCCACCCTCCCAGGCTTCGCCTCCCCTCTTTGGGGAGGAGTAAGTTTATTGCTTACTGTCTGAGGCGCCCCTACCGGGGAATGCCGACGGGGCTGCCCAGGCAATTTTTAAATGGCCAGAGTGCTCACCTCTCGAGCGCTGGCTTTTCAAGTCCCACTTTCTCGACCCGATCTTGGGTCACATCTTACTTGTGGGAGTAAGATAAAACTGGCCTTGTGCCTAACTCCTAGCGAGGGAGTAAATAAATATCATGGATCTTTTCCGTTGATTGCTCGCTACAAATGGACATTTTAGGGTCCTTTGTTAGATTAGAACCCACGCTAACTTTGACCCTAACTCTAAACCCTAACCCTAACCCCAACTTTAACCCTTACCCTAACGGCGGGGTCAAAATAAACCTGGGTCCTAATCTAAATAAGCACCAATTTTATTATAATACTACTCCATAACCCTATCCACCCACATAGGGGAAGGTAATGCTTGGGAGAATGGTCACATGATAACAGAACAGATGCTGCAATAACCCTCTAAAAGGAGGAGGTAATACCTGGAAAGATGGTATCATTACGAACAAACATATACTCCACTGCCTCTCGCCTAAAGGAGGAGGCACTGCTTTGAAAGATGTCGAAGGCATTAAACGGAAAAGAGCCCATATCATAATTCAAATATAGCCATAATGACGAGATGTGTGTCACTATTTATTGTCTCTCCACGAGGGATGGATGTGACATGAAGTCGGTTTAATGTGGGAGGCAGGGAGGGATATCCAGATCCACCCAAAACGGCACGCTGGATGAGGCAAAACATTTTTAAAAAATCCCCAATCGATCTGGATGTATTTCTGCTCCTGTGGCAGACACATTTTAATTCTGTCCCGAAGACCAGGTAACATCTTGTAGCGACGAAGTTTACCCCTTGGTGCACAGCAACAAAGTTGTTATTTATCTTCCTCTCACAGCGGTAAGATGTGACACAAGGTCGGGAAAGTGGGATTAGATAAGCCAGCGCCCGAGAATTTGGGAACCCTGGCCTACAAAAAATGCCTGAACACCCCCGTCGGCATTCCCCGGTAGGAGCGCCTCAGACAGTAAACAATAAACTTACCCCTCTCCAAAGAGGGGAGACAAAGCCTGGGGGGGGTGGACCTCCTAGAATCGCACAGGACAAACCCACAGACCAGCGTAAATCAAGCCCCGAAGGCCAAGACAATACCGGTCTATAGGGTGCAGTATCCATCGGAACAGATACTACACTTTCTTCTTAGCCAAGTAAATGCGCAAACTCGTTTCTACGCAAATAGCTCGGCGCATGCACTCGCCTGAATTAATAAAAACAAATCAAAACATTTTAAGACAATCAGATGCATTTCTCTGAATTTATGAAATTTGCTGTTTTGATCCACTCCGAGTAAAAAAAAAAACAGATTTTTCCTTCAACACGTGTTGACCCTAAATCCACGACAGAACTAACATCGACATTTCTCCAGCTCATCTCGCCTCTCTGTCGGGTTTTGAAAAGCTGAGGATGCCTTTTCTTAACTCACGCACACACAATCATAAGCACACGCACTCAGACACTAACGCACACACATACACAATGCATTAACTCTTTCAGCTTATCGTCTGCTGATTGAAAACAAATATATAAACTTAACCATTTTAAATACTTCTAAGATTTCTAAATGAACTTTCTACATTGAAAACAAATGTATAAACTTAACCATTTTAAATACTTCTAAGATTTCTAAATGAACTTTCTACAATGAAAACAAATGAACATTAATCCTTATTAATAACTTTCAATCAAATGAATATTTTATAATTGAATGGCGAAGTTTTGATTACGATTTTTCAGGCAGGTGGATAATTCACGGCCCTTTAACTATCGACTCAGACTTCCTCGATATCTCAGCTAATGAATCATCCTTGTTCTGCAAGGAATCTCAAACTATGAACATTTGATAAACTTTAAAAGTTGAGAAACCACATAACTTGACGCGATATTTCTTTTCAAATAAATGAAATATTTATTTAATCATTTTTTTAAATCCAAATGTTCGGTTTTATAAACCCTAATCATGGTAATGCTGACAATATTTATCTTTTTTATCCTTTTCCTTTTTTTTTCATCATCATCGAGGGCTTACGGCGTAGTCGAAGATCGGCGATTTCTTCGGGTGTTGTGGAAGAGATTTTTTTTTTTTTAATGTCCGATATCTGTAGTGAAAAGCGCTGGCGCACGTGTGTACAATAATGAGATGGGTGTTACTACAGTTAGAAACGCTGTTCAAATAACAAATTTTGAAAATTAAGAAACCAGATAACTTGAGGCGAGATTTTTTCAAATAAATGAAATATTTATTAAATCTTTTTATTTTAATCTTTGGCCTCTAGGGTTTTTTGGATTTATATTATTTTAATTTTTTTTTATTATTATTTTTTTTTATTATTTTTTTTTTTAAATTTTTTTATTATTATTATTATTATTATTATTATTATTATTATTATTATTATTATTATTATTATTATTATTATTATTATTATTATTATTATTATTTATTTATTTATTTATTTATTTATTTATTTATTTATTTATTGTGTGGGATAAGAGAAAGGAAAGATAGTGAGGGACGGACAGGGCGAATTATCGAAGGTCTTTCGTAGAAATGATATCAACAAAAACAAAGTTAACTCTCAATTTACAAAAGGTAAAATATTTATTAAGTTTGAAGGAAACACTTTCATTGAGAATGATAGCTCATTTATGAGTGTATTTGCTGAACAAAGGGGAATTAGTTTATTGAGATATCGAAGAAAACTGAATCGATAACTCAAGAGCTGTGAATAATCCACTGGTCTAAAAAGAATCGAGAGTAAACTTCTCACTCAATTACATGAAATAATTTTTACTAAAAGTCTTTAAATAGAGTCAAATAATCATTCTCGAAAGTTCAATGAAAAATTTGAGAAGTTTTAAAATAGTTAATTTATATAATTTACTTTTCAATTAGCAGACGACAAAAAGGGAAATGCAAAAGTTTGTTATTGTTTCTGTGTCTGTGTGTTCGCCTACCTTGGCTGATTCGCTGGCTGCTATTTTGATATTGTTGACTTGTTTGAGTTGAATAGAGTTGCAGCCAGCAGTGACATAAGCTTTGCAAACACTATCTCTGAATTTTTATCAACTGGTCTTTTTGGAAAATACAGATTTCTTTTTAAGATTCTGATCGGCTCCCACAGACACAGAATTCCGGACAAACCTGGAAAATCCTCTGATTGGTCCAAAATAAATTTATTGAATTTTTAAAATTAATTTTGTAAAAACGCGCGTCCAGCCGCATGCGCAGAAATGCTTCGGGCACTTGAACTTCCGGCAGCGAAAGAGTGAACATTGTCGCTCATCATAAATCCACATTTTGTTGATGTTTTTCTATCTATGTAGATTTTCTATTTTTAAACATATATAAATGATATCTTTTGTGAACTTTTGAATTCATTATTTTGTTTGTGTTTATCATCGGTCAACTGGAATATTTCTGGACTTATTTCGCCGTTGTACACACTTTTAAATCTTCTATACCTGTTGTTAAATCATTCGATATTTGCTCGACTTAAATGGTTGGTATTGATAGGATCAAATACTCAATTTCGATTGGTTCCCTATGTTGGAGTTTAGCCAATCAGAAACAGCCATTGTGGGGGCCGAGCACCTGTTTATGAATCTTATTTAAAGAATTGCATCCGCGCTTTCAATCACGTCACCCAGAACAACCACCGAACTCTTTATTGGCGCGCAAACGAACCCCACGTTTAGCCTCTAGTTATTGGCATCAGCAGGTGGACTTAACTTCCTTAGATGGTGAAATCTCTAAACATGAACTTACTTCTTCTTATTATTATTATTATTATTAAATAATAATAATAATAATAATAATAATAATAATAATAATAATAATAATAATAATAATAATAATAATAATAAAAACCCGACTCAATCTTTCTAAAAAAACACACAAGAGAACTTGCTTAATCATTGATATAGCCTGTCCCTTCGATACCAGAGTGCAGCAGAAAGAACACGAATAAATAAATAAATATCAAGATCTAAAATGGGATTAGTTAAACTATGGAAATGTAAAGAAGTAAAAGTGATTCCCGTTGTAATTGGAACGCTTGGAACCATAACGAAAAGCCACCATAAATGGCTCAAACAGATTGACGAGACAATTTCTTTTCCAATTCTGCAAAAGGCTTCCCTGTTAGGAACAGCGAAAGTGTTAAGGTACAGCTTGAATGTCTGAAGTCAAGGGAATTGACTTGATGTTCAAAAAAAGAAAACTCCAACTAAAAACATACAAAAGTTCAGACTACTATGAAAAAAAAAAAATAAATAAATAAAATAAAATAATAATAATAATAATAATAATAATAATAATAATAATAATAATAATAATAATAATAATAAGAAGAAGAACTCTGCCAGCCTTACGAACTAATTTAATACTCCGACTTGCGTACGTATGGTTATAATAACATTCTTCTCTTATGAACTTATAATAGTATTTTCCTCGTTCAGACTTATGGACTCCTGCTAACCCTTTCTTTGTCTTAACCCTAACCCTACCCCTAACTCTTTTCTTTGTCTTGGCTTAAGGGCTTTTATCATAACGCTTATAGCAGTTACATAATTAAGATCTATTTTCTTTTGCACTTACATGTAATTGCTCGCGTAGTGATTGGTACGTGGTTCGGTAAGAAAACACAGGCATGTTCAGATTCGCGTAGTGATACACGGGCGTTTAGAACACTTTGCGCATGCGCGCCTTTTTTTTCCATTTCCGCCCAAAGCCGTTTCACCTTTTACAAACAGTTCCCCTAAAGATGTAACTGCGGCCAGACACCATATTGCTCTTCCTTTCTCTCGCAATGGCGTTGCCGGACGAGATGGAACTCAGCGACTCAATTCTTTTTCTATAATACATGCCTGCCAGACGAATCAACCTGTCTTATATTCTTGTGTGCCTAACTCCTTCTGGACCCTATTCTGTGTTGATGAAAATGTTCGAATAAGGTTCATATAAATTGTAAAAAAGATGTTTGTCCTTTTATTTGGTGACTCTTTCCTCTTCTTCTTTTTAAAACAAGCCCAGTGAGATGGATACAGACGCAGCGCCCCTACTACAAAAACACCAAGCACCGCAACACCACCACCACCACCCGCATACACACTTTCTGTGTCGAGACTCATGAACATTCAATAACTTCTTTAAAAACATAATTACTAACACCTCTCTTTTACTCGTTGAACGAAGATATGAAATAAACTCAACATATTATGTATAGATTTGGTCTGTTCCGATGGATACTGCACGCCTGTCCTGTGCAGTTCTAGGAGGTCCACCCTCCCAGGCTTTGCCTCCCCTCTTTGGGGAGGAGTAAGTTTATTGCTTACTGTCTGAGGCGCCCCTACCGGGGAATGCCGACGGGGCTGCCCAGGCAATTTTTAAATGGCCAGAGTGCTCACCTCTCGAGCGCTGGCTTTTCAAGTCCCACTTTCTCGACCCGATCTTGGGTCACATCTTACTTGTGGGAGTAAGATAAAACTGGCCTTGTGCCTAACTCCTGGGGAGGAGTAAATACCTGGTCTTTCTAATTCACTTGTGATAAATGCCTTGTCCACTATATACCTTCTTAATACCAGTCGAGGGTACGTCCTCGACGATCAGTCCGACAGAATCTTCTGGCTCTGCTCCGTCGAGCTGAGGTATGATTATGTGCAGTTCGAGGAGATCCACCTTTACCTTCTTGCGCTTTGGTGAGAGGTTAGTTTATTGCTAATCGCCCGAGGCGCCCTTACCAGGGAATTCCGACGAGGCTGCCCAGCCATTTTTTGTAAATCAAAGTGCTCAACCTCTTCAGCGCTGTTTTTTTTTTCTTTCTTTCTAATCCTCACTTTCCGACCTTGCGCCACATCTTCCCGGGGTGGGGGAAGGGAGGAAGGGAAATAATAATAATAAAAACATAAATTATTTATATGAATCATGTCGTTAATGTATTTCATTTTCGTGAATTCTTCTACGTATGTGCCGAGATCAGTGTAGTATGCGGAATGATTGCAAAAGTTGCTGCGATTGACCCCGTTGGTATTTTCCGGTCAGGGCGTCTCAGGCAACCGTCAATAACCCCCCTCCCTTTTTGGGGAAGAGGTAATGCCTGGGGAGATATCATCCTAGTACTAAACAGTGTTATAAGCCCTAAAGCCAAGGAAAACCGGAGAATGTAATATGTGTTCCTATGCCTATTTTCGTACGATTACTACCGGAAATTGCGTCACAAGTGACAATGGAAGACGAATGAGACGACAAGTCGTATAGGAGAACGGGATGTCTCATAATCCAGAGACCGTGAGTTCGATCTCTGTATAGGGCAGTAAATTTTCATTTTCTCTTCAATCACACTACAAATTAAATTTCATTAAAATCCGATCAGTACCTAACGATGTAAATTGTTAATTATTTTAATTTAATTGCGATATCAAAAATGTTGCGTTCGCGTCGGATACCCATAAGCAGCATAGACGAAGGTTTACGTAATTTTAAGCCATCACTTCCGCCAAGGTTATATTTCCGGTCGAGACCTAGCTCGTATGCAATTTTGAGAATTTGTTAACATTGCACTTGGAAACAACCATGTTGTAGTCAACTGGGAAGCATCCCCGTGGTAATGTGTTCCCCAGACTTGGAAATAAAATCTGCTCATGGAAGTTCCGTTTAGTTTTAGGTACACAGAGGAAGAAAGGAAAATTATTTACAGTGGTTGTAGCTAGACGAGTTTTTGTTGTGAATGCTTTTCAGAGGGAAACCAGAGATGGAGCTCAGTCGAGCAGTTAATAAATTGAAAATGTTATTCATTAATCAAACAGTATCCGTAAAAACTAACATTAGCTCTTCAAAGTACATCCCCCCCCCCCACAACGCACACTCCCAAAAAAGAAAATGAAAATGAAAACAGGGAAAACAATTTTCGTTGACTTTGCAAATATATCAACGCACAAAGAATTTAATGCGATTTGTACGCGGGTTATATCGTTTAGACTGAACAGCGACACCAGTTCTCTGTGTTACTATACCAACGAGCGGTGGGTGTCCCACAGGGAGTGAGGGGAGACAGCCGCCACCGTCGCAACCACAGACAGACGCCGCCGCCACCACAACGAACACCATCGCTGACACTCAAACATATACCCCCCCTCGCCCCCTTTTAAAACGGGTATTTTGCGGATGCACCCATTTGCTCTACGTGTTTAGAGATGGAAAACGCTATTTCAAATTCTAGTGTGACAGACCAACGTAAATGCTATTTAAAACGTGAACGTGACAGACCAATAAAATGTTATTTAAAACTTCAGACCAATATAATACTATTCCAAACTTAAGCGTGACAGACCAATGAAAAATGCCATTTTAATCTTCAGTGTGACCGACCAATTAAAATCCTATTTTAAAGTTAAGCGTGACAGACCAATGAAAATGCTATTTCAAACTCAACCGTGACAAAACAATAAAAATGCTGCCTTAAACTTAAGTGTGACAGACCAATGAAAATGCTATTTTAAACTTAAGCGTGACAGACCACTGAAAATGCTATTTTAAACTTAAGTGTGACAGACCAATGAAAATACTATTTTAAACTTAAGCGTGACAGACCAATGAAAATGCTATTTTAAACTTAAGCGTGACAGACCACTGAAAATGCTATTTTAAACTTAAGTGTGACAGACCAATGAAAATGCTATTTTAAACATAAGCGTGACAGACCAATGAAAATGCTATTTTAAACTTAAGCGTGACAGACAAATGAAAATGCTATTTTAAACTTAAGCGTGACAGACCAATGAAAATGCTATTTCAAACTCAACCGTGACAAAACAATAAAAATGCTGCCTTAAACTTAAGCGTGACAGACCACTGAAAATGCTATTTTAAACTTAAGCGTGACAGACCAATGAAAATGCTATTTTAAACATAAGCGTGACAGACCAATGAAAATGCTATTTTAAACTTAAGTGTGACAGACCAATGAAAATACTATTTTAAACTTAAGCGTGACAGACCAATGAAAATGCTATTTCAAACTTAAGCGTGACAGACCAATGAAAATGCTATTTTAAACTTAAGCGTGACAGACCAATGAAAATACTATTTGAAACTTAAGCGTGACAGACCAATGAAAATGCTATTTTAGACTTAAGCGTGACAGACCAATGAAAATGCTATTTCAAACTTAAGCGTGACAGACCAATGAAAATGCTATTTTAAACATAAGCGTGACAGACCAATGAAAATACTATTTTAAATTTAAGCGTGACAGACCAAAGAAAATGCTATTTTAAACTTAAGCGTGACAGACCAATGAAAATACTATTTTAAACTTAAGCGTGACAGACCAAAGAAAATGCTATTTTAAACTTAAGTGTGACAGACCAATGAAAATACTATTTTAAACTTAAGCGTGACAGACCAATGAAAATGCTATTTTAAACTTAAGTGTGACAGACCAATGAAAATGCTATTTTAAACTTAAGCGTGACAGACCACTGAAAATGCTATTTTAAACTTAAGTGTGACAGACCAATGAAAATGCTATTTTAAACTTAAGCGTGACAGACCAAAGAAAATGCTATTTTTAACTTAAGTGTGACAGACCAATGAAAATACTATTTTAAACTTAAGCGTGACAGACCAATGAAAATGCTATTTTAAACATAAGCGTGACAGACCAATGAAAATGCTATTTTAAACTTAAGTGTGACAGACCAATGAAAATGCTATTTTAAACTTAAGCGTGACAGACCACTGAAAATGCTATTTTAAACTTAAGTGTGACAGACCAATGAAAATGCTATTTTAAACTTAAGCGTGACAGACCAATGAAAATACTATTTTAAACTTAAGTGTGACAGACCAATGAAAATACTATTTTAAACTTAAGTGTGACAGACCAATGAAAATACTATTTTAAACTTAAGCGTGAAAGACCACTGAAAATGCTATTTTAAACATAAGCGTGACAGACCAATGAAAATGCTATTTTAAACTTAAGTGTGATAGACCAATGAAAATGCTATTTTAAACTTAAGCGTGACAGACCACTGAAAATGCTATTTTAAACTTAAGTGTGACAGACCAATGAAAATACTATTTTAAACTTAAGCATGACAGACCAATGAAAATGCTATTTTAAACTTAAGCGTGACAGACCAAAGAAAATGCTATTTTAAACTTAAGCGTGACAGACCAATGAAAATGCTATTTTTAACTTAAGTGTGACAGACCAATGAAAATGCTATTTTAAACTTAAGTGTGACAGACCAATGAAAATGCTATTTTAAACATAAGCGTGACAGACCAAAGAAAATGCTATTTTAAACTTAAGCGTGACAGACCAATGAAAATACTATTTTAAACTTAAGCGTGACAGACCAATGAAAATACTATTTCAAACTTAAGCGTGACAGACCAATGAAAATGCTATTTTAAAATTAAGCGTGACAGACCAATGAAAATACTATTTTAAACTTAAGCGTGACAGACCAATGAAAATGCTATTTTAAACTTAAGTGTGACAGACCAATGAAAATGCTATTTTAAACATAAGCGTGACAGACCAATGAAAATGCTATTTTAAACTTAAGCGTGACAGACCAATGAAAATGCTATTTTAAACTTAAGCGTGACAGACCACTGAAAATGCTATTTTAAACTTAAGTGTGACAGACCAATGAAAATACTATTTTAAACTTAAGCGTGACAGACCAATGAAAATACTATTTTAAACTTAAGCGTGACAGACCAAAGAAAATGCTATTTTAAACTTAAGTGTGACAGACCAATGAAAATACTATTTTAAACTTAAGCGTGACAGACCAATGAAAATGCTATTTTAAACATAAGCGTGACAGACTAATGAAAATGCTATTTTAAACTTAAGCGCGAAAGACCAATGAAAATGCTATTTAAGGCTTAAGTATGACAGACCAATGAAAATGCTATTTCAATTGAAGCGTGACAGACTGACGAAAATGCTATTTCAAACGATGGATTGACAAAGCCTCTTATAGGGATACGAGGACTTATCTAAAACATTGTTTTCTTTACAGCCTTTCTATATAATGAACTTTAAGGGTTCTTTGATATGACAGAGGCGCGTAAGAAAATTTATACAAGCCTTGGATTGCTTTAGCATCATTCTGGCAATCTAGGGTCTCTATAGACTCTTGGCAGAACAAAATATGGTTCAGCTCGGTCTCGCGAGGCCATCCTCCCGTGCATTACTCTTTCTAATGATCTAAATTAAGTGTTTATATATATTTTTTCAATTTTAGTTTTTGCTGGAGATGGGGCATCCTACCCGATACCAGAATTCGCCTGCTATTTCAGAAACTCCAACTGAGAGATTTTTCATAGATTCTAACTACCCCTTTAAGCACAATTGTTTGGATCTCTCTTGCACTTGATTCACAGGGTATATTCGCCAGGTAGTTTTTTAAATTCTTTTTCATGAGCCCGGTTGCTCCTATGATTACTGGAATGATGGAGATCTTCATAAGATTCAAATTTATTTTCATGCCGTACATAAGACCTTGGTATTTAGTTATCTTCTCCCTCTCAGCTCTGTTTAATCCAGAATCATTAGGGACATTGACTTGAACTATGTGTGTGTATTATATATATATATATATATATATATATATATATATATATATATATATATATATATATATTGTGTGTTAAAGTGAATAATTTTGGTAAGTAATACGAGTAAGATAGCTCAATGTATAAAACAGAGCAAGAATAAAATATAGAAAAAGAATTCACACACACATTGCAACTGTCAGCATTTATAATTTATTTCGACTTCCTAGTCTCTTCAGAATGCTAACGGGACAGCTACATATTGGAAATTCCAATATGTAGCTGTCCCGTTAGCATTCTGAAGAGACTAGGAAGTCAAAATAAATTATAAATGCTGACAGTTGCAATGTGTTTGTGAATTTTTTCTTTTTTTTCTCTCTCTCTCTTTCTCTCTCTCTTTGTTTTTTTTTCTTTCTACTATTTCGATTGTTTCACTTCCTAAGTGATTAAGATGCAGAAAATTGCATTATTAGTCGCACTTAACTTTATAGGACGTATTTTTCGTTAATATATATATATTTATTTTTACTCTATGGACACGTGTTTCTGGCTCACAGCCGTCTTCAGCATGGGTAACTTAGACAGGAATCGATAATAATAATAATAATAATAATAATAATAATAATAATAATAATAATAATAATAATAATAATATAGGAATTGATGTCTATAGTCCAGCGTCTTACCATTGGACCAAGACGCCCTGTCTAGAAATATGTACGATTTTTATCACCTAAATATTTAATCTATTTTTATGTAATTATTTTATATATATATATATATATATATATATATATATATATATATATATATATATATATATATTAGTTTCTGTAGATGTAAATCCGTTGAAACTCCAGTGTTTATAAAAAGTGCTCAATAACAAGTAGAGCTTTTCCTTAGTATAATTTTTTTTATTTATACAAACATTATTGGTTACATATGTGCATACAGTTGTACTCTTCATAAAAGTCAACCTCTTCAGACCAAAACAAAAATTGAAATGAGATAAACAAATTTTCTTTTAGTACATTTTCTAGGTTAGGGTGTGCTTATAATTCCACGGTTAAGCTTAGTATCAAATGTCGTTTTTTACTCGTTGACATTTTCAATTCGTTCCTATTTCTTTATTTTTTAAAAATTATTGTTCGGCCTGACTAGCGATTATGACCCTTTCTCATCTTTTTTCTTACTTTAATCTTTTCTCAGCTCCTTGAAATATTTTTTTTATCAACTCTGGGGATCTGGATTCAACACATGAAACCATAACCTTCCTACATATATTTTAATGTATCAATATTTCACGATATATACATGCACGCACATATAAGATAATCACATATACATCTCTATAACAACATACTCTGACCTCTATATAGAACATATAAACGAATATATCTGCATATAACAAGTACATACTCATACATACATACATATATATATATATACACACCCACCCACAAATATATAATTACAGCCTCAATCATATATTTTTATATCTAGACATATATACATAGAATCACTGTGTATATGTACACCATGTTTATTACTTATATACACATATTAGATACACACAAGTATATATAAACGTCCACCCATATACATGCATATATATATATATATATATATATATATATATTCCATTAAAAATGCCAGTATACTGAAATCATATGCCCTTAATAGGGTTAAGATGAAAATTCATATACACTAAATGTACAAAAGCAAGGAAATTCCCAAATGTTTACACTTTTATTGTCATTAAGGGTATGCGAGCACAACAGGGCTATGTATTTTACTGGTAGGAATTTTTCTTCAGCGCACCTCACACACTTCATCCACTCATGCATAGAGATTTATACTGTAGTGATGTGATAATGAAATGGTTTGGTTGATATGTAGTCATACCCTTAATGACAATAAAAGTGTAAAAATTTGGGAATTTCCTTGCTTTTGTACATTTAGTGTATATGAATTTTCATCTTAACCCTATTAAGGGCATATGATTTCAGTATACTGGAATTTTTCATGGAATGTAACTACTTTTGTAAAGGCTATGCCTCAATACAATGCCTTCTCATAAGGTTTTTTGGGATTTTCTGGAAAACTAAGGTATATGGTAAACTGAAATTAAAATATCATCAACTAGACCCTATAACCTCTATCTCTGCCAAAAAACCAGCTGAATCCATCAAATAGTTGATGAGATACTGGGTGGCACATACGTACATACGTACACACAAATAATTCTTGAAGTCTATGAAGGGAGAAGAGCGCTCTCACGCCTCCCTTTATACAGACATAACAACATACACGCCTATGAATATATGCATGCATACATAAAGAATATATATAAAATACAACATTTTTTAAACCTTTACATATGCATAAATATACACATACAAAAAGACTTACCCTTGTAACCATATACACACGTACGCATACATCTAGATACATTTCTATCCCATTTACATACCTTTACACACATACAAACATATATACATATATATATATATATATATATATTTCTATCATCCAAGTTAAGTGTTTACATCATTCATTTCTATTAATACTTACAAACATTCGTATTTTTACGTCACTAAATAATATATAAACATTTCAATAATCGCCTATTACTGTCGAATAACTCATTTCTATCTCATACATCATATTATCCCTCCCCTTCAGGGCAAAACAATTACTGAACCTTCTTCTATATACTTACAGTTCCTACTCCATACCTCTTGTTTTTTTTTTACTAAGTCATGGTCTAAGAACGTAGAGGTGATTCTACCGAAATTAATCTTGCAAAATTGTTAAATACCTGTTAATATTTACCTTTTTTCTTTCACACTCTTCGATGTACTTTAATTCTAGTATATTTTGATTATATTATATTCTTTTATGTCGACAGTGCAAACATCCCCATCCCAGCATCTTGCAGTATTCTTCCTTTCTAGCTTTCTCTGTTCTATCTGTTTACCTTTATACCTACGATAGTACTAATACAAAGAATTTAAAATATAAGCACTGCTAAGGTAAACAAGCTGGTCAAGTACATTGCAAATAATTGTAACGGTTAATTCTATCTATGAATAAATAGGAGATTATCAGAAAGTATTAAAATTCGGTCTTCTATAGGTTGAGGTGTAGTGATTTTGAAGAATACCGATTACTTAAGTACAAAAACATAAAAGCATATAAACAAAAATAAAATAAACAATAAAAATAAAACAAAATAGAGTGAACTTATATAAACAGCACAAACACACAATGAAGTAAAAGTCAGTAAAGTTAAAATAAGAGTAAAATCAAATGTAGCATAATAGTCGTTTTGGGGCATCATTATTTTTTGATTCAAAGCCTGCTTAGTGTGTGTTTCTAAATGTTTGCAGTTTAAAGTGGTTTCCTGTCTGACGTTGAGTAATCTTTCCGTGTCTTTAAATCATATAATTTCTAGTTTTTCCCCAAGACATAAGAAACAGGGTGATTTGAGTGATCTGCATGTCTTAGCTTTTCTAGTTCCGCTCCATCTAATTATTGAGGCTTTTCTATTATCTATCAATTCCCCAACAACGAAGTGTTACTGTATTTTTTTATTTCTAAAAGATAATGTGTGCATGTAAAACCTATCTTTAAAACTCCTTGACGTGCTTCCTATATAAATATTCTTTTCATCTGGATGTTCTGCTGTGTAGATTTTTGCGCAATATATTACTGATGTAGTGACGCAATTGTTTTGTAGAGGACATTCATCCTGTCTTTGACAATTACAACTGTTAGTGGTTTCATTACTGTTAATGCTATTATATGTATCGGTCCTTTTAAGTATCTATTGTTGTGCTTTTTAATAATTCTTTCTAAGTTATCAGTGCAACTATAACTTAATTTTAATGTATTTTTGTTAAATATCTTATGCAGTACGCTACCTGGTCGGAAATGTTTGTTTATAAGCTGTAGGAATTTGCTACCAATTTTTGTTTTTAACATTAGATTATAGGGGGGTGTAAACTAGATTATCTTTCGGCCTCGATTTCTAAAATTGTTTTATATCAGCATTAATGTACCCGATATTCCTTAAAGCCATGTTATAAATACTCTTATTTAAATTTAATTATATTTCGTTTAAAATAATACATTTATGTAAGGTAATAATATTAAGCAAAAATTGTTTCTTTCTTCTCCCGTAAAAATAATTGCTATTGTCAGTTCTTTAAATAAATAAATGGAATTTCTTGAAAATTGTCATCTTTTATTTACCTCCTCGGCAGCAAGTCAGGCACAAGGTCAGTTGAGGTTTTGAAAAGCCAGCGCAATAAAGAAAGTGCACTGTAGCTGACAAAAAACGCCTGAACATCGTCGGCATTTCTCAGTAGGAGTACCGCAGGCGATTAACAACAAACTAACTCCTTCTCAAAGAAAGGAGGTAAAGCCTGGGAGGTTGGACCGCCCAGGAATGAGCAGAACCTTAGCCAATCAGAAGCAAGGACACTGTCTTTGCCGGGTATCTTAACCAATCGAAAACTCAACTATATATTACAAACACACACACACACATACACACACACACACACACACGCACACACACACATATAAGCATGGACCATCGATGTCTGTAGGTAATCAATAATTTATATTTATTTATAAATATTATTATGTAGCCCCCTTTACTAAGGCTGGGCACTCTGAGTGAATTTAATAACAAGCAGTGCTACTAGCTTCATTGCGAGATTCAACACGATTTATTGTTGTCGATCACTCTTCAACGCTTGTTGTGAATACTCGCCGACTTGGTATTTACAAAAGTAAATTCCTCCTAAAATTCTAAGCTAATTTCTGGTGGCCAACTGGTAAGTCTCTTGACTGCGAATCAGTGGCGATTAGCTTCCTGCACTAAAGATTGCGTAAGCATGAAACATCGATGTCTGTACATAATAAATAATTAATATTTATATATATATATATATATATATATATATATATATATTATTATTGTTGTTGTTGTTATTATTTTTATTTTCATTATTATTATTATTATTATTATTATTATTATTATTATTATTATTTTCATCATTATTATTATTGTTGTTGTTGTTATTATTATTATTATTATTATTGTTGTTGTTGTTGTTATTATTATTTTTATTATTATTATTATTATTATTATTATTATTATTATTTCTGCTCACTAGAAATGATCACACAATTCATCGTCGGTGATTGCTCACCGACAACAACCAGTGGTATTCCCTGGAGTCTGAGTGACAACAAGCCTTCCAAGATCTCCAGTACTCTCCACGTCTTATTTGATCATCACTGCAAATGACTTTGCGGTATTACAACAGCCGCCTACCATTGATTTTTCGCTGGCAACGACCTGGGATTTAGGTGACAATAAGCCTCCCCGACGTCTCAGCAGTCTCCGCACTCTTTCAGTTGAGGTCGGGTTAGTGCTGTCCCTCTTCAGTCTTCCCATCCTCCTTGAACCTCTACAACTATTTTGTGTGGTGCTAGTCGAGGCCTGTGCCATCATTTTTTTGGGGAGGGGGGCAGCTTATGATATCTCATGCAGTTTCTGTTCCTTGGTTCGTGTGCTGGTGTTCTTCCTGTGGTTTTGTTTTCTTCCTATTGTAACTTCCATGTGGTTGGTTACCATTAATAACTTATGTGGGTTAGTTACCGCATTCGAAGATTTTCCTCAAGATTGCAGTTGTTTCGATCATCGCCATCCTTTGTATGGTCTTAGTGATCCCTTTGATTCCAATTTCTCCCAGTCTTTTCTCCAGGTTTTTTAGGACTGTTCCTAGTGCTCCTACGATTATTGGTCTTCATGCTCCATATCCCTTTCAATTCTCTGGCTAGTTCCGTGTATTTGCTTCGTTTTTCCGTCTCTTTCATCTTCACTCTGTGGTCTGCTGGAATGGCGAAGTCTACGATTTTACAAGATCTTTCGTTCTTGTCGATTATTATAACATCCGGTCTCTTTGCTTGTACATCCATATTCCAGAGGATTTTGTGTTTCCGTTTTCCAGTACTGTTTCTGGTTTATGTTTGTACCATTTCTCTGTGTATTCGAAATTCAATCGCTTGCACAGTTCCCCGTGTACTGCTTTCCCCATGCAGTCGTGTCTGTTCTTGTATTCTTTTTGGGCGAATGTGCTACATTCACTTATTATATGATTTACTGTTTCGTCTCTTTGTCCACACAGTCTGCATTTACTATTTTCCTGGGTTTTATCTATTTTAGCTTTAATGTAGTTTGTTCTAATTGCATTGTTCTGTGCAGCCATCAGTAAAGATTCCGTTTCTCTGCTCAAGTGTCCTTTTCTTAGCCATGTTCAGCTATTTTCGTTGGTTTCTTCTCTTGTCAGTCTTATGAAGTGTCCATGTAGTTGTTTTTCTTCCTACTTTTCTTCTCTTTTTGTTTCTAGTTTCTGTTCTTCCTGAGTTGTTCGTTGGGACGGTGTCTCTTGCTGCGGTGATTAGCCTTTCTGTGTTCTGGTTTATGTATTTCTCCAGCATTTTTTTGTGTCTTCCACACAACAATCTTCTATACTTACCAGTCCTCTTCCTCCTTCGTTTCTTTTCATGTAGAGTCTGTCCGTATCGTCTTTTGAATGTAGTGTGTTCTGCATGGTCATTAATTTTCTAGTCCTCTGGTCAAGGTGCCTGAGTTCCTCTTTGGTCCAGCCTATGAATGGTCCAGAGTATATTATTAGTGCTACTACCCAGGTGTTTATTCCTGTTACTAGATTCCTGCTATATAATTTCGTTTCTAGGAGTTTTCTTGTTCTTCGTAAATATTCTTTTCCAATCTTCTCTTTCATTTCTGTAGATTTGATGGTATCTGCTTCCAGAACTCCAAGATTCTTCTTCTTCATCAGTGATTGCTCATTGGCAGTAATCGGTTGTGTTGCCTAGAATTTTGCCAGATTTCCATTACCCGTCGCCTCTTTTGATAACCATTGCACATGATTTTGCGTTATCGCAACAGCCGCTTACAATTGATTTTTCGCTGGCAACGACCATTGTTTATCTGAGATTTGAGTGGCAAAGTACTATCCGCACCCTTCCAGTGGAGGTCTGGTTAGTGCTCTCTATCCTCAGTCTTTCCACCCTCCTTGACCCAATATCTCAGTCTTCCCTTTGATTCCAATTTCTCCTAGATTTTTGCCATTCTTTTTTTGCGGGACTGTTCCTAGTGCTTCCACGATTATTGGTATTATATTGAATTTCTTCATGTTTCATATCCCTTTAATTTATCTGGTAAGTTCCGTGTATTTGCTCCGTTTTTCTGTCGTCTTGACCATCACATTGTGAACTGCTGGCACAGCAAAGTCTACGATTTGACACTTTATTTTCCTTCTTGTTAACTATTGTGACATCAGGTCTTCTTGATTGGATGGCTTTATCTGTTTGTATTACATTATGGAGGACCCTATTCCGGATACGAGTCAATCAACTAGTATGAATTTTGACAAGTGTCGAGCTAAGTACGAGTTATAGTGACACAGACTTTGGGAAATGAATCTGTTCCTACGATTGATGATCAGATAGGATGACTCGGTGTCAAAAAAACAAAGTATGAAGTCAAGTTGGGTTAGACAATAAAGGGATATGTGTGGAGATGCCGAGTGATGTTACCCCTTGTCGTTGAGAGGCTTTTTAGAAGAGTTTTGTGCGGGAGTTTAAGCAAAGCGGACGTGAAATATTATGCTGTGAGACTTTTGAAAATGCTACAATAGCTGTAAGGCGAATATGTGCTCCACTAAGATGTCTGTTCGCCGTGTTCACTCATTTATCCCCTAATAAGATAAGTTATGTAACTAAACTTTCTCAAGTGTATAAAATAGACAGTTAGTTCAGATAAATCTCTTTCTCATATAAGTTAACGTTTCTTTCCAGAAAAATAAAACCCTTAAATTCCGAATGAAAGTCGTCGAGTCTTCTTTCTGGGCGAAACACAGTTTATTACAGATAACCACACTGAAGGTGAAATCACTCGACGATCACGACCAGCGTCCAAAGAAAAAAAAGAAAAAAAGAGAAATTAAGGGAGCGACGTTAGCAGCAGTGAAAGAAAAGAAAAACGACAAAGAGAAGCAGTCAGCGTCAGTGAGCAACAGCTGGATGAAGCGAAGAAGAAAAAACGGAAGAGAGAATCTAAGGTAAATTACACACTAATATTAGGATGGACATTTGAGCTTGTCGCTTGTCGCTTGCAGAAAAGAGGTAGAGGGACTAATGAATCCACACACACGTAAAAGAGTTTTAATATGCACAAAAGAATTAAAATAAAGCGCGTAAGCAGAAACGAGAAAAATAGTGTATATAAGAAATTTCAAGTAACGTTTAAGAGTCACAGCGTAACATTTGTACCTTTATGTCCTAGAGGAGTTTGCGATATTTTCAGTACTGTTTTTGGTGTGTGTCTGTGTCATTTGTCTGCGTATTCTAAATGCACTCGTTTGCATAGTTCCCAGTGATCTGCTTTCCCCACGCAGTCGCGTCTGTTCTTGTATTCTTTTTGGGCATGTTTTCTTCATTCACTTATTATATGATTTACTGTTTCATCCCTTTGTCCATTAAGTCTACATTTGCTGTTTTCCCGAATTGTGCATATTTAGTTCTTATTGCAGCTTCTTTCTTCTTCTTCTTCTTCTTCTTCTTCTTCTTCTTCTTATTATTATTATTATTATTATTATTATTATTATTATAGTATACAATTATTTTTCACTTTATTATTCTTATATAGAGATAAAAAAGACTTATTATTTTGCCATCTAATTTACATACGTGTATGTGGTGTGTACAGGCACATGTATGTAAATTAAATGGTCATGTTGAATAAAGAGGGTTACTCTTTCTCTAACTGTTTGCAGATGCATAAAGAAATATTAGAGAAAGTTTGAATCAACATTAAGTGGGGAAGTACGAGAGACAAACAGAAGAGAGAAAGATGAGTGACTTGTTCAGTTGATCATAATTATGGCAATTTAGCTACACATTTTAGCCTGAAGATCCCCCCCCCCCGGGATGTAACGCAGGAGCCTCTGTGTAGCTAAATTGCCATAAATATTTTCATAGCTTACTATATATATATATATATATATATATATATATATATATATATATATATATATATATATATATATATATATATACGGACCATAAACAATATATCTCACAGAAATATTATGTTGTTTGGAAATGTGAAAAAATAAAAATAATAAAATAAAACCATGGTTATTGGAATATAATATGAAATGACTTATATATATATATATATATATATATATATATATATATATAAGAGGGTAGTGCAGTATTAGTGCAGTTCGAACGAGATAAAAGTATATATGTAAAGGAGTAAGGCTACCAACATTTGTAAAAAAAATTTTTCAACATTTATTTATTATTTTGTTATTTTATCATTTTATAATTTTATATAACGCGTTTCAAGCTCTCATCAGATATGTAAATCCATTTGAAGAAATGTCATGAGTTAAGCTTCCAAGGCATGCGAGTAATATATATATATATATATATATATATATATATATATATATATATATATATATATATATATATATAAAAGAATAACAAATTGCAAATATACAATATGTATTAAAACATCAGAATTTCAAAGCAAGAAGTTTCATAGGATATGAGACCCCTTTGCAATTTTTTATTCTTATATTTCATATATATATATATATATATATATATATATATATATATATATATATATATACAGTATATATGAATTAAGGATATGAAGCTCCTTGCTCTGAACTTTTTCATGTATCCACATAAAACTTTTGATATTCTAATAAATATTGTATCTTTACAATTTTTTATTCTCATCTTTCATCTCTAGAATTGATTGCTTTATTCAATATATTGAGCTTTATATTATCACGATAGATTATTATTAAACGATAAATAAGTTATCTTTAATTTAATTCAATATTTTCACTGATGAGCTGTGAAACAGCGAAACAGTCTGTATGTGGTTGACTATATATATATATATATATATATATATATATATAACAATTTCATGTATCCACATAAAATTTTATAAGGAGATATAATTTTTTATGTATCAATTTTCAGTATTTACTTCAACAGTGATCGATACGTAAGTAGAGCTAGGTAGTAAGCTATGAAAATATATTAATGGCAATAAAGCTACACAGAGGCTCCCGCGGGGGGTGGGAATCTTCAGGCTAAAATGCATGGAGTTAGTTTTGCCGGGTAAATGAAAAAACTAGGCCTAAAAGTAGAAGTACTGGCTAACATAAAACAACTCACTTTCTAGATGTCACGTTAAACTTAAATAAAAATAATTACGAACCATACCTAAAAGATAACGCCAATCCAATATATGTAAACCCAAAGTCTAATCACCCCCACCATCAATCATAAAACAAATCCTGAATTCTATCGAACGTAGGCTTATCAAAAATTCTAGCAATGAAAGTGTTTTTAAAAAATCAAGCAACATTTACAATACAGCTCTAAAAAATAGTGGTTACCATAATACCGAAATTAAATATAAGAAACAGGACACTAATAATTACAATAAAATGAAAAATGAAATTAAAAAAAATATAATCTACTATACACCGCCCTATAACCAGATGCTAAAAACTAAACTGGTCAAAAAATTCCTAAATCTGATTGAAAAACACTGTAACCAATTCCCTGCATAAAATATTCAATAAAAATAACCTAACACTATTCTACAGCTGCTGCGAAAACCTAGAAATGATAATTAAGGCACACAATAACAAAATACTAAAAGAGAACAACAGCAAAGAAAAAAATAACAAATTACATAAAAAAAAGTGAAAAATATAGAAAAAATAACACTAAGAAGAACAAAAATATAAACACTACAAATAGAAATAAACAAAACACTAACAGTAACCACCCGAATAGAAATGAAAAGGTTAGCAATGGAGAGAGAAAAGATGTAACTGCATAAATCGTACACTTTGTCCACTACAAAATAAATGCCTAACCAAAAGTATTGTATACCAAGCCACAATATTGGCCAAGGAAAGACCAAATAACAAGAAGTACTACATGGGTATGACCTCCCTAGACTTTAAGACCAGATATTATGACCACAAAAGCACATTTAAAAACAGAGAACGTCGAATTAAAACAGCACGAGCAAACCACTATTGGGAGCTCAAAGACAATGGACGCTCACCAATAATTGACATCATCATCATCATCATCATCATCATCATCATCATCATCATCATCATCATCATCATCATCAACAACCGGTTTATTTGTTGAATCAGGCCACAATTAATCCTCTGATGAGGGTGGGGCCTGATTGTCTAGTCTCTGAATTTAAATCTTCCTCTCCACTCCTGTCTTTGGCAAGGCTTGATGGAATCCATACCCATGGCCTTCCTATCACGTTTGACTACGTCCTCCCAAGTCAACTTGGGTCTGCCAGTGGTGATGTTCTCTGCTGGCACATTCAACTGTCGGACTTTAGCAATCCAGCCATCTCTACGCTTAATGTGACCCAACCAACGCGGTCTGTTCTTCCGCATGATGTCCGCAAGGCTTTTCAAGTCGACCTGTGAGAGCAGGTATTCAAAAGAAACGTACTGTTCAGGCCTCAGCAAACAGATCCATCTGACCATTGCCCTGTCATTACGGCGCAGCTTCCTTAGTATGCCAGCAGACAGCCCAAGTTTCTGAGCCATACAACAGCACACTTCTGACACATGGAAAATAATACGACAAGCCAGTATATGTAGAAATTTAGACGACCCGTGTAGATTATGTCTGAATTAAAAATTTGAAATACTAAACTTTAAAGTCTATTAAACTGTAAAAGTGAGATAGCAAACAGCTGCTTGCACATAATTAAATTTACCTTAGGCTAACAATAAATAAATAAGTAAAACAAACTAAACTAAACTAAACTAAACTAAACCTAACAATTCAAAAACTAAAGCCTAAAATAGAAATACAAGAAACCATGTAGTAAAATAAGTTCACCCATTATATTGACACAACAAAGAAACAGGATATAGGACAATCTATAGAAAACAGAACGATAAAACAGGATATAGGAAGGAAAACTAACCGAACCTTTGTTCGTGGGAAGCCTAACGATTGATTAAGAGAACCAAAAACAATCTGATTGGTTAACTAGCTAGCCGTGTATATAAAAACACCCGGCAAAACTAACTCCATGCATTTAAGCCTGAAGATTTCCCCGGGATGAAACGCGGGAACCTCTGTGTAGCTTAATTGCCATAAATATATTTTCATAGCTTACTATATATCCCTAACTTTATATATATACATCCTCTAAATGTTAAATGTTAAAAATATAGTGTACCTATGTTACCTTGCTTTATATATATATACATCGAGCAGTTTCTATTTTGCTTTTTTTGCCTTCGTTTTTGCTTTTTTTCTTTCTTTTTTTCTTTCCAATTTTCTTTCTTTTTTCCTTGCTTTTTCTTCTTTTGTTTACCTTTTTTCTTTCTTTTTTTTTCTTTTTTTAACTTTTTTGCTGCCTTTCTTTCTTTCTTTCAGTTACTCTCATCTTATTTTTCTGTTTCCTTTCACGAACAGATAAACAATTCACCCACTAAAAAAAGAATTCAAGAGATAATAAAAAAAATATTTTCGTATTTATAAAAAGACTCTAAGCAGCCCCAAATATTGAGTCGCTTTAGACACAAATGGAGAAAGAAAAATTGCAAAGGAAAGATAAAAAAAACCCAACAATTTTGAAATACATTTTAATTAAAAGACAAAAAAAAAAAAGAAGAAAAATATATCAACACACGTTTTTCAAAGTTTTTTAGTATCGTAGAAAACTTCGTAGGAGGACATTTTGGCCACCGGACATTTTAACGTCCGTTTTACATGCTGGCATGCGTTAAACAGCTTTAAGAAATTGACTTCCAAACTAGCCGATCTCTGAACAGGTTTTTATGTATCCCGCTTTTGCTCAAGTCCATTTTTATCATTTTCTTCTCATGTTTTCCTTGACCTCCCCCTGTGAACTGACCCTGCTACCTCAACTGTTCTACATCCACTAACCCAAGAACTTTCAATCATTCTTTCAATGTGACCAAACCATCGAAGTCTCCTGTTCTGCACACATCTCCCTATACTGCTCAGATTTAATCTTCCTCTGAGCTCATCAGAACTAAGCTTGTCTTTCAGACTCACATTACACACCCATTGTATCATTCTTACATCATTTCTCTCCATGCAACGCATGTCCTCAACCCTCACTGGCCAGGTTTCGCTTTCATACATCATCACACTACATACACATGCCTGAGAGGCTCTTCTTTTAGTCGACAGTGGTAACCCTCTGTCAATAAATATAAATGTTAAAAAAATATCATTTTTACTATAAAAAAACAAACGTAAATTGTAGGAAATATAGTTCCCCGACTATAAAGGATGTAGTAGAAGAATTGCTTCGGTCGGGTTGGAGTTTGTGGAAATAATGCAAAACTCCAATCCGAGGTCTGATAACACTGCGATGCTGTGACTGAAGAAGCCATTTTAGTCAACTCGTAACCTTCTCACACCTGACAGTATCCGAATTCCTTATAAAACCCATGCATGGGATATTGTTGCCACATCTGGGCTGGTGCTCCAACCACTAGTCTCTCCCTTTTTGGAAAGGCTGCAAAAAGAGTCTCTAACTTAATAGGTCCCACACTGTCTCCCAAACTCCAGTCCCTGTCGCATCACCACAATGTCGCATCACTTGTGCTTATTTTACAAGTACTTCAACTGAATGTGCTCCGATGAACTTACTACACTACCCCAATTTGCAGCCAAATCCTTCACTGTAGCGGTCTCCAGATGCAGAAGACCTTTATACTTTAAAAGCTTCTGTCCTCGAACCGCTTACCTTTGGAATTCATTTTTTAGCTCCCTGTTTCCCCGACTGTACCAACATGCATAAATTTAAATGTAATGTGAACAAATATCTTGCTGCACAAATCCCCACTTAGGATGGCTCATATAAATCTGGCGCCTAATCACAGTAGTCCCTTATGTATCAGTTGCAAAATAACCCGTTGTTTGCGGTGAATAAAAGTAACAAGAAATAACGAAAAATCTTAAGTCCGAGCAAAAGGTGCGTGAGTAGCAGGTGAAAAACTAATTTATTAGTCAAAAGTAAAAGTAGTTCGGAAGTGCTCGGTAGAAAAGCCCGGCTGAATCCGCATCAACTAACTTAGCAAGAAGAACGGTGTGTAAATAACAATAAAACATTGAGCTACTTTGTTTAGCCGTATAAGCAGCTTCAACTGGACTCCATACACGAATGGCCCAAAAGACTAAAAGATAAAAGGATTTGGTATCAAAAATGCTGTCAACTGTTAAGACTCAGCTTGTGCCTCAATCGTAGACAGGAACCTTTCCTTCCTAAGATTTTCATGGATGGCTCTGTTCTTGAGGAGAAATCGACTCTGAAACTTCTTGGTCTTTCTTTCTCATCAAATCGTTCTTGGAGTTCATACATTAGATCCATTGCTCTCTCTCTGCATCGCGTAAAGTCGGTTCGTAGTTTTTTTGAGACTAGGGTCTAGGCATCTGTCCTTGTGTTAATCATCTTTAGTTCTTGTTAACTCCTTGAATCAAATGGCTTCATGTCTTGTCTGGTAAAAATTTAAAAAAAAAACAGACTAGGCTCCATAAACGGAAGGCCAAAAGGACAATTACGGCATAAAGGAAGGCCGTAAACGGATCCGGTATCAAGAATGTTTTAAGCCAGTGATTAACACAAAACCTCTTATTTAAATGCTTCGCAAAGCAGCAAGATATGACAAATAACCTGAAGTTGGGAAACACCCCTCCCCTAAAGGGGACACTCTGGTCGGGTGAAAAAAATAACTGAGAACGAATCCATCGGCATTCTCGGTTACGGGGCACCTCAGACGATCGGTAATAAACCAGAAGGAGGAGGTAATGCTTGGGCCCTCCACCCCCTAGGACCAAACCGATCCATAACTCATCTCGACAAAGAAGAGGCTAATCGTTCGTCATCCCCTAGGTTGCCAAAATGATGCCAAGCGAAACCCTGGCTGGTATGAAAAAGGCCGGGCCCTTTGTTTTTTTAAAAAGGGGCCAGAACATAATAATGGCAAGGATGGCAGGTCTTTAAGAATAAATGGAAGAGATGCCACGCCTTGCATTCGGACCAGTTCCATTTTAAATTCTAGGGTGGCATAGGCCTAATTTTGATAACACAATGAAACCGACGCCACCCAAACCTTCAATCGACCCATCGCCATTCAGGTAGATCATTTCGACATTTTTTCACAATTTTTATTGTCAATCTACATAATATTATGCGAAGGCATTCCATGTTCGTATGTACGTTATCACCTTTCACACATATTAAAAAGAATGCGATCGTCTGTTCAGCTAAGTGGTAATTGGTGATTAATCTGGTGTCGCTAAGGTAAAACCCATTTTAAAATAAATTGTTCTAAAATCAAATTATGTTGTTCCGTTGACTGAAGAAATACATCTTGTAATAAATACATGAAATCTCCATAATGCACCACTAGTTAATTAATTAATTTATTATTCTTTAAAAATAAGTTAAAATTAAAAAAAATTACAGTGTATGAGAAAAAAGATTGGAATTTTACATTTATTTGAATTTTGCATTTACTTAATCTATCGGGTCCCAAAAGCCCCCCCCCCAGTCCCTAAAAAGTAAAAGAAATATATATATATATATATTAGACGTTCAGACGAAATTAAAATGTTGACTTGGGTCTGAGGGGTTCGAAGAGCAATAATCCTCCACACTGATGATCCCTGAAAAAGGATGAAACACATGTGTATGTGGATAGGAACTTAACAATATTTAGCATAATATTGTTCATGATCCTTTTAATGCTAAGGCGGACGCTTTAAGAGAATTATAAAACTGGCTGTGAAATTTAAATGCGTAATGCTAAGTTCCGTTGAACAGTGTTGATGACAGCCTTCTAGATGTGTCCGCTTCCTTCTCTTCCTTCAATCTGGTTGGTTTATTGCCGCGGGGTCCTACGAAAGTTAAAATGTTGATGATTTTTATCACAAAGGGACAGCTGATTAAGGGAGATCGTTTATGTTTTATTAAAAGAAAACGCAAGCTTTAGTCAATCAATTCAACAGGCAAGGTGTCGGAGGTGTGGAAGGTGCTGTGGGTGAATGAGCCGGCAAGTCAAAAAATCTTGTCTCCAAGTCGCATGCATTCATTATCACTCTTTGAACCGGATCGCATTCCAGATTGCCAACTTGTGATTAAATTTAACAACCCTGAACTAAATTAATGGTTGAGTTTTTTTATTGGGGTTAGGGTTAGGGTTAGGTGATGGGGTTTGTCCTTGAAGTTAGATTTTCTTTGGGTTGGGTTTGGTTTGGGGTGGGTATTTTGTTTGGGTTGGATTTCGTTTTGGGGTTTGATTGTAGTTTAGGGTGTTGTTTCGGTTTTAGTTTTGTTTTGGTTTGTGGTTTGTGTTTGAGGTTGAGCTTTTTGGGTTTGTTTTGGTTTGTGGTTTGTGTTTGAGGTTGAGCTTTTTGGGTTTGTTTTGGTTTGTGGTTTGTGTTTGAGGTTGAGCTTTTTGGGTTTGTTTTGGTTTGTGGTTTGTGTTTGAGGTTGAGCTTTTTGGGTTTGTTTTGGGTTTGTGGTTTGTGTTTGAGATTGAGCTTTTTGGGTTTGTTTTGGGTTTGTGGTTTGTGTTTGAGGTTGAGCTTTTTGGGTTTGTTTTGGTTTGTGGTTTGTGTTTGAGGTTGAGCTTTTTGGGTTTGTTTTGGTTTGTGGTTTGTGTTTGAGGTTGAGCTTTTTGGGTTTGTTTTGGTTTGTGGTTTGTGTTTGAGGTTGAGCTTTTTGGGTTTGTTTTTGGTTTGTGGTTTGTGTTTGAGATTGAGCTTTTTGGGTTTGTTTTGGGTTTGTGGTTTGTGTTTGAGGTTGAGCTTTTTGGGTTTGTTTTGGTTTGTGGTTTGTGTTTGAGGTTGAGCTTTTTGGGTTTGTTTTGGGTTTGTGGTTTGTGTTTGAGATTGAGCTTTTTGGGTTTGTTTTGGGTTTGTGGTTTGTGTTTGAGATTGAGCTTTTTGGGTTTGTTTTGGGTTTGTGGTTTGTGTTTGAGATTGAGCTTTTTGGGTTTGTTTTGGTTTGTGGTTTGTGTTTGAGGTTGAGCTTTTTGGGTTTGTTTTGGGTTTGTGGTTTGTGTTTGAGATTGAGCTTTTTGGGTTTGTTTTGGGTTTGTGGTTTGTGTTTGAGGTTGAGCTTTTTGGGTTTGTTTTGGTTTGTGGTTTGTGTTTGAGGTTGAGCTTTTTGGGTTTGTTTTGGTTTGTGTTTGAGGTTGAGCTTTTTGGGTTTGTTTTGGTTTGTGGTTTGTGTTTGAGGTTGAGCTTTTTGGGTTTGTTTTGGGTTGCGGTTTGTGTTTGAGTTAATGACTCATTTTGGAATGTTAGTTTTGGGTTGGATTTGAATTTGTTTTGGGTTTTGTATTTGGTTTAGATTGAGTTTTGAAGTTTGGTATTGAGGGTTTTGTTTTAAGATTTAAATTGTGTTTGTGTTTGGTTTAGTTATGCCTTGAGGTTTAGGTAAAGTTTGGGGGTTGGTTTGGTTTGGGGTGGATTTAGTTAAGGGTTGCGTTTTGAGTTTAGGGTTTGGTTTCACGTTGGTTTTGGACATTAGGGTTTGGTTTCAATTTTGTGTGAGGATGAGTTTGGAACCTAGAGTTTGGGTTTAGTGTGAGGTTAGGTTTGGGGTTTAAAGTTTGGGTTTTAATTTGATGTTTTCTTTAGAGTTTCGTGTGGACCTGGTTTGAGGTTTGGTATGCATTTTGGGGTTGGGGTTTGGGTTTGGGGATTTTGTATATATTTTGTTATATCAGCAAGGAAAAGAGGAAGTTGAGAGGAACACACAAAAGTGTTGTTTTTCTTCAATATTGTTATTTCTTTTGCTTTTCTTTTTGGGACGTTTGGGATTGAGTGTTTTTTGTGTTTGGTTATGCTTTGATGGTTTGAGTTTGGTTGAGGGGTTTGGATTAGTTTAGGTAGGGTTTGAGTTTGGTTGAGGGGTTTGGATTAGTTTAGGTAGGGTTTGAGTTTAGAGTTAGGTTTCTAATTGGGTTTGGAGATCAGGGTTTCGTTTCAGGTTAGGTTTTGAGTTTAGGATTTGGTTTGAGGTTGGGTTTGCAGTTTAGGGTTTGGTGATTTGTCGTGCATTGTGGTTGCATCTGCAAGAAACAGAGAAGGTTGAGAATGATCCACAAAAGTGTTGTTTTTTTTTCAATATTTTTATTTCTTTTGTTTTTCTTTTTTGGAGGGGGTAAAGTTTTCTTTTTCGTCCACACTCATAATCAGAAAACTGAAAACGATGAACTGACTTTTGTTTTACTTGGAAATAAAAATAAAAAATAAAAATAAAATATTGACATTTCTTTTTCTTTCCTTTTTTTCTTTTCACTCTTTGTCTGCGGCCATTAAAAAAAATACTTTTCTACCTCCTTTTTCTATTAAAAAACACAAAAAAAAACAGACAAAAATTTGTTGTGAATTTTTTTTTTTAAATTGAGAATTGTTATTTGCAACCTTCATATTCAGATCAGTCCTCACTTATCCGCAACGTTTCAACTGCTGTAACCGTGTGTCATTTTTTTAGGGAATCCTTCCAATTAAAAAAAATCTTTTTTTTTAAACAATGGAAACCGACAGCCCCCACCCCAACCCCACTATTTAATGTACGGAAATATTTCTTTCTTGTTCCGCAGTCCATACTCACATTGCATAATTTCAACAGAATTAAATAAATATGGGCAGAGAAACAAGAACCACCATCTTCTGCAGATTAAACAGGGAGTCGGCTTTCCAGTGTGTTGGCAATTTAGATAGATAACTGAAGAAGGCCGGAGAGTATAGCAGCCGAAATGTGGTGAATATAAAAAAAAGAGAAAGAAATGAGAACATTTCTTGGCCGAATATGAATAGAACATTAGTATATATATATATATATATATATATATATATATATATATATATATATATATATATATTGCTTTCATGATTTGTGTGGGCTGCAGTGTTATGTCTGATTATGAAAAAATCATATATTTCACATTCAATTCATATATATATATATATATATATATATATATATATTCACACATATATGATATACACACACATATATATATATATATATCTAACATGATATACACACATGTATATATGTATATTTGCATGTATGTATATATATATATATGTAACATGACATATATATATATATATATATATATATATATATATATATATATATATATATATATATATATATATATGCATAGATGTAAATTGATATATGTATATATATAAATATATCATGTATATATGTAACTTGAGTTCCATGATATATAAGTTTGTTTATATTGATTTGGTCAAGTCTTTTAAAAAATCATATTGTTTGTTTGTTTATTATTATCATTATTATCATTATCATTATTATTATTATTATTATCATTATTATTATCATCAATATTATCATTATTATTATTATTATTCTCATTATTATTATTATTATTATTATTATTATTATTATTATTATTATTATTATTATTATTATTATTATTATTATTATCATCATCATCATCATCATCATGATAAATCTGCTTTTCTGTTCTAGTTAAATTTTTTATTTGATTTTTTCCTTTTTAAAAACAATTCACAAAATTTAAAAAGATGGCGATCTTTATTCTTATATGGCGAGTAAATGTTTCAAAATATTTATTTAAAAAATTAAAATTTGAATTTGAATTTAAATTTCATATCCCGATTGCATCCAGTTCTCTCAAAACATTTTTGTTTACCTTCTTTGTTTTTTACTATCATTCTTGTCCAACTTCTTGTTCCTTTTCTCTTTGTTCTTTTTAAAAACTCCATTTTGTCCCCCCCCCCCTGATGTGAATAAAACTTATCCTTTGATTTGAAGTCTTTTCGTATTATTCTGGCGCCAACAATATTTCTTTAGGTTTGACCAATGGAGGGATTCAACTTTTAGATTCACCTAAGAATCTCTATAAGAGGTTCTGTGAGTTGATCGGTCAGCCGGTCGGTCACGCTTAATTTTTAAAATAGCATTTTTAGTCAATCTGTCACGCTTAAGTTTGAAATATCATTTTTGTTAATTTTAAAATAGCATTTTCATTCGTCTGTCACGCTTAAGTTTGAAATATCATTTTCGTCAGTCTGTCACACTTAATTTTAAAATAGCATTTTCATTCGTCTGTCACGTTTAAGTTTGAAATAGCATTTTCGTCGGTCTGTCACGCTTAAGTTTTAAATATCATTTTCGTCGGTCTGTCACGCTTAATTTTAAAATAGCATTTTCGTATGTCAGTCAAGCTTCAGTTTGAAATAACTCAGAAATTGGTTTTAGAAACATTTTGATGTCAGTCGTGAGTCTGAGAGAACTGGTTCAAACTAATTGAATCCTAACACTGTCAAAAAAAAAAGAAGAAAAAAAAAACAAAGAAATAAACATTGCCATCAACATCCATAGAATCTTAACCATACAATCATTTATTTATGCAAATCGGACCTTATTTTAGCTACAGAAGACCCTAATAATAACCTATAATATATATTTCTCCAGCTCTCCTAAACGCTAACCTAACGTAATAATACTGAACCATCACTGATAATAACATGTACCTATAGTCTGAATATTTTCCACCCCCTTATCTTCATTTTATTTCTCCATGTGTGCTTCTTCGTGAAACTCAAGTTTACCATTCTTTTCTCTCTCTATCTAAGACTTTGTCTTAGCTTCGCTTATTTAAATGTATACTTTATATTCTATGCTTATACCAATATTGTCACTGCACGTTTTATATTCTATGCCGATATCACCACCATTGTCACCGTTGGTTTAGTATTATTAATTTTTATTTTCGTTCTTTGCTGGCTTCTTCGCTGCATTCACAGTTTATTTTTCCTTCTGATTTTCAATCTAAAGTATTCATGGCCACTTTATTTCGTGTCACTTATTTAAATGTATATATTTATATTCTACGCTTATACGACTATTGTCACTGCCGGTTTTTGTATTATTAGATATTTTCTCCTCTTTTCTTCTATCGTTGGTTTCTTTCTAGTTGACTCCCGTTTTTTTTTCCTTCTCTTTTTCTACGTTATGCATTTACGAACTCTTAAGCGTCACATATTTAGATATATATTTTATATTCTACGCCTGTACCATCATTGTCAGTGTTGATTTTGTATTATTAGACCGTGCAAGTGTTCAGTCGAGATTGAGAAAGGGTGTAGGTTAATTGAGCCCACAAGTAAGTATAAAACACTGACGATGTAACTTTGACACTGTCGTCGTTGACGTCATCATCATCGAGTTATCTCCCTTATCCTAATCCCTTTTGTTACGGCAGACGACAACATCCATTTTTATTTGTGCTAATCAATGACCTTTGATTTCTGTTTTTTTTTTTTTTTTTTTTTTTTAACCATTAACTTTTGACCTTTTGTTATCGAGTACTCATCGATCGATGTTAGATGTGGCAGTTGATTTTAAAAAAATCCTTTTTTATGAATTTTCTTTTTTTTTTTTTTAAAGAAGAAATTAATTTTTTTGTTTTCGTTTTTGTTTTGGTTTCTTAAAAAAAAAACATCTCGACATTGAAGAATTGTCAAATAAAGTAGTAGGGTGGACTTAATCCGATCTTCAGGCTTTTTGAACTGTCAACACGTTGCATTCTTCCCCTTTATCGTTTACTTGAATAGGCTGTAAAAAAAAAAAAAAAAATAAATAAAAAAATCGTTCAATATCGGAATCCGTAAATTGTTCATACAGAATGTGGTATAATGGCATAGCGTCCGAGAATTGCCAACTTCCGGTTAAGAATGTGTTCAGCAGAAAACGGTGAAGTGCGAAAATCAGTTCCTTCTATATTACGTTCCCGCCAGGGGCATTATTAACTATTCTTATTTTTGGACAAAAACACATTTTCTTTTGTTTATTAAATCGTTAGGTGAAAGTACAGAATAGTTAACAAAACCCCCTGCCTATGTTAAAAATTGCTTTATAAATAATAACGTTATTATTTCGAAAGCCATTTTTAACATGAGGAAGGGGGAGATTTGTTAAAAATATTTCCTTTGAGTATTTGTAAAAAAGAAAACATTCCAATAAATTTGTAATAAAAATAAAACTCAAAATTTTCAATGTAAAAAATCACTTTTCACAATTTCTTATGTGTTGACCTACATTTTCATAGGTGTAAAAAAAAATACACAGGGGACTGATTTTCGCAATTCACTGTTGACGGCTGAACACATTCTTAGCCGGAAGTAACAATTCTTGGGCGTTATGCCATTATACCCAGAATGTCTCAAAATGAAGAAAAAGTGGTAAAAGAGAAACAATCTACTTGATGACGGCTTCCGGTTTTGTATTACAGAAGATCAGAACAACATTTGGACCATCATAGTGCATCATCGCCAAATGCGGTGCAAATTATTTGAAAGACACTCCATTAAT
>OY744522.1:18540699-18565699 GCA_963556195.1 Sepiola atlantica | reverse complement strand
CAACATTTTTAAAGGTGACTCTACACATTCTTCAATAATTCTTGGACTTTATAACAAATAAGATGACGGCAGAAATAACAGCTTCACAGAAAACAGAAAGGAGCAGGGTTTTTTTGTAACCTATATAGTAATAAACTTATGATATTATATTTATTAAAAAGCAGATCATTATAATGTAGTTAATTTTTGCGACATTCGTAAACAGATCAGAAACACACCCATAAATTTTTTTTAGCCAATGAAAACGCTAGAAATATGATTTTATTACCAGTACTTTGGAAGCACTAGGCGAATTCTCCTCTTTACTTTATATATAAAATAAACATCAACTTACGTTTTTTTAAGAGCCACATTTTCTGACCAGTTATTGAACGATCCAGCCAAAAGTACACTGTCCCCTTCTTCGTCCCACCGAATTTCAACAGCCACCTTGGCATCCTGGAAAACAAAAGATATACATATATTCAATGGTCATTCAATAAATAAAGTGATATTTTAAATACTAAAGAGTCATCACTTACCAAGACTAAAAGCCACTCGAGGATAATTGTTAATGAGATTGTCAGTTGAATGATGAACAATACTATGAGAGGATTTAGAAACAATGGACAGAATTTGATTACTTAAGAGGATGGTGAAAAAAGTATTTGTTTATATTGTACTTGAAACAACCATGCTATAGTTATCTCCGTGGTATTGTGTTCCACATATGGGAAGTTTTTGGAAAAAAACTCCGTTCATGGAAGTTCTATTTGATTTTAAGTATGTGGGGAAAGAAAGGAACATTCCTTACAGTGGTTGCAGTTAGACGAGTTTTTGCTGTGAATGTTTTACAGGGGAACCAGAGATTGAAGCTCAGTTGCGCACCTACCATGAAAATAACGACAGAGTAGAGAAAGACTAGCAGCATCTCTTTTATAAGTAAGGGGCTGTAGAGAAGAGGAGAGATCATTCCCTACTAAATTCGGAAGTCGATTTTGTACTCTGTCAAGGCAAAAAAGAGTGCTCCGAGTGGCACCTCCCCAGATGTGGCAGCAGTACCTCCCCATCTTAGGACGTACCTGACTTTTATACAGGTAGAGGATTGCATCAAGAGTAAGGAATTTTCTGGAGTGATAAAATGATCAGATTTGATGTAAGTCTTCTATTTCAGGTCAGTGCTTCGGAATCTAGTGAGGGATGATCTCCCCTTTTCCCTACAGCCGAAACGACTTTCTTCCCATAAATCTAAACTCTCTATTATTTGCAATTGTTTTCTAAAAACAATCTTTCAGAAATATCTGGTTTGAGGCTATTCAAAATTGGTTTATAAAAACAATCTTTCAGAAATATCTGGTTTGAGGCTATTCAAAATTGGTTCATAACAACAATCTTGCAGAAATATCTGGTTTGAGGCTATTCAAAATTGGTTTATAACGACAATCTTGCAGAAATATCTGGTTTGAGGCTATTCAAAATTGGTTCATAACAACAATCTTCAGAAATATCTGGTTTGAGGCTATTCAAAATTGGTTTATAACAACAATCTTGCAGAAATATCTGGTTTGAGGCTATTCAAAATTGGTTTATAACAACAATCTTGCAGAAATATCTGGTTTGAGGCTATTCAAAATTGGTTTATAAAAACAATCTTGCAGAAATATCTGGTTTGAGGCTATTCAAAATTGGTTTATAACAACAATCTTGCAGAAATATCTGGTTTGAGGCTATTCAAAATTGGTTTATATCAACAATCTTGGAGAAATATCTGGTTTGAGGCTATTCAAAATTGGTTTTATCACAACAATCTTGCAGAAATATCTGGTTTGAGGCTATTCAAAATTGGTTCATAACAACAATCTTCAGAAATATCTGGTTTGAGGCTATTCAAAATTGGTTTATAACAACAATCTTGCAGAAATATCTGGTTTGAGGCTATTCAAAATTGGTTTATAACAACAATCCTGTAGAAATATCTGGTTTGAGGCTATTCAAAATTGGGTTATAACAACAATCCTGTAGAAATATCTGGTTTGAGGCTATTCAAAATTGGGTTATAACAACAATCTTGCAGAAATATCTGGTTTGAGGCTATTCAAAATTGGTTCATAACAACAATCTTGCAGAAATATCTGGTTTGAGGCTATTCAAAATTGGTTTATAACAACAATCTTGCAGAAATATCTGGTTTGAGGCTAATCAAAATTGGTTTATATCAACAATCTTGGAGAAATATTTGGTTTGAGGCTATTCAAAATTGGTTTTATCACAACAATCTTGCAGAAATATCTGGTTTGAGGCTATTCAAAATTGGTTCATAACAACAATCTTCAGAAATATCTGGTTTGAGGCTATTCAAAATTGGTTTATAACAACAATCTTGCACAAATATCTGGTTTGAGGCTATTCAAAATTGGTTCATAACAACAATCTTCAGAAATATCTGGTTTGAGGCTATTCAAAATTGGTTTATAACAACAATCTTGCAGAAATATCTGGTTTGAGGCTATTCAAAATTGGTTTATATCAACAATCTTGGAGAAATATCTGGTTTGAGGCTATTCAAAATTGGTTTTATCACAACAATCTTGGAGAAATATCTGGTTTGAGGCTATTCAAAATTGGTTCATAACAACAATCTTCAGAAATATCTGGTTTGAGGCTATTCAAAATTGGTTTATAACAACAATCTTGCAGAAATATCTTGTTTGAGGCTATTCAAAATTGGTTTATAAAAACAATCCTGTAGAAATATCTGGTTTGAGGCTATTCAAAATTGGGTTATAACAACAATCTTGTAGAAATATCTGGTTTGAGGCTATTCAAAATTGGTTTTATCACAACAATCCTGCAGAAATATCGGGTTTGAAGTTATTCAAAATTTGTTTATAACAACAATATTGCAGAAATATCTGGTTTGAGGCTATTCAAAATTGGCTTATAACAACAATCTTGCAGAAATATCTGGTTTGAGGCTATTCAAAATTGGTTTATAAAAACAATCTTGTAAAAATATCTGGTTTGAGGCTATTTAAAATGGCGAAAAATCAAACAGAATGCTCTAGGTTTCAACAGTGGTCAGTCATCACAATGTGGTGACTGTTTTGCAGGTCAGTATTGTTCAATTTTTTATTTACATCTGCTCTATTCTGACACAAGGCCACCTGCTCTGAGTGGTCTCCATGGTGCATGGATAGCCAAGCAATATTGTTTGTTTAGATATTTATTAATTTACAGGCGGAACATTGTGGAAATTCCACGGTGCTTACTACATCAATCTGTATAATTTACTGTTAATAATAATATTGCCCTTGAAATAATAATTGTCTGTCAGGGTCAATACTATTAGAAAATGACCACTTCTTCCGTAAAAATAATTGTCAACTAAATATGTAAAAACAAATATGTCTGTTCTTTATTTATTTATAAAGTTTAATTCTTTTTAATATAATCAATATTTATTGTCATCTTACCAGAAAAATAATTGTCAACTAAATATTCTTTAAATCAGTAAAAACGAATGTCACTTTTTGCAAGTATTTATTTAAATTTTATTTTTGGAACAATTCATTTTAAAATGAGTAAAGTCAGAAATTTTAAAATATGTAAAGTCAGAAATTTTAAAATAGGTAAAGTCAGAAATTTTAAAATAAGTAAAGTCAGAAATTTAAAAATGGGTAAAGTCAGAAATTTAAAAATGGATAAAGTCAGAAATTTTAAAATATGTAAAGTCAGAAATTTTAAAATGGGTAAAGTCAGAAATTTTAAAATATGTAAAGTCAGAAATTTTAAAATAGGTAAAGTCAGAAATTTTAAAATGGGTAAAGTCAGAAATTTTAAAATATGTAAAGTCAGAAATTTTTACATCAGATTAATCACCAATCACAAAATTTGCCATTCAAACCATCTCATCATTTTTATGTGTGAAAGGTAATAACGTGCATATGGACATGAAAGCCTTAGTTTATTATTATATAGATGATACACTAATTTAATATTTTATTTAGCTGGCAGCCGAGCCACAAGCTGGTATTTGATCAATAATCATCTGTGTCGTATGGATGAAAGGGTCTGATATTGCATGTCACAAAACCCTTGATGAACTAAGGCTCACAACATAACCGATAACGTAACCTGGAGTATTTTGAAGACGTATTTTGAAGACGTATTTTGAAGACGTGTTTTGAAGACGTATTTTGAAGACGTATTTTACACCAATATTTATTTCAACAGTCGACAACTTTTAATGTTTTGTGCAGTTTTGTGCCTGTGTTTTGGCATCTCTATAATAGATTAAGCTAATTAGTTGCTATGTTACGCTTAAGTTAGAAATAGAACGTTAATTTTAAACTTAGTGTTGTTTTTGTCTTCTTTATTGATCTTCAGCTATATATATATATATATATATATATATATATATATATATATATATATATATATATATATATATATTGAGATTTAGTCTGTTAATTTTAGTCGATCTTTTTATTCTTTTTAAAAGTTTTTAATCGAATGTCTTCCGACGATTAAATATATTATTATAAATTTCCTCTCTTTTTTTTTCTTGTGATATTGTCCTCGACTCGCTATGACTCCGTTCATCCTAATTAAAACTTTGATAAAATTCTGTACCACAAAAAAATTTGTTCATATATATATATATATATAGATATATGTATTATATATATATATCTTCTAATATATATATATATATATATGGGCATGTGTGTTTCATTGTCAATACGGCTCATCAGCTAGATTTGAAACCTCAACCATAGAAGCTGCAGTTAGGAGTCTTACCATTAGGCCAAGAAGACTCACCTAAAAATACAGAGACATTTAACTGCATTTGAATGTTTATTCCGTTGGTATTTTTTTGGGGGGGGACGATAAAGACAGCTGAACGAATCCAGCTATCTTGCGTCATTGCATTTAACTTAAATGCTATAGGAAATCTGTTGATTCACTATTACAATAGAAACTGACTTTACTTTATATATTAGAAGGTTTTATTTTATATATATATATATATATATAGGCCTTCTATTGCTGCACTAATTTTGACTCAAAATTAGTGCAGAAAGTTGAGCCTCTAAAACATCATGACCCCCTTTTTTTAAAGTTTATAATTATATGTTTTAAGTTCTCTGAATATATAGTTTGAAATCCACTAGAATTCAGCTCAATCGCTTATGACTGAACCTTTATAGGCGAAATATTATTTTAAGAAATTAAGAATTATAATTTATAAACGGATTGGACTCAACTGGATTATCAGAATACTTTTTTAGCATTTGCCTGAAGAGATTTGCCCAGTGTTGAGTCTTATGAACTATTCTTTTGCATTCTCATTCTCTCTTCAAACATAACTAGAACATTAATATTTCTGAAACGTTCGTAGCCAGTATAATTAAACTAATACAGAACATGTTTTGATTTTTTTGCAACAGTAAATATAAATGTAATTTTTTCATATAATTTATTAGTTTGGTTTTTCACGATATTCAGACTGCTTTATGGTCATCTGAGAATCAGGTTGTCGAGCAGTACATGTTGAGAGATTTATTCTTTTCTGATAAGGGTCAGTGAAGGAAATTTCTGTGAATGTTACTAATATAAAAAAATGAGATGAATCGCTAATTATGTGCTTATGACGAAACAAAAATACTTACTTCATTCTTTTCTTCCGCTGCAGTTTCATTCTCAGTTACATCGGCAGGTTTAGGGTCCTCTACAACAGGTTCGGGCAGCGGTACTTCCTCAATTATTTCCTCCTGTACAATAGGTTCAGGGTCAGGTAGTCCTTCTGGTTCAATAGCAGGTTCTTCGAGAACTTCCTCTTGTATTACCTCAATCTCGGGTTCTGCTTCCTTCACCGGCTCAGGTTCTGGCTCAGGTTCCTTTGCCGGCTCTGGCTCAGGCTCTTTCTCTGGTTCTGGTGTAGGTACCCTTACTGGTTCTGGCTCAGGTTCTGGTGTAGGTACCCTTGCTGGTTCTGGCTCTGGTTCTGGTGTAGGTACCCTTGCTGGCTCTGGCTCGGGTTCTGGTGTTGGTACCCTTGCTGGTTCTGGTTCAGGTTCTGGTGTAGGCGCCTTTGCTGGTTCTGGCTCAGGTGCTTTCACTGGCTCAGGTTCTGGTGTAGGTACCCTGGCTGGTTCTGGCTCGGGTGCTTTCACGGGCTCGGGTTCAGGTGTAGGCACCTTTGCTGGTTCTGGTTCAGGTGCTTTCACAGGTTCTGGCTCTGGTTCTTTAGCTGGCTCTGGGGCTACGGGAGCTGGCTGTTTTACTGGTTCAGGTTTGAGCTCTGGTTCTGGCTCAGCCTTAGGTGCTGATTCTGCAGGTGCTTCCACTTTAGCTTGTATCACTTCTGTGACGGGAGCTTCAGCCGGAGCATCCTCTTTTACCTCCTCTTTTTTGGGAGCATCTGCAGTTACTTCTTCTGTCGGCTTTTCCGCTTCGGCATCTTTAGCTTCAACTGGAACTGCTTCGGCCGCAGTCTCCTCCTGAAATCAGGATGAACAAAAACATATAAACTATTAAAAACGAAGAAATTTTATTTTTATTAAAGAACTACAAAACAAAAGACCAAAACGTTGTTTAAGTGCTACATAGTAACGGGTACGTTCGCTAGTACATATCTGATGGTTTAAATTTGCAGAGCAACGTTAGCACGTACATAAAAGACAAGGCCATCAAACTAGACATTGCCATCTGGAACAAACCAGAAAAAACTGCTCTCATCATTGATGTAACCGTTCCAAATGACTATGGCCTCAATAGAGCCGAACAGGAAAAAATAACAAAATACCAAAACCTCAAAAATGATTTTAAAATAACATGATGAAATAAACATCATACCGGTTGTAGTGGGGGCAACTGGTCTAGTGAAAAAAAATCTAAGAAAATACTTAGAAACAATCCCGGGAAGACCAAACTGTAGGGAAGTACAGATAGCAGCCCTAAAAGGAACAACATCTATCCTTAAGAGAGCTCTCGGATATAAATTTTACTCATAGGGAAATCAAGTGTTAGCCTCAAGAGAGGGCCCCTTAATCTCTTTAGATAAACTAAATTAAAATGATTAAAAAAAGAAACTGGTGTCAGGGGTCAGCATATGCACTTAAATGTTACCTCGATCTGCTGTCCTTAGAAACAGATGTGACGTCATATGGATAAAAGAGAGAGTGAGCTAGAGAGGTAGTGAGTCCGTTGGAAGCTTGAAGCAGACAGCATGCGTAAAGAAATGATTTAAGAATTGATTATAAATTAAGCCCCAGCAGAATAGAAGGCGATATCAACAGCTTAATAAATGATCCTTTTTCTGAGAATTCGCCCATGGAGACGGCTGGGAAATAAAGTGCCTCAGTTACAGGAGGAGCGGCAGACACAAGGGATGATTTAATTGTGCTGTTATGACTTATTAGTTTGCATTCAGTAACATGTATTTTATTTAATCATTACATGCGAAACATTAAACCTCCCCTTGGAGGGGAGGTATATGCAACATAAGATCTCACATAGAATGTTGCACTCAGACCGGCGCTTCAATGTATAGACATGGAAATGGGAATGTAATATTGAGATTGTAATCCATACAAAGAAGTATATCATATTCGGTTTAATGCCCATTTTCCATGCTGATATATGTTGGACGGATTTTGCAAGTTACTTCTAAACTAACCTATCTCTGACCAGATCTTTATTTATTCCTCTTTCTCTTAAGTCCATTTTTATCACTTCCTTCCTTGTTTTCCTTTGGCTTTCCTCTGTGAACTGACCCTGCTACCTTAACTGTTCTACATCTACTAACTAAAGAATTCTCATCTATTCTTTGAACATGACCATATAATCGAAGCCTCTTCTCCTGCACACAATTCCCTATACTATTCAGATTTAATCTTCCTCTGAGGTCATCAGATCTAAGTCTGTCTTTAAGAGACACGTTACACAACCACCGTATCATTCTCCTATCATTTCACTCCATGCAACGCATGTCCTCAACCCGCACTGGCCAGGTTTCACTTCCATACATTATTACACAAAGGTGACAAAAGAGTAAATATCACAGGGAAAGATTAAAAAAATTAAGATTAACTAATTTACTGGAGAGAAAGAATGAGATTTGATTTAATTGAAACTTTCAAAATAATTAATGGTATTCCAAAATAATTAATGGTATTCCAAAATAATTAATGGCATTTCAAAATAATTAATGGCATTTCAAAAATAATTAATGGCATTTCAAAATAATTAATGGCATTTCAAAATAATTAATGGTATTTCAAAATAATTAATGGCATTTCAAAATAATTAATGGCATTCCAAGATAATTAATGGCATCCCAAAATAATTAATGGCATTTCAAAATAATTAATGGTATTTCAAAATGACATTCTAAAATAATTAATGGCATTTTATATTTCTCCTCGATCTGGGAGGTTATTGTCAAGGCCAAAACTAGAATAGTTTTCCTCTGTCTTTTTAAATATCTTGTCAATAACTCTTGACGGTGGTTAAATGAATAATAATGCAGACTGAAAACCTGGGTGCAGTAAGTTCGAATCTAGTCGGTTCCATAGTATCACTTTCACTCAGGGATGTTGGCAACCTCCACGTGGTTCCTTCCTGCAAGCATGTCAACAACAGAATCCAACCAGTCTACATGCTGACGGATACGAATTTACTTTTTTTTTTTAACAATTCTTAAAAATCATTCCACATCTCATTTATTAAACTATTGATGCAATACTTATATACATCAAATTCTGTTTAATATTTCATCCGATAATTCCCCAAAATTCCGCTTTAAAATTAGAATATTTCATTTACCATTTTACCAAGATTACCATTTTAACAACGGGTGGGTAAAGGACTTAAAATTAATTATCTGAGCATGTGAGATGGTGCCGTAAAATATACAGTTTATTACATCGACAACAATGCACGTGTCGTAAAATACAAGACAATTAAAATCCCGTTGTTCACAACAAGCTATAACGCCAGTAAATGAAACTTGTATAAATAGATTAAACATACAATTAAATACATTGTTCCCATACACAAACGAATGCACAAAGTTATTCCTAAGAAGGTAACACATCTATGTGTTGAACAAAAAGCATTTACTACATTTCCCCATGGCGTCTTTTCTGTGAGGAAAAGCACCTCAAAATCGATATTGACTGGCATTTATAAATATGGTGGACATCTTTTTAATATTTCTGCTCGATCTGGGAGGTTATTGTCAAGGCAAAAAGTAGAATATTTTGCCGCTAGCAACTAAAGGAAGACGAATTGTGGTCTTAATTCTCGACCAAGTGTGGCACGAGAGTTCCTAACCAAACTCTCGTGTTTATGAGATTTTATGGTGGATCTAACCCTAAGGGGAATAACTTTTGATAGAAAATAATTGTTTACAAAGGGAGGTAACTCTGATCCCTTAATTCCCTTTTTATCATTATTTCGGAATGCTTCTAATTCCATCTGAAATGTTTCATGATATTGCTGTACTTTATCTGATCTGGCAACTCGGTTCAAAAATATATTACTCTCCTAGAAAGAAGACCCGGCGTTGCTCGGGATTGAATGAGGATCACTACTATGTACTTTTTCACTTTGCTCATAACACCATATTACTTTGTTTGTTTGTTACCGTCCCCTCTTCCAGTTTCACCCCCTAATAAAAGTCGGAAGAAGCTGAAATGTTGGAAAACTCAAAGAATTAGTCTCTTTTACATATGGTTTAAATTTCATTAAAATCAAATATACGTATTGGAAGTTTTAAGGCGATTCTGCCCCAATGAGTCACTTAGAGATGGGAGCACATAGATATTTGGCGCATAGAGGGTAAAGTAGAGATTCAGGACCACTTCCATTGTCTTCCTTGTGAAATTTTATGCATATGATATAAATTTCATCAAAATAGGATACATTTGAAGTTTTAAAACAGGTTCGACTCCCATAGTTCGCTTAGGTTAGAAGAACACTTGAAGATCTGAACCACTCTCATTGTCTTCCCCAGAAAATTTTATACATATGATTTAAATTTAATAAAAATAGGATATATTTGAAGTTTAAAGGGGGTTTATTCTCTGATAGCCCCCGTTAAGGGTATACTTAGGTATTTGGGAACACTTCCATTTTCTTCCCCGGTAAATTTTACATAAGAATACACGTTTAAATTTTATGTAGATTCTCTAACCTTTCTTTCTATAGGGAACACATACAAACATCAAACACACACATATACACACATACATTCAGTTATATATATATATATATATATATATATATATATATATATATATATATAATATATATATATATGAGAGAGACAGAGAGACAGAGAGACAGACAGACAGACAGACAGAGATAACAAACAATTCAATCAGTGAATAGATCAAGTTTTTGAAATCAGCCTTTACGGTAAAGTTTTGTCGTTTTCAGCCAATATATTTCTGTGTGCACTTTACAAATTTTGCGACATTTGATACTATTCTACATTTGATACGAAATCCTTTCAGGACCTTTTGGTTCTTAAACCTGGGGGTGGAGGGGGGTTACAGACCTCTAAATATATTAACAAAAAGAAATTTCGATCTTCGCATCCACTTCAAACAGAGGCCTGAAGAGGTCTAAGTGATTTCTAACTAGGGCCGAAATTTGTCCGTAAATATGTAGCAAAAAATGTTTGTATAAATCAAAAGTGTTATACCTAATATATGGCTGTGTTTATTATTGAGCACTTTTATATAAACACAGTAAGGATTAACTATTTCTTATCAAAGACAAGACCGTGATCAAGAAGCTCTACACTTGAATGATGAGGCCCATCCTTGCGTACGGAAATGCACCATGAGTTCCACCAGTTTGTCGGTGATATTGACGAGGTTGAGAAAGTCCAGCGCCGAGCCACCAAATTGTGCCCTACACTTGTGGACATGCCATACGAAGATAGGCTGAGACACATGAAGGTCCCGTCCATGTACTATAGAAGGGAACGTGGAGATATGATCCAGACATTCAAGATCCTCACAGGCAAAGACAACATGGACCAGGAGAGACTGTTACCCCTCAGCAAGATCACCGGAACAAGAGGTCACAACCTGAAACTTACAAAGAAACATGGCAAGCTAAATATTAGAAAGTATTTGTTTGGGCTACGGGTTGTGAACAATTGGAATTCACTGCCAGACTGGGTCATCTATGCAACAGACATAAACGACTCTAAGTTCAAGTTGGACAAACACTGGATTCACAGAAAATATTCGGTCAGACCTGCGCACGAATTAGTATAGTGGGAAAAGAGGAAAGGAAAGGAGTGAGAGTTACAGGCCTTTTTCCCAAATATATGTTATGTTAAGTTATGTTAAGTTATGTTAAGTTATGTTAAGTTAAATTATACCCTTAGCTTTTAAATACGTATTAAAAGCTATATAGTAATTTGTATGTTGAGCCTCGGTGAAAATGTGCACTCTACAGTATGGAGCATAATATAGGATCGTATATGAAGGATACTGAGAGCAGCGTTTTTTGCATAACTGACCTTTTTATCGGCTCCGTTTCCAGACTCGTCTTTGACACTTTCCTTTCGCTTTTGCTTGCTGGATCTTCCTCCCATTCTTACTGCAATTAATACAGAAAAAACAAAAACGTAAACACTTTAAAATTAATTAACAAAAAACAATAAAAAGTAACAAAAATATAAATAAAAGACAACGGTACTCTTATAGATGACGTACCATGTTTCCGTAACTTTGCGTCGTCAACGTTCGTTCGGGCAGGTTACGGAAGCGCCCGAGAGTTGACGAGGCGAAAACGAGGCGAAAATGAGGCGAAAACTGCCAAACGCTAAATTGAAGACTGGCATTCCAACGAAGAAAATCAAACAAAAATACATATATAAAAATAAAGAACAAACAAACCATAGCTACACAACTCTTATTATTTAGATGTTTATTTATTTATTTATTTATTTATTTTTTTGTCAAATGAACCATTGTAAATCAAATATTTTTATTTGGTTGTGCACCGGAAATGTTTTTTTTTTTTTTACATTATTTTTCAAAAAAATCAATTAGTCCTTTGGGAGATTCAACGAGCTGACATAGATTATAGAAATTCATTTTTTTTTTTATTGAACACAATTAATTTCTTCCAAAAGTTATCGGCTGCTTGGTTATTACTTTCGTCAACTCTCGGGCGATTCCGAGACCTGCCCGAACATTGAAAACGCATGGCGCGTCAGCTATAAGAGTACCAAAATAACAAATAAATAAAAATTTAAAAACAATTAAAAAGTACATTAAAATAATGTAAAAACTAAATAAAAATGTCAATTAATATAAATATATATATTAGGAGAGGTAGTTTGCTTGAAGCATTGTGTATAATAATATATATATAGAGGAGTATTAGAAGGCTATCACAATGCAATAAATAGAAATATGTCGGCGTTGAGAAGTAAGACAAAAAGTATATCAAAAGATTGTTTTATATGTGTGTGCGTAGCCGGCGTAAACCATCAGGTGATGGGAAATAAAGAAAACCAAAGTGTGTTCTATATACGTTCTGTTCTTTGTCATTCTTGTTGGATCTTACCGGGTACCCCGAAAGAACGGGTAATGCAATATATATATAACCCCCCATAATAAACACTATTTACACAAATCATACCTATTATACTAAGAATTGACCATTACATTAGTTAAATAATATATATATATATATATATATATATATATATATATATATATAAATTGGTAGTTTGCTGGAAGCATTGCTGGGAGTAATAATAAAAGTTTTTAAAAAGGTTGAAAGCAATGCGAAGTTCCGGATCGCTGGAAGCTGTGAAGAACAAAAACAAAACAAAACCGAAATAAGTCGGATATAGATTGAAAAGGTTTGTTTATTTTTCTAGACAGCAAGGGTGTTAGTTTGTAATATCCGGATTATCAAGAATCAATTTGATATATTTCGAGAGATTTTTTTTCTTTCTTTTTCCTCTCCTTGTCAAAAATAAAGAAAAGAAAAATCCCGGATTCCGAGAAAATGCTAGGAGCGCTGGGGGGGTTAAACCGGAAGTGTTCAGGGTAAAGTATTCAGAGGAAAATTAAATAGATTCTTTAAAAAAAAATTTTTTTTAATATATATATATATATATATATATATACATATATATATACATATGTAATTGTATGTTGTTTCTATTTATTTAATTTTTTTTATTTATATATTTACTATTATTGTTATTGCTTTTTTTATCGTATATAAAACGTTGATTTTAATTATAATATATATGTTTGTCGACAGGCTGATTCCGGCATTAGATTTTATATATGCTGTAGATAGCTAATTATTTGTTGTCGGTGCAGTATATTATAATTTAGTTATGCCTGGTTAAGTTTAATCCTTATTTATTGGTTTTAATTTACCTCTTAAGTGTCTTTTGTTTTAGGTATGGAGACTGGTCGGTTTACTGGTTAAATGGAGACAAATCTGTTATTTTTGGTATTAATTTATAAAGGGAATTCTGTTAATTGGCTTTGTTTGTTGAATTTATTTAACTAATGTAATGGTCAATTCTTAGTATAATAGGTATGATTTGTGTAAATAGTGTTTATTATGGGGGGTTATTATCTGGGGGATGGGTTCTGGGGGGGGGAGTAGGTTATATGATGAAGGTAGAATTTCATTCGTGTCTCTGGTTCAAAACTGGATTATGTTTACGTATGTATGTTGAAATGAAGTAAAAAGCGGAATTTTCCACACAATGTATATTAAGTAAAGAGGAATTTTCCATTAGAAATTAAAGTTAGAAAATTAAGCTAACGTGTTCAGGAAGTTGCGTCACAGATAGTAAGTGTCAAGTTACATGTAACGGGCAAGCTGATAAAATCTTTCTATGAACCGCGAAGGAGGCGTGTTTGGGACAGCCGCTCACCCCTATGGAGGATTGGTTGGAGAGACCAACGGGGTATTATATAGCATCAAGATATACATGTATACTATAAACAATAGCAGCCAGATTTTCAGCGAATTAGTTGCAATAAGTATTAAAGGGGTTGATGTGTCATAAAACTGTTTAAATATACCAATCAATGAGCCGGACAGAATGCAGAGAAAAAATAAATAGAGCAGTGGATAACTTTGATAAAGTTCTTTAAATAAAAGGGACGAAACATCTGTTTTCTGTATTTGTCGTTGCGTCACAGACAGGAAGTCTCCGATGACATGAAGCAGATAAGCTGATAAAATCTTTCTCTTTCTCGGACGTGTTTGGGACAGATGTCCGCTCTTCATATGTTGGATGAGTTGGAAAAGACTCACGAGGTATTATATAGCATACAGGTATAATGTAAACTGCAAAAATAAAGATAGTAGTCAGATCGGGTTGGATCATTCTACTGCTCCAGAATGTATCTCACTCCTGACGCAATCCTCTACCTGTAAAGAGCCAAATACGTCCTAAGATGAGATATTGTTGCCACATCTGGGGAGGTGCTGCTCAGAGCACCCTTTTCCTGCCTTGACAGAGTACAAAACCAACTTAGAAATCTAGTAAGGAATGTCCTCTTCTTTTCCCTACAGCCTTTTTCATTCAGAAGAGAGGTTGCTAGTCTTTCTCTACTCTATCATTATTTTCATGGTAGGTGTTCGACTGAGCTCCAATCTATGCCCCCCTGTAAAACATTCACAACAAAACTCATCTAGCTACAACCACTGTAAATCACTTCCCTTCCTTTCTCTTCCATGCGCAAGGTTTCTTTCCAAGAATTACCCATCTGTGGAACACAATACCACGAGCTGCTTTCAAACTAACTACAACATTGTTCTTGTTGATCCGTCCTCTTTAATGATCAAATTCTGTCCAGTTTCAAGCATCGTTACCAATCCTCACGGTGCTGTCTCACCGTCCACCTGACAAACGCTGTAACACTTATCCTCGAGTTGCTTTTGGGCCTTCATAAACGGTGACTCGTTAGTGCATGAAAAAGATCTTCAGAGAATGTGTTACTAACTTATTTCCGTTTGTACTAGTCGGAGATTCGTCCTCGACAATCAGTGCAACAGTGACTTTGTTGCTGTCGGACTGAGTCTATTTATCTTCCTCCCGCAAGGTAAGATGTGACACAAGGTCGGGAAAGTGGGATTGAAAAACCAGCGCTCTAGAATTTGAGTAATGCTTTTATTGTCATTAATGGGGGAAAAAAACTAAGAAAATATCCTGGGTATAGACTCTACTATTGAGAATGTGCAAACTTTAAAATACATTGCACTGAAGAATTAATGGTTATCAGTGCCAACTTTTGCGTTGGCATGCTGAGTCTATTTATCTTCCTCCCACAAGGTAAGATGTGACACAAGGTCGGGAAAGTGGGATTGAAAAACCAGCACTCGAGAATTTGAGCACTCTGGCCATTTAAAAATTGCCTCGGCAGCCCCGTCAGCATTCCACGGTAGGGGCGCCTCAGGCGATTAACAATAAACTAACCCCCTCTCAAAGGGTGAGAAGGCAAAGCCTGGGAAGGTGCACCTCCTAGAACTGCACAGGACGGACAACCGATAGACCGGCGTAAATCCAGACTCGAAGGCCCGGGCAATACCGGTTTATTGGGCGGGGTAAAAACGCTGTCGGACTGAGGTATGGTCATGTTCAGTCTAAGGAGGTCCACCCTTCCAGGCTTTACCTTCTCTTTGAGAAGAGGTTAGTTTATCGCTAATCGCCTGAGGCGCCCCTATCAGGGAATACCGATGGGGCTGCTCAGACATGGTTTGTCGGCCAGAGTGAGCTAATCCTAGTGCAATGGCGTTTCAACTTAACACCTGACCTTGTGCCTAACCCCCTGGAGAGGAGGTAAATAAACTAGGTCACTAAGTATTAAAAGGGGTTAGGGTTAAGGGTTAAGGTTAGGATTAGGGGTTTATCTAAATGAACAAATGCGAAAGTTTTGTTTCCATCGATCTTAACTATATTCACATCAAAACAGACTGTGCTTATTGAATTCAATGATTCGATATACCGTATATATAGTTGACTGCACAAACTCACACACACAGTTTGATCTTCTCAATTATGTTACCTCAAGTAACAACACTTAGCTGGATACTCCACCAGACTAGATGAATTCTTGTCCTGGAATCCAGTAAGACCAAGAGACAACAAGAAAGATATACTACAACATAGTTTTTGTTTACTAACTCAACGCTTGAGAGCTAAGAGAGGACTTTATTAGAACACGCGAATACCTAAGTATCTCATATAGAGATCAAGTGTTAGCCCCAGGAAGGAGCCCCTTGATTTCTGAGAACTTCGACTGAAGTAAAATTGAACAAAAAAGAGTGATCTTCTTAATTTGCATATTTTTTTCATAAACAGCTTCTAATAAATGAATATTCTGTAATATAGAGTTTTAATTTTGCATTCTCATATTTTACTTATATTTTACTTATATTTTACTTATATTTTACTTATATTTTACTTATATACACGCAATATTTTCGTCGATAGTAAAACGTCTAATGTCGCTATGATGCTAAGAACACATACTACACTTTGATCTTGGTCAAAAAGGCCAAGTAACCATAATAGCATTGGTTTTCATGGCTCGGCATTTTTAAATGAAGTAAACAAAACTGATTGAATCTATTATTGTATGATCTTTTAATGGTGGTGGGAAGTGTAGTATCTGTTCTGTTGTCTTCGATGATTATCGTCTCTGTTTGGGAAGGGTGTAGTGTTGTATCAGTTCTGTTGTCAGGATATAATCCTCTAAGATAATGACTTCTTTTTTTTTTGGGGGGGGGGGGGTCATTCGTCATGATACCATCATCGCAGTCATTACATCCTTCTTTGGGGTCAGTGTAGTATATGTTCGTTCAACATGATATCTTCCCAAGTTAGCAAAAATATGCGACCGAAAGGAGCATATCTTTGTTACTATGTCATCAAATTGATTACATACACGAATGAATCATTTATTGTGGAAAAAAAACGTATATGCATTACATCCGAGAGAATGCAGAGACAAATAAACGTGAGAAAAGCAGATAACCTTCACCAGAACTTTGATAAAGTTCTTTGAATAAAAAGAAACAACGAAATGTCTATTACTTGGGTTATTTGGACTTCTATTCTAGCCCTAGTTGTTATTTTTATTAACAACGTTTCCGTTGATGTAACCTCGAACTCGGGAATATATAAGCCGAACTAGGGAGCCTATATGGAATTTCGGACTGAACCCCGAAGAAGGTGAGAGGTTACATCGACCGAAACGTTGTGAAAATAACAACCAAGATGAGAATGGTAGTCCGAATGACCCAAACGATCATTCCTCATCTAAAAGAGATGAAACGACATGAAGCACGAAGTATTATTGAACCAAAAATATTTCAATAAAATATTATTCAATAAAATTATTTGTGATTCAATTTGTTTTCTGTATTCGTCGGCTATCCATTTTCCTTTTTAAATTTTCTTCACAATAGATATTGTGTTTCTGTATTAACCCAAAAAGGGTTGATATGCCGTAAAGCAGACATACAAAATATGTACGAATGAGAATTGAACTTTCTAATCAGTCGGAATAGTCTCAATAGTCTCAATGGACACCTGTTTAATGTTACCCATTTTAGCAAGGTGCTCATTAATCACCACCAATCTCGGTCACTTGGCTTATTAATGCTGTTTATAGGCAAACAGATGATCAATCCGGGTATATACGAACCTTTGCGGAATGGTGTTAATTACTGTCCTCTGCTGGAATCCATTGGTTAATAAGATGGTCTGACATGTATTTAATAAGGGCCTAACATTTGAAGATTTTAACTATCTATCTAATTCGGGATATTCATACTTATCTACCTATCTCAGTTTATTTTCTATCTATTTACCTTTCTATCTTCTAATTTGTTCATATATATATATATATATATATATATATATATATATATATATATATATATATATATATTACTATTTCATGTATCCACAAAAAAATTATAAGGAGATATAATTTTTTATGTATCAATTATCAGTATTTACTTAAACAGTGCTCGATACGTAAGTATAACTAGGTAGTAGGCTATGAAAATATATTTATGGCAAATAAGCTACACAGAGGCTTCCGCGTTTCATCCCCGGGAGGGGGGAATCTTCAGGATAAAATGTCTTTAAACCTGAAGGGGATGAAACACGGGAGCCTCTGTGTAGCTTAATTGCGATAAATATATTTTCATAGCGTACTATATATATATATATATATATGTATGTGTGTGTGTGTGTGTGTGTGTGTGTGGTCCAGGTGAAGTAAACATTCACAGGATAGGTATCCAAAGAATTTCAACCGGGCTTATAAAAAGTGCTCAATATCATCTGAGGTAAGGATCGGATTTTAATTCTTCCTGATGAGATCTCAGTTTCCAACAGCTGTGGATCGATAACATTGACATACCAGTGTCGCAGATTTTGTACATGTCTGTATAAATAAAAAAATAATAATTATAATATATATATATATATATTATAATTATTATTATTTTAGTTATTTATAGAAACATTCCATATTTCATTCAAAAACACTTTATTGACAGACAATTGTTTCTGCCTTTTTCTAGAATACATATATTTATATTATACACGAAATATCACAAATATTCATGAAGAGGCTTCATCAGTGTATAATTTCCCACAGTCAGGATGAAAGATTAAAATGCACCCGACGTTGATTTAATTTATACACATTCCTTTTTTACACTCAAATTCAAAGGGGAATCCAACGTAATGAGAAATGAAAACCGATTTTTGCTGACGGTCAATAATGCAAAATGTTTTTACTGTTCTACAAAGCAACGTTTTAATGTAATATTTGTTTTTAGTGAAACTTGGTGTCATTTAAAATGTAAACTTAAAAAAAAAAAGTATCTATTTATTGGGTGTTTCGGGTCGGCTATTTTGAAAACTCTCGGAATGAAAGTTAAATGTTAGCCAAGATAAGAAAACTGAAAATATAATTTACTACCGGTGTATGTAAAAAAAGTTATCTTATTAAATTTGTTACACAACTATTTGTACCCAGAAAAAAAATCTAAACTCTATATTAAGCGCGACCTTATTTCACATCCAGCCCTTGTGGGAAGGCAGGTAAATAATAAGTATACCCCCCCCCCCAAAAAAAAACCCCAAACAAAACCAAATAAAAACATGATTAAAACTTGACGGCCCGCCTTCGTCTGGGAATGTTGCCTGGGTATTTAATAAGGGATTATATTTAAGGCGTTGAGTGAAACGATGTCACAGCCGGAGTTTTGTATTTTTTCGACGGGCCCCAGGTCAACACCACCCCTACCTGCTGGCAACCCTCAGGCTGGGGGTGTTGGGTGAGGTCGAAGGAATTCTGCGGCGAGGCCCTTCACATATGGTCGGTTCCCATCGCACAACTTTAAATCGGATTTCTCCCGCTTTTTTCTTTGTCATCCCGAACGCGCACATTAAAATAACTCTATGATACGTCCTGTCAGTCTGTCTGTCTCGCTTATCTGAAATAGCATTATATTTAAGTCTGTCACATTTAAATTTGAAATAGCATTATATTTAAGTCTGTCACATTTAAATTTGAAATAGCATTATATTTAAGTCTGTCACATTTAAATTTGAAATAGCATTATATTTAAGTCTGTCACATTTAAATTTGAAATAGCATTATATTTAAGTCTGTCACATTTAAATTTGAAATAGCATTATATTTAAGTCTGTCACATTTAAATTTGAAATAGCATTATATTTAAGTCTGTCACATTTAAATTTGAAATAGCATTATATTTAAGTCTGTCACATTTAAATTTGAAATAGCATTATATTTAAGTCTGTCACATTTAAATTTGAAATAGCATTATATTTAAGTCTGTCACATTTAAATTTGAAATAGCATTATATTTAAGTCTGTCACATTTAAATTTGAAATAGCATTATATTTAAGTCTGTCACATTTAAATTTGAAATAGCATTATATTTAAGTCTGTCACATTTAAATTTGAAATAGCATTATATTTAAGTCTGTCACATTTAAATTTGAAATAGCATTATATTTAAGTCTGTCACATTTAAATTTGAAATAGCACTTTCTTTTGTCTGTCACATGTCAGTTTGAAATACTACTTTCTTTGGTCTGTCACATGTCAGTTTGAAATACTACTTTCTTTGGTCTGTCATAATTATGTTTGAAATAGCACATTTTTGTTTGTGACACTTTAGTTTGAAATGTAATCTACATTCTGAATTCGCAAATTGAATGGGGACATATTTTCCGACATGCGTCCAAACATCTCTAAAAGAGGCTCTGTCGGTTGGTTGGCACGCTTAATATTCAAATAGCATCGTCATTGGTTAGAGGCAGTGTTCGTCTTTCTGTCACGCTTAAGATTGAAGAAGCATCTTGATTGGTCTGTCAGGTTTCAGTTTAAAATATCATTTCCATAGGTAAACGCGCGAATTGAATGGACGCATCTTATTATAGATGCGTCCAATAATCTCTATAGATGGCTCTGTCTGTTGGTCTGTCACGCTGAAGTTTATTATTTGTATTTACATCGCTAAACGCGCAAATTGAATGGGCGCTTTTTAACAATATCCATTCTTGTTTTTATGATGGCGAAAATAAAAAATAAACAAACAAAAAAAGAAAACAACGGAAACAATCAACAAAAAAGGGGAGAAAATATACAAACCCTTAAAATATACACGCGACAACCCTTAAAATATACACGCGACAGCCCTTAAAATATACATGAGGCATCTCTAAACCTATACACGCGACAGCCCTTAAAATATACAGTCGACAGCCTTAAAAATATACCCGCAACATCCTTAAAATATATACGCGACAACCCTTAAAATATACACGCAACAGCCGTTGAAATATACACGAGGCATCTCTAAAAATATACACGCGACAGCCCTAAAAATATACACGCGACATCCTTAAAATATACACGCGACAGCCCTTAAAATATACACGCGACAGTCCTTAAAATATACACGCGACAGCCCATAAAATATATACGCGACAGCCCTAAAAATATACACACGACAGTCCTTAAAATATACACGCGACTGCCCTTAAAATATACACGCGACAGTCCTAAAAAATATATAAGCGACACCCCTTAAAATATATTCGCGAACCCCCTTAAAATATACACGCGAAAGCCCTTAAAATATACTCGACAGCCCTTAAAATATACATGCGACACCCCTTAAAATATACACGCGACATCCCTTTAAATATACACGCGACACCCCTTAAAATATACACGCGACACCCTTAAAATATACACGCGACACCCCTTAAAACATAAATGCGACACCCCTTAAAATATACACGCGACAACCCTTAAAATATACACACGACAGCCCTTAAAATATATACGCGACAGCCCTTAAAATATACACGCGACAGCCCTTAAAATATACACGCGACAATCCTTAAAATATACACGCGACAGCCCTTAAAATATACACGCGACAGCCCTAAAAATATACACGCGACAGCCCTTAAAATATACACGCGACAGCCCTTAAAATATACACGCTACAGTCCTTAAAATATACACGCGACATCCCTAAAACTATACACGCGACAGCCCTTAAAATATATACGCAGCAGCTCTAAAAATATACATGTGACAGCCCTTAAAATATACATGCGACAACTCTTAAAATATACACGCGACAGCCCTTAAAATATATACGTGACAGCCCTTAAAATATACACTCGACATCCCTAAAAATATACACGCGACATCCCTTAAAATATACACGCGACAGCCCTTAAAATATACACGCTACAGCCCTAAAAATATACACGCGACAACCCTTAAAATATACACGCGACAGCCTTTAAAATATACACGCTACAGTCCTTAAAATATACACGCGACATCCCTAAAACTATACACGCGACAGCCCTTAAAATATATACGCGACAGCTCTAAAAATATACACGTGACAGCCCTTAAAATATACACGCGACAGCCTTTAAAATATACACGCGACCTCCCTAAAAATACACACGCGGCAGCCCTTACAATATATACGCAACAACCCTAAAAATATATACGCGACAGCCCTTAAAATATATATGCGACAGCCCTTAAAATATACACGCGACAGCCCTTAAAATATACACGCGACACCCCTTAAAATATACACGCGACACCCCTTAAAATATACACGCGACACTCCTTAAAATATAAACGTGACAGTTCTAAAAATATACGCGCGACAGCTCTTAAAATATAAACGCGACAACCCTTAAAATACACACGCGGCAGCCCTTAAAATATGCACGCGACAACCCTAAAAATATACACGCGACAGCCCTTAAAATATACACGCGACAGCCCTTAAAATACACACGACAGCCCTTAAAATATACACGCGACAGCCCTAAAAATATACACGCGACATCCCTTTAAATATACACGCGACAACCCTAAAAATATACACGCGACAGCCCTTAAAATATACACGCGATATCCCTTAAAATATACACGCAACAGCCCTTAAAATATACACATGACAGCCCTTATTCTTCCACATACGAGAAAACCGATCATGTAGTCCCTCTTCCCCTCTTTCTGACTCTCCTCCTTTTTATGGTGATCCGTTGGGTCATTTAGACCCAACGAGTCACGAGTCGTGTAGTCTACCAATAAAGTTGCCAAACGCTACCATTAATCCTTCATTACTCGTTAACTTTTGAGTGATGTGACAGATTTATATTTATTTAATATATAGAAATAAATACACATTGGTCTTTATGATAGAGTGGAGTATTTTAGACGACCTGTGAATCTAAACGATCAACGGTCGTCTAGTCTATCTATAAAGTTGCCACGAACAACCATTCATCCTTTATGATGTCATGCATTTTCAAGTAATCTTCTTTATCACAAGTAAAGCGATTTCCCCCTATTTCATTGACGACTATATCTTTCTACCCGAAAGTTGCATATGCGAATCTGCTTTGGCAGCCATTTAAAGCCAATTATTGGTGCGTGTTTCCAGTAAATATGCGTCGTTTCGTTCGCTTTCAAGAATTCTTACATTTTTTTCGGTTCAGCAGCTTCTCCTAACATAGTCATCTATACATAAGTTGGAGGAATTTTTACTCTCACACTCAGATCTATTACCATTACCACCCACGTCCACCGGAAAGTCTCACTCATAGGACAACTATCTCTTCCTAGCATCGTTATTATTTCATATTTTTCGGTCCTGATATTAGCTACTCTACATTTTACACCTAAATACAGAACGCTCTCCTCCACTACACTTTCCACTTTTGATGTGTTTGATTGACTATTCCAAATACGTTCTTTTACATTCTCGAATGGCAGAGTAAAAGAATAGCAGATTGGCATTCATATAACACCGAGCGGTATTCGGAATCAATACGGCAATCGTTTGTTAACAGTCGCTTGTAGTATTCACACTGTCTACTCTTCATTTCTTTTTATTTAATTTCTTTTAATATTTTTTATTAATATAATTTATTAATGTTTTGTTTAAATCCCGCGTCCTATAACACTAAGTCACACACACACATACTATATATATATATATATATATATATATATATATATATATATATATATATATATATATATATATATATATATATATATATATAAAATCAGGTTCATATTATATTCCAATAACCATGTTTTTATTTTATTATTTTTATTTTTTCACATTTCCAAAAAACACAACATTTCTGTGAGATATATTTCAAATTACCACGTGGTATGGAGGATTTAAGATATATTTATGCCATTAAAGCGTAAACATAAAGACATACTAGAGGACTTGACGACTTTACTCGGAGTCTTGCTTTATAGTAAAGTGAATGTTTATTTTTAAATATATATATATATATATATATATATATATATATATATATATATATATAAAGTCAGGTTCATATTATATTCCAATAACCATATTTTTATTTTATTATTTTTATTTTTTCACATTTCCAAAAAAACACAACATTTCTGTGAGATATATGTTTTACGGTCCGTTTCATTTGTCTTGAGTCAAACAACATTTGTTATGTTAATATCGTCTCTGCAACATTACAAAATCATCAGAAAAATTCACAAAGAATAAAACGTTCTTGGAAAAAACCACACTATACAGTGGTTCATTTTTGGGTGAAACATGGTTATTGGAATATAATATGAACCTGACTTATATTTGTTCTGTTGTCATCTCAGATGCTGAAGAGAACCGGATGGCTAAGTCTGTGCTTGAAACCGACGCTATGAATGTTGTACTAATTATTTTTCTGTACCAATATATATATATATATATATATATATATATATATATATATATATATATATATATATATATATATTAGAAAACTTTCAGGTTATATTTTCTGATTCAGGAAAAAGGCGACGGCATGAAACCCCCCTCTCAAATGAGGTGATGTCTGGAAGGAAACCAGACCATGCCTATTTCAGACAAAATTGGACGGTCTTTTGCCAACCAGACCATAGAATCAGAATTTGTTAAGGTGGTCCCCGTCTGGCATGAAAAGTAGAGCCGAAAAAAGCCTTTTATTTACGTGCCTCCCACGGCGGCAAGATGTGATACGAAGTCAGTTTAAAGTGGGGAAAACCAGCTCCCCTAAAGAGTTTGCAAAGCCAATTTAAAACAAAAAAATAAAATAAAGAGGCAAAATCCCAAATTAGTCGCTTTCTGCTCGTTATATTCCCCCTTTCTCTTACTCCCTCTCTCCCTCTCTCTCTCTCTCTCTCTGTCTGTCTCTCTATGTATCTCTCTGTCTCTGTCTCTCTCTCTCATCTGTTTCCCTCTCGGCTACGGGTTAAATAGTATTACTACTCCTGGTGTTATTCCCTTGTGTTTATAATAGACTATTCCAATATTTTAATTTTCATTTCTTTATTTGATTTAACTGTTAATAAACAGATAGTGAGAGGGAGAGAGAAAGAT
>OY744522.1:18505699-18538199 GCA_963556195.1 Sepiola atlantica | reverse complement strand
TTTTCCATTTTATCGCACCCACAAACACACGCGCGCGCGCGCGCACACACACACACACACACGCATACACAAGCACACCGGTTTTGAAAGTTTTTTTTTATCATGAAGCTGATGCATATTGCATAAAACTGACAAAGTGAAAAGCTGAAAAATAATAGCGCTTGCAGAGGTTGCAGTTTTTGATAGCTGAGCAGCGATATTTGGCCAGAACGTCCCATGCAGGTTCATCAGCAGGGTTTTGCATCATCATTTTTTTTTTTTTTGTAGATAGGGAAAAAATGTTAGAGGTAAGAAAATCGACCGTAAATGGAAAGAGGCTCACGCGACATGCTCGGAGGCAAAAAGAAAAAAAAAAATGGCGGACGCATACGACACGTTACACCCGTCTTCTAAAATGTTTATAAGACTGGAGGTCACCATTGGACATTTTAATAAGTGCATCTTATACGTCCGCCAGAAAGGGTAAAAACAAGCCACGGTAGAGCAAAAAACAATCTTTTGTTTTTCTGTTCATTTACCCCAGTCCATGAAATACCGCCACATACTGGAAGCCATTGTATTTTCTTGGCGCTACAAGATCTGTTTGAATAATATTGAAGACAATTTGTTATTACAAAAGAAACAAACACAAAACAAAATACCCTTTCTATTAACAAAAACATTCATCATTTTTAAATAAATAAATAAATAAATTGTAATAATACCCGGCGTTGCACGGGAATAAATAACGACCCTATAAACCTATATTAATAATAATTAACTAAACCCTATATTACTTGATTAATTAGTACTATAGTTTCAAATTACACAAACTATTCAATAATCAGCGATTGTGCAGTATGGTTAACAAGAAAAATAGTAGGTGAAAAACAAATAGACAACAAATAACTTTTACCAAACGCAAGAAAAATTACTTTTCTATCTACCTACGTAAGTTTTACACGTGGATAATGATTATAAAATGTATTATCGTCATTTTTAATCTATCGTTCGAGTCATATTCCAAGATGGTGGTCTATTTGTTTGGAAGCTGTTTACTAATTCAAGGCATAAAAGATAGAAAAAAAGAGTTAGTGGGACCGTAAGCCTAAGTCCGGGGTGGTTGATAGTCAGATTAGGGTAAGCCTTTTTTTTATTATTATTATCTTTTAATCTGAAATTAGCAAGCTGCTTAAAAAAATCGTCCGCCATCTTGGAATATGACTCGAACGATAGATTAAAAGTCGTGATAACAAATTCATGGATAATAAATGTTACAATCAGTATCCACATATGAGACCTACATAGGTAGATAGAAAAGCAAATTTTCTTGCGTTTGGTAAAAGATATTTATTGTCTATTTGTTTTTTTGTATCACTGCACTGCACAATCGCTGAAGAAACAATTCTTTTACGTTTGCAGAGTGTATGGAAGATCATAAATGCCTAAATTATTTGTTATTATATTTCTGAATCTTTGAGATGAGGATTAATAATTTGCATCATTTTGATTATTTGAATTACATTTCTCATCTTGAGTTTTATCATCACAACGTTTCGGCCGCTGTAACGTCCGGCCTTCTTCAGGTGTATCTCTTCGAACTCGGGAATATTTCTGTCGACAGAAATATTCCCGAGTTCGAAGACAGAAATATTCTCGAGTTCGAAGAGATACACCTGAAGAAAGCCAGAGGTTACATCGGCTGAAACGTTGTGGTGATAACACTCAAGATGAGAAATGTAGTCCGAATAACCCAAATTATGTAAATTATTTGTATTCTAATCAACCCGTAAGATTTACAACTTTAAATACATATTTAAGACTATAACGTAATCTCTTCGGGTAATTTGGCGTAGCTTCAGTTACAGATAGTCACCGAATATCTTTTATAATAATTGTTTTGAGAAATAATATCTTTAAGATTCAGTTACAGCCAGGACCCAAATCTATTTTCTAATAAGCCAAAATTATTCCATCTACAAAAGACTTTTTAGAATTTCGAGCAGAGAGGATCAGTTTTATAATAAACTTTCATAGACCCCCAGCCCACGCCCAGCCCCAGGCCCCTCAAAAAGAACATGTTTTTGAGCAAGTGACTATTACTTAATATATAAGCCTCCCCCCTCTCCCCAATGCACTCATGGAATCATTAAAACATTTCACAACGCTTTCTGCAATCCAACCATATCTGGAACAAATAAACTTCAGTCTATGCCTGACTTGTCCACCAAGTTTCAATCATGAATATCCAACAGTCTTTGTGTTATCACCGTTCAACGATAAGCACATCTGGATACAACGTTTGAAATAGTCAATAACTCTGACACACTCCTCTTTTGACACATCCCTGATTTGGGCCCTGATGGTCGTCTTCAGTTCAGGAATAGTCTGGGGATTGTTTTGATAGACATTGTCTTTGAGATAACCCAACAGATAAATGTTTAGGGGGGTTAAAGACCGGTGAGTGAGAAGCCCATTCGAGATCACCAAAAGTCTCTCCATCTATCTTATAACAGCGATAAAACAAAGACTGTTGGACATTGTTGACTGAAACTTGGTGGACAAGTCAGGCATTCAAGACTGAAGTTTATTTATACTAAATGTGGTAGAATAATGGTAATAATAATAATCGTCATTAGTGTGCAGATGACCACAGTAGATTCGCTAGCATTTGAACTCGATATAGTCGATTTCATAGTCACAGAGAGTATCCATTAGACCGATAGTGCACCCTCGTAATTCTTGTAGAAATGCACTATGAATAGTATTACGAATGATCTACAACGAAATAGGGTCAAGATAAACGAAATTGCAATCTGTATTATTTGATTATTCGGACTACTGTTCTCATCGTAGATGTTATTTTAACAACGTTTCGGCCGATGTAACCTCCGACCTTCTTCAGGTGCGTCGTTTCGAACTCGGGAATCTTTGTCAGACTCGGGAATCTATACAGAATTTCGAACTGAACCCTTTATTTAATCCACGGAGTAGATTGTTCTTGTTCTGTCATCCATGATCGGGTAGAAGTGTTGAGTAATTATTAAGTTATTCTTTGTTATTATCGTCTGGAAACGTGGTGTAATGGATAAAGGCGTTCGTTAACAATCAGTTCTAAATGACAATCATTTGGAGTTTGATATTCCAATCGTTACTACAGGCAATAATACCTAAGAATAACATAAATATTACTTAAGACTTCTACCCGATCATGTCACTTCCATCCACCCAATGGTCCAACCTTCTTCACCATAGTATGGTTGATGGCAACGTGGTAGTGTCGGAATTATGCCGTTAATAACTCCGATTCCTGACAGGGTCACCCATGGCTGACAGGTCTGACACCTGCCGATATTAGAACGACAAACTGTGTCTCTGCGTGTGGCAAGCAAAGACGTGTCAGGCGTGGAACCGAAAATTAACTGAGTGAGAGCAGGAACGTTGCTTCTGTGCCACTCCTTTGTGTGTTCTGGGCCAAACCTTCCCTGGCTTCGTATGCAACTGCTGGATCTTGCAGCTTTCGGTGAAAACAAATTGCAGGGTTAACAAATAACTACGACGAACGAGAAGGACTTTGTGCAGCGCAGACAATCCTGAGGCACGATCTTTGTGAGTTCTATGAAGAAGTCCGACTTGCTTAACAAACAAAAGAATAACGATCATGGCTGACGGAACGAGAACAATCAACCCCCGTTGAATAAATAAGGGGTTCAGTTCAAAATTCTGTACTGATTCTCGAGTTCGACAAGACGCACCTGAAGAAGGTCGGAGGTTACATTGGCCGAAACGTTGTGAGAATAATATCTAAGATGAGAACAGTAATCTGAATGATACAAATGATACAAATTATCAATCCTCATCTCAAAAATTGCAAAACATAAATTGTAAAATAAAAGAAGAAAAACAAAAAACAATGAAACAAACAAAACAAAAAAATATCAATAAAGAAAATTAAAAAAACAAAACATAATGTAAATAATATGACGTAAGAAGAACAATTAACTATTAATGGAAATACTCATAATTATAATTAACTATTAATGAAATACTAATAATTATAATTAACTATTAATGGAAATGCTAATAATTGTAATTAACTATTAATGAAATACTCATAATTATAATTAACTATTAATAAAAATACTCATAATTATAACAAAAAATGAGATTAATGATATCAGACGGTGAAATTGAGATCGAATAGCAAACATTTACTTAATTTGCTGAAGTGAGAAACAAACAGTTGATTCTGAAGATGAGTAACAGTCTAGGAGACGATATCCTGTGTCCAATGCATTTCAAATACTTCAAAAATATTATAAAATCCCTTTCCCAATATATTCATATGGATGCCTATAATAAATTACCGTTCAAATGGAAGCCTATAGAAAATAGTCCGTTTCCAATGGATTCTTATAATAATCTCTATTTTCAAACTTTCAATATTTTTCCATGTGTACACGCGTTTCAGAAATTCAATGTTATTATCACCTTTACATCAGGGTACAATGTAATGACTTTCCTCCTCAGAACACTCGAGCAACTTTCAATGAAAATATTTGCAATAATTTCAAAAACAAAAACAACACAAGAATGGAAATAGTGCAACATTTTCTCTATAATGTCAGGTTAAATAACAGGTAACATGAATTGGAATAAATACATTGAAGACATTGCCAAGGCTGCTGCAAAGAAGGTAGGCTCCCTTTACCGAGCGAGTAAACTTCTCACACCTGACATTATCCTATATCTCTACAAAGCCACCATCCGTCCATGCATGGAGTATTGTTGCCACATCTGGGCTGGTGCATCATCTACTAGTCTCTCTCTCTTAGACAAGGTCAAAGAAAAGAGTCGCCAACTAAATAGGTCCCTCACTATCCACCAAGCTTCAGCCCCTGTTCCATTGCTGCAATGTTGCATCCTTGTGCCTGTTTTACAAATACTTTAATGGATTGTGCTCCGATGAACTTGCTGCACTGGTGCCCCCTCGACGTAAATACACTAGACCAACTCAACAATCAGCAAAATCCCATCCATTCACTGTGGAGGTCCCCAGATGCCGGAGAGCCTACTACTTCAAAAGCTTCTTTCCTCGTGCTGCCGGCCTCTGGAACTCTGTTCCCTATTTCCACGACTTTACTGACATGCAGAAATTTAAAACTAATGTAAACAGACATCTCGCTTCACAGCTCTCAACTTAGGATGACCCCCAAAACTTACTCCCTAATTCTCAGTAGCCCCTTACACCTACAGTGGCGTCCTGTCTTGTTTGGGGTGAACTATGATTTAAAAAAACCCAAAAACTGAGAATTAATAAAAAGTCAAATGAGATCCATTTTTAAGGAGCTCTGACTAGCTTCAAAACATTTGACAAACTTAGTTTCTCAAGAAACAAAAATAAATGTATAACACCAGGAGAAACTGGCTAGAAGTGTGATTTAAAATGTGAGAATTGTTTGTTGCCGCTTGATGCAAAGTAGCAATCAACGACCCTTGGAATGAAGCTAATTTTGATGAGGATGACATAAATCGTTTAAAAGGTACAATCAAATTAAAAGGAATACGAGTTTAGGAGCTAATCTTAACATAAACAGTCAGACCAACTCTTATAATAATCGCTAACGAAATGATCGACAAAGAAAGGAAAACAAGGTCCTTCTCTAAATAACAAACGATATGTATTCATTTAAGTGACCTACACCGTTGGGTGTAGGTTACCAGAAGTTAAAACAGTGAAGAAAATGGATAGTAACAATAAAAATCAGCTTCCAAAAGTCGTTTCTTTTGAGCAGTATATCTTCAAGTGAAGATAGCCTTGCTCAGTGTTTAGCCGATAGGGACAGGAAAGAGTACGTCTTTCTTCGTGGGTGCCTGGAAACTCTCTGTCTGCCCTGCAATTCTCTAAGAGTCTGAATGTAGCTCTTCAAAGGTTCGGTCGAAATTACTACGCCCAGGAGTCTGATTGGTCATCGTATGACCAAGCAACCTCACTAGGGCTGTTCTCCGCAAGAGGAGAGAACTGTCAATGTTTATGACTACTACACGAGTACAGAATTATGGAATGATTTCTTTATGTAATCACTTCAAAGGTTATTCATAATTCGTCAAATGTCTTAATGGAATAATAAACAATGGCAGCCAGTGGAAATTGGTAACAATCGCTATGTTTTATTTAAGGAATTTGACCAACACATTACAGCTATTTATCCCTGGGTACAAAACATGCAACGGCGGTCAAGTTAAAAGACATACCGGTGAAATATTAATGATATTAATTAATAATGCCTTAAAGAAATTCGTATGAAATTACAATTAAGAAGAGAAAGAAAACTGCGCGGCTAATAAATACATTTTATTACCAAAAATCAAAAACCAAAAGAAAGAAAAAAAACAAAACAGCTGGCCATTTTGAGTGCAAAAAATACACGATTCGTCTAAAGCTAAGGACACATAGGTAATAGGATATTTGCTTCCTAAGATTTTCTTTCACTCCAAACAAAGCATATTGCCACTGAAGAATAACGGAATACTGTGATAGGACTCGGGATTTGGGGAGGGAGAGAGAGGGAGGGACAACCTTGATGGGGAGCTGGACAACAAGGTGATCTTCACATGACATTAAAACTTCCGTACATTTGTACGGTCGGGAGCATGAAGGGAATTCCAAGGCAAGAAGCTATCAGAGTCGACAATTTTATGGCATCTGGTGACCTCTACAATGAAAGGGTGGGATTTTGCTACTAGTGGTGGGTCTGGAGTATTTACGATGGGGGTGGGGGGTGTACACATGCAGTGAGTAAGATGGAGTACTGCTGTAACTTCTGTGGACTTTACGCTAAGAGCAGCTTTTCCTGCAATGACAGAGTACAAAATCGACTTTAGAATCTAGTTGGCGATTATCTATTCTTCCCTACAGCCTCTCTCTAACAGAAGGAGGTTCACTAGTATATCATTTAGTTAGTTGAGAATTACGTAATCGAGCACTCTGATGAGGTTTTCTCTCCAAAAATCCCCTCAAAACAAAAACACTTTAATATCTAAAAAATATTTATAGTATATATATATATATATATATATATATATATATATATATATATATATATATATATATATATCAGTAGTAAGTTTTTGAAAGGCTGTGGGCAATGCAAATTCCGGGTAAGATGCAAGTTGTAAGGAACAAAAACAATAATTATAAATCGAATACGAAATATGACTTATTATTTATTTTTCCTTTTTTCCTAAAATCTTACATAACAGCAAGAGTGTTTTTAGCTGTTCGTGTGATGTCCGGGTGATTAAAAATCACTATTTAATATTTCGGGAAAAGAGACTCCCCTTTGTCAAAAATAATTAAACCAGAAGAAAAATTTCTCTAACTGTGCAGAGAATCCTACAAAACAAAATGGCTGCCAGATGTAGACCTACGTTTTACCCGGAATTTGCATTGCCCACAGCCTTTCAAAAACTTACTACTAATATATATATATATATATATATATATATATATATATATATAAATATGTATGTATATTAACTCAACAAACGGCCAGACATGCGCGTAAGCGGCTGTTTATGCTATGCGCACGTGCTTCAATGGTTAACGTAATGTCCGTTTCAGTTTTCGAGACTTCTCAACCACTCCCATTTCGATTGGGGCTAATTGCTTGGATATGCATTAACCCCCCCCCCTCCCTCTTCTACGCGCACGCGCGCATTTGTATGGAAAACTAATTAATTAATCGAGGTAAACGCAGATAATTACTCGACTCTCCTGTAAAGCAATCTGTGCAAGGATTTCACAATAATGAATGGGGAAATTAAAGCTACAACCAAAAAAATCATTATGCATCTGTCGGTCTTTCATGGTTCCTTTGTTCCACCGACACCCTCTCTATCTCTCGTTCTCTCTCTTTCTCTCTCTCTCTCTCTCTCCATCTCTCTCTGTCTGTCTCTTGTTCTCTTTCTCTCTCTCTCTCTGTCTCTGTCTCTCTCTTTCTCTCTCTCGTTCTTTATTTATCTATCTATCTATCTATCTTTCTATCTATCTATCTATCTTTCACACACTCGTCCCCTCTCTCTCTCTCCCTTTCTCTCTCTCTCTTTCTCTCTCTCTTTCTCTCTCTCTCTTTCTCTCTCTTTCTCTCTCTCTTGTTCTCTCTTTCTCTATCGTACTCTCTCCAAAACACACAGACTCTCTCTCTCTCTCTCCCCCTTTCTCTCTCACACACTCGTTCTCTTTCTCTATTTTTCTCTCTTTATCAAACACGCACACACAATACTCTCTTTCTGTCTGTCTCTCTGTCTCTGTATCTTTCTCTCTCTCTCTCTCTCTCTCTCTCACGCACACCCTCTTCTGAATTTGAATAGAGTTCTCCGGAACCGTAATATGTAGATATCCAAAACATACGTTTCTGAATTTTTGAGATGAGGATTGATCATTTTAATTAATTGGATTATTCGGACTACTATCCTCATCTTGGATGTTATTCTCACAATGTTTCGTTCGGCCAGTGGAACCTCCAACCTTCTTTGTGTGCGTGTTGTCGAACTCGGGAATCTTTATGTCGAACTCGGGAATCTTTATGTCAAACTCGGGAATCTGTACGGAATTTCGGACAGAAACCTTTTATTTTATCCACGGGGGTAGATTGGGTAGAAGTCTTAAGTAATTTGTAATCGTATTCCTAGTATCTTAATTGTATCCTCATTACAGTCGATATTGAGAATACAATTAAGAATCATTAAGACTTCTACCTGGTCATGGCTGACGGAACAAAACCAATCTACCCCCGTGCATTAAATAAAGGGTTCAGTTCGAAATTCCCTACAGATTTCTAAACTCGACATCAAGATTTCCGAGTTCGAAAAGAGGCACCTGAAGTCTGAGGTCAGAGGTTACACCAGCCAAAACGTTGTGAGAAATACATCTAAGATGAGAACAGTAGTCCGAATAATCAAACTAATTGGATTCGGGAATCTGTACAGAATTCCAAACTGAGCCCTTTAATTAATCCACAGGGGTAGATTGTTCTCATTCCGTCAGCCATGGTTGCATAGAAGTCGTAAGTAATTCTTAATTATATTCTTAGTATCGCTTGCACGGAAGATTTAACCAACAACCTTCAAAAGACTGCCACTTAGAACAGATTATTACTTGGCACTTTATCCGTTGTGCTATGAGCCCATGCGCCGAAACTTTGTGAGAATAACATCCAAGATAAAAACAGTATAATCCAAATAACGGTGCACCACGTCATTACGCTTTAATTGTTCGAGATTATCTGAACAGACGCTTTTCAAATCGACGGATTGGGCGTGGATGAGCTAGACCTTATCTTCAACATCTCCAGATTTAACCCCCCTGGATGCTTTTTTTTGCATCGAGTTCTATCAAAGCAAAGATTTATCAGTAAAAAATTAGTAATTTAACTGAAATCAAAGAACACATACGTTCAAAAGTGATGAGCATAGGCACCGAACGATTCCACAATGGTTTTCGCAATGCTCAAAATCGATTTGAAATCTTCAGAGATCTGCGCGGAGCTCATCTTGGCTGGGAGCAGGGTGTAGTATCTGTTCTGATGCTCTGCTTCATCTTTTCTGTCTTCAGTCAATGAAGGAGAGATCCTGCTAGGATGAGGCAATTTTACTTTTTATCCTAATCCAGAGTGTACCTGTTTGAAGCACTGGATTTTCCCCACATTAAAAACCGACTTTATGTCTGACTCTACCCTCGTGGGCAGGTATGTAAATAGGTACAGGACTCTTGTTGAATCATTTAAATAAATTTTATGTTTCCTTTTTTATATATATAAATCTTTGTTTTCTTTTGTGTTTATATCTATTGAGCTATTTTATGAATAAACGTAAGATTGTTTGGCTTAAAAATTACTAATACGAAAGGATGTTCAAATTTATACGGACACCCTATACACTGAACTGTAAAATTTATACGGACACCCTATACACTGAACTGTAAAATTTATACGGACACCCTATACACTGAACTGTAACATTGTGTGCAGAGTACAATTTGAACATCTTCTATTCATTTAACGTCATTTTCCCCTTGTTCAGGGGTCAGACGTTTTCTTACATTACGCAAGCTTACTCTCCACTTCTCATGGTTCAGCGGTTCAGTAGTCTCAACATTCCACTCTGAGCGGTCTTGTCCAATCATTTGCTTCCAAGTCTTCCTTGGCTGGTCAACCTTCCTGCGATTTATGACATTCATGCTTCTGCAACCGTTTATCCAGGAGAATGAACATTCCACACGACCATACCACCGTACCCTGCATGTTGAGCAAGTGCAGTGCTTTCAGCAAATCCTCTGACCTGATGTGTTGGGTTTGGTCAGATTTCACATTTCAGATCCATCTGATCATGAATCTGTCATTGCGCTGCAGACGGGCGAGAGAGGACTAGACATTCACTGCCATATATTATGACGTTCCTGACACAGCTGCTATACAACTTACCCCGGATGTAGAGAGGGACAGCATGTGATGTTATCAGAGGCAACAATTCACAAAATTTTGCCCATGCTGCCGTCACTCTTGTGGCCGCACTGGGTTCACATTCATCACCTGCACTCAGCATATCTCCAAGATAGCAGAAAGAGTCTGCAACCTCCAGGAAATGATAACTATACGCTCTAGATATATCATTTCTTATTAATGATGACATATATATATATATATATATATATATATATATATATATACATATATATATATATATATATATATATATATATATATGATAATTTTATTTACACAGACATGTACAAAATCTGCGACACTGGCATGTCGATGTTATCGATCAACAGTTACTATAAACTGAGATCTCATCAGACAGAGTTAGAATCCGATCTTAACCTCAGATCATATTTGGAGAGAACCCTGTGGATATTTTTCACCTGGATTATTACCATTATTATATATATATATATATATATATATATATATATATATATATATATATATATATATATATATATATATATATATTCAAGTCTATGTAAATGGTACAGGATCCAAACCCATTGGAATGCCTATAGGTTGGAGTAGTACTTTATTTCCTATTTGAAAGTAACTCTCTTTTATAAGGTGACTTATAAGCATTGTCAGACCAGTTTTGGAAACACTCGTCTTACCATTTTTATTTTTACACCAAAAGGCTTTAGATTTTGCAAAGTCTATGTATTTACCTTTCCCTCCTGCAAAAGGTAAGTCTACAGTATTACCGAATTCTTTAATAAGTTCTTTATGTTATATTTCTATATATAATGTACTGAAATCATATGTTGAGATTGATTTTGCCTTTTTACGAGAATGAATACGATCTAATTTTTCTTTTACTAGATCTGAATTATTTACCACCCAAAATAGGTTTATATTACTATAGAATTAACTTTTTTTATGGAAATTGTTTATTTGATTCATAATTAAGACTTTAGATATAGCCTTACTTAAAGGTTCTGTGATGCACATCTTTGAGGCAACAATAAAACGGGCACCAACTGCTTTTTATGCATTTTAGGTATCCAATAAATACATGGAAGTCTTTTGTACTTTTCCTCTAATTTTAGTCCTAATATATACACAGAGGTTTTTTGCTGTTGTTCGTTGATTTCTCTAAAGCTTTCGATTCGATGTTACCCAAGCTGCCTTCACTCTTTCGATTCGATTCACAGAGGTAAGATGAAGGAAATTCTTTTGGAATATTCCAGATGAGAATGTCGATGCAATAATGATCTTGTACAGCAGAACATAGTATATGGTGCGATCACCTGACACACACACACACACACACACACATACATATATATATATATATATAAAGATAGAAGAAATAAGAATGATAAACATGTACGAATGTCCAGATTTATTTCAAACTTCGATTGTTCAATGCAAGGTATATTCTGTAATAAACTAATGTTTATTGTTATTTCCTTAAGCCAAGGCTTTTCAAAGATCGAGATCTTATCATCAGAGGAGATATACAGATAGATAAGTTGGCTGTGGAAAAGCCAAAGTTAAAACATTTGAAAAAATATTATTAAAAATAGAGTGAATATATATATATATATATATATATATATATATATATATATATATATATATATATATGTGTGTGTTAAAAAGTCTTCCACCCCGTCTTTGTGGGCTTTGCATAAAAGCGAATTAAACTAAATATAGCCCACATTACCCATCATTAAGCCCAGTAGCTATGTTCCCAAACTCATGATGATCGTTTAATTAGTTTACAAGTTAATTAGTTTACATACAAATATATAAAAATATGCACATATCTAACTTTATGTAAAAAGAGACATTGTAACAAAGGCCCAACGCGCAGTATTAGATTATAGAAGAGATGAGAACGTGCGCCTCTCCGCTAACCCCTAACCCTAACACCGAAGTTGTAGGGCTTTACTTCGATTTACTTGCTTATCGGGGCCAAATGTCGAATGTGTGTTTCTTATCAGCTCGTACACTTCACTCGGGTGTTTTGCATATATATTGCTTATGACAGACATAGACGTAAGTGAACGAATCTTCTGATAAACATTTTACTTACACGATAGACTGACGAATTTCGTCTTTTCACATATTCTAGTTATAATTGCGACTGAAAGATACAATTTTATTTTTAACTCAAATGGTGTTTTTCTTTCAGAATCTTTGACCTTTTGCTGTCTGTACTTCTAAGAGGAGAAATTATCAGATCTTTTATAGACGAGCCCCGCCGAAAACAAACAAACAAACAAACAAACAAACAAACAAACAGACAAACAGACACAATGCAGGTTGTAGCATAACAAATAGTGTTGGGACGATTAATCAAAATCAGAATCGGGAATCGGAAAAATTTGAGCCTAATTTCGATTCCGAAAACGATTCTTTAAATTGTTTTTGTTGTCAACATAATTTTCCATTGCTAGTATTAATGATGAAATAATAATTATTTATTGATTTTAAACTAAAATTTATAGATCATCAGAACGAATTTAGGTGAAAATGGCACATGTAAAAATGGCACGAGTGGATAAATAGGAAAGAAATGTCAAAAAATATAAATGAAAATGGCACACAATGAGTTTATCCAAATCTTGGATATGATACATAAAGGGAAAACATTAAGAAGTTTGTCAAAGTAAAATGAAAATTATATCTAGATTTTAAAGTAAATGAGGACTCTCCGTTAGCTCCCACCCCGAATGAAATTATACCTTTTCAGTCGATTTTAGAATCGGAATCGTTAATTGTATCGGAATCGAGAAAATATTGGAATCGTCCCATCACTAATAACAAAAAAAACAAAACAAACAACCTTTTATTACTTATTAAAGAGTATGGACTTCATTCACGTCACTGCGTATCTGCATACAAAAGATCGCTTCTCTCAAATTTCTGCCCCCACATAAACTCACACAATAAAGTTTGAATGTAGTTTTTGAAATTCTTTTTTACGAGCCGATTTCTCCTATGATTACTGGAATGATGGAGATCTTCCTAAGATTCCAGTTTCTTTTCATGTTGTATATGAGACCTTGGTATCTTCTCCCTTTCAGTTCTGTTTAAGCGAACATCATTCGGGATATTGACTTCAACTAGGGTTGCTACTTTCTCCCTCTTGCCCCATATCACTATGTCATGTTTAACAGCTCTGGTGAATATACCCGGTGAACCAAGTGCAAAAGAGATCCAAACAATTGTGCTTAAAGTGATGGCTAAAATTCTAAAAAAATGTCTCTCGGTTAGAGTCTCTGAAATAGCGGGTGAATGTCTGGCCTCCGGTAGGATACCCCATCCCCAACAATAGAAAAAAAGAGTTTGAATGCCTACTAGACACTATCCTCGGTCTGGTTACACACTGGTTCATGTGAGGAATAGTGCACCTAGTGATGTTAGGGTTAGGGTTAGGGTTAGGGTTATGGATTCTCTCTATGATTGTCTTTTTAAAAATTAAATGTTAAATCGTCGAACCTGAGCAAACACAATCCCAACATCAATTGAATTAGAGAGAGTTTGAATGCCTACTAAACTCTATCCTTGAGTGTCTTAAGGCTCTCCATATAAGGGTTTGTCAGGACAACTTGACATTAGGATACTTCACCCTGCAAGTAAACCCTGACTAAATGTTCAAAATAACATAGTATTCGAAGCCCAAATAAGATATTCTCGGCATGGCTACACACTGGCTCATATGAGAAATAATGTACCTACACCTAGTGATGTTAGAGTTAGGGTTAGGGCTAACCCTAACCCTAACCCTAACCCCTACACCTAACACCTACACCCAGTGATGTTACCTCAAGTAGCAGCACTAAGCTGATTACTCCATCAGACCAGATGAATTCTAGTCCTGGAATTCAGCAAAACCAAATACCACACAAAAGATAAGCTATAACATAGTTAATTGGTCAATTAGGGGAGAGGAAAAGTTATTGGTCTTCACTGCTTTACTTATTAAAGATTTGAGAAATAGTGAAAAACTTTAAATAAACACTCAGATATCTATTTATCTCATAAATAAATCAAGTGTTAGCCCCGGGAAAGGGCCCCTTGATCTCTGAGAACCTACGGAAGTAAAACGAAAAAAAGAAAGAACGATGTCCACTATTCAGCGATACGTGACAGAATGGCGTTTATTCTGCATTTTTAACCTAACCCTAAAACGTTGCCTTCAAAATTGGGAATTTTTCCAAGGGAACTTTCGTTGACTTTTTGAGTTAGGACATAAAGTCGGTCAGATTTCGCTTTGCTCCAAAATCTCTCAGCATACACATAGTGTTGCGAGAAAAAAATAAAAAATTACAATATGCACAGGTTGTTTGGTTGCTTTGTATTACGGCACATCAACACTTTCTGAAACATTTAATACTTATTTGTATTATTCGGACTACTCTTCTTCTCATCTTTCTCATCTTCTCATCTTTCTCACCTTCTCATCTTTCTCATCTTCTCATCTTTCTCATCTTGGATGTTATTCTTATAATACCTTTAGTAGTTTACACTCGTTCCGTCAGCCATGACCGGGTGGAAGTCTTAAGTAATTCTTAATTGTATTCTTAGTATCGCCCGTACTGAGGATTGAACCTTCAACCTCCAGAAGACTGTCACTTAGAACTGATTATTACTTAGCACTTATATCCGTTACGCCACGAGTCTTTGCTACCTCCGCTTATTAAAAAAGTGTTCTGTTCGAAATTGCGTACAGATTCCCTAGTTTTACAAGATACACCTGAAAAAGGTTGGAGGTTACATCGGCCGAAACGTTGTGAGAATAACATTCAAGATGAGAACAGTAGTCCTAATAATCCAAATAATATGAATTATCAATCCTAATCTAAAAAGTTCCCAACTATTTAATGCTGAGTTCAGTCATTTTGGTAAACGTTTTTGACCTTCAAGTTCTTAATATTTTCAAATATATATGCCATACAATACCCAAATAAAGAGAATGGATTTGGCTGCTTTTTCATGTACAAAAGAACGAGAACTAATGAGATCTCACGAGATTTGCTAGATCGTCCAGTTGCTCACAGCCTAGCCTTCCGGTTGGGTTGAGGGTAGCTATTGTCTGCCCAATCTCAAGAGACTATCTTCCCAGGTAGTACCACCTCCTTTGGATGCGGTGATGGGTTTACATTCAGGAGAGAAAATTGGTTTATTGCTAATCGCCTGAGGCGTTCTCACCAGGAGATGCCAACTGTATATCTCACTTTAAAGCTACTTCATATCACATTTTAACGAGTGGAAGTCAAATAAATCCCTGGGACTTGCTTGCTCAACCTAGCGATTGCTAAGCTACTCGGTTTACCTTGTATCATTTTTTTTTACCCATTCACCCTAAACAAAGCACATTGCCACTGAGATGTAAGGGCTCTTGTGAATTAGGGACCATGCCTACAGGGACACTCTCAGTAGGGAATTAAAAAGCGAGATATCTGTTCACATTACATTTAAATGTCTGCATGTTAGTATAGTTGGGGAAGCAGGAAACAGAGAGGGAATTCCAAAGTCTAGCAGTTCGAGGGAAGAAACTATAAGAGTAGAAGGCTTTTCGGCATCTGGGGACCTCTACAGTGAAGGGGTGGGATTTTGCTGCTTGTCGGATTAGTCGGAGGCTTTTACATCGAAGGGGGCAGCAGTGCTACAAGTTCGTTGGAGCACGTTCCATGCAAGTACTTGTAAAACAAGCACAGGGATGCAACATTGCGTTGATGGGACAGGGGTTGGAGATTGGGTCACAGTGCGGGATCTATTAGATTGGAGAGTCTTTTTTTAACTCTGTCCAATAGAGAAAGACTCGTGGTTGGTGCACCAGCCCATATGTGGCAACAATACTTCATGCATAGGCGAATGGTGGCTTTGTAGAGATGTATGGTATTGTCAGGTGTGAGTATTTTTCTGGCGCGATAGAGGGAGCCCACCTTCTTTGCAGCAGCCTTGGCAATGTCTTCTATGTATTTGTTCCAATTCTATGTTACCTGTGAATGTTAGGCGGAGGAGTTTGAATGATGAACTTTCAACTAGAGTGTTGTTAGCCATGGCAATCGGTGGTTGAAAATGGTCCTTTGTGATTGTTAAAGAAAAGGAGCTTTGTCTTAGTAGCATTAAATGTTATCATCCATCTTTAGCCCCATTCTACTACAGACTGGATATGTGTACATCCGTTTTTCCCACATGTCTGGTATAGAGCGTGGTGCCATCAGCAAATATACCCATCTCGGATACAATTTCATCAAAGAGGTCGTTTATGAATATCAGGAACAATAAAGGTTCAAGGATCGACCCCTGGGGCACATCCATGCTGTTTGGATGTACGGCCATCGAGGACAACCTGGATTTTTCACCTTAATAATTGTTGGCGTATTTTCTGATTATTTGCTCTGTTAACACTGATACTTTCCTCCTCACAATGGCAGAGTTAGCCACAAGGGCGTTTTTTTAATGTCGAGAAAATCTTGCTTCCCCAAAAGAGGCACTCTTGATTGGGACAAAAATGAAACTTGCCTTGGAGCACATTCCATGCCTTGGTCTAGAAGGATTTCTCCTTCACTAACTGAGGATAGAAAAAGTGTAGTATCAGAACAGATACTACAATTTGCTCCTATCCAAAATACCCTGATGTTCGGGTTGTCATACGATATAGATTAATGTGTTTTGTATATATATATATATATATATATATATATATATATATATAATATCAATAAATAAATATTAAATTATTAATACCTACAGACGCTAGCTTTTCAAGCTTATTGCTCTCATCAGTGCAGGAAAGTAATAATTTCAAATGGTCGGGAGGCACGAACCTAGTTCACAGAGTCAGCCTAGAATCTGCAAGCAGTCGCCATATCCACTCGGCCAACGGAAATTGTCACGTAATTAAGGGAAATTAAGATCTATGTGTCCCTAGAAGCGGGCACAGATAAAAGACAATTAGTACGCCATTCAATGCATTTTAGTTTTATTAACTTTTTTTTCTTTTTTCAATTAAATTTTCGAAGATATACTTCCTCGTCAGAATTTCAAATAAAAATATATTAAAATACCTTTTTCTTCTTTCTTTTCATCATCTCGTATTTGGTGTTATATATATATATATATTTATATATATATATATTTATATATATATATATATATATATATATATATATATATATATATATATATGTATATATATATATGTATATATATATGTATATATATATATATTTATATATATATATGTATATATATATGTATATATATATATTTATATATATATATGTATATATATATATTTATATATATATATGTATATATATATTTATATATATATATATATATTTATATATATATATACATATATATATATGTATATATATATATATATATATATATATATATATATATATATATATATATATATATATCTTGTAAATAAGTAGTCAGTAAACGAATAGACTCTATTTACCCCGTAGCAGTTATATAAATACATTCTATTTCCTTTTGTGCTTGGTTGTTATCACTCGCGGAGTGATTTACACGTTTTTGAATAAATACACTTTTTGCGTGGGAGGCACTTCCACCTAAAACTTTTTTCCACTCTTTTTAAACGGTCAGTTGTTTAAACATCAAGTTGACAATACGTCATCTTCCTGTCTCGCCATTAGCCACAATTTGGGCGAGAGCCGAGATGAAACACCCAGACTCAGACTCACTTTTATAGTCCATGCCCGTCTACTGACTCAACATATTTTTGTATTCTTGTCTACGTAACTCTTTCCAGGCGGCCATGTTTGTAGTGTCGCTGAAACTGTATGAATAAAATTGATTTAAATTGTAATAAAGTTTTGTCGATGAAATTGTATGAATAAAATTGATTTAAATTGTAGAAAAAGAAGTCTGTCCTTACAACCAAACTATGGTAATACGTTTCTCTTCTTCATACCCAGCAAGACAAGAAGGATGAATGGCCTTTTGGTCGAGATCAAAGTGTAGTATCTGTTCCGATGGATACTGCACCCTATAGACTGGTATTGTCTTGGCCTTCGGGGCTTGATTTACGCCGGTCTATGGGATTGTCCTGTGCAGTTCTAGGAGGTCCACCCTCCCAGGCTTTGCCTCCCCTCTTTGGGGAGGAGTAAGTTAATTGCTTACTGTCTGAGGCGCCCCTACCGGGGAATGCCGACGGGGCTGCCCAGGCAATTTTTGATGGTCAGAGTGCTCACCTCTCGGGCGCTGGCTTTTCAACCCCCACTTTCCGACCCGACCTTGGGTCACATCTTACTTGTGGGAGTAGGATAAAACTGGCCTTGTGCCTAACTCCTGGAGAGGAATAAATAATTTCTGTGCAGTAACACTTTCCTTCATACGACAGGATCTTTCCCTACAAGCTCATAGATTGGATCCTGTGCTACCATACCGGGTCAGGATGGATCTGGGAGCAATGGCAAGTAAGATGTGACCCCACACTTTCTAAAGCTTCCAAATTAGGGCCTCATCACATGTAGTTTAAGGTCATACTAACGATTGAGGAAGACAGAGTTAGGGTTAGGGTTAGGTTTGTGGTTAGGGTTGGCAGAAGAAAACGTAGAAAGCGACGTGAAGGGTGGATTTAAGGGTGGTAGAGTGAAGTGAGTATGGGGTCGAAACCTTGGCCAAATGTGTCTGTTGTAGTGTTTTCTTCGAGATCATCTACACAGACATTAAACAAGTGAATATAATTATCATTAACAATGAACACTACCGTCAGAAAGTCCTGATCGCCCTAGACGAGATAATATTGATTATTTCCCCTTTCTGATGAATTAGACAATCACTCGATTAGGAGTAGAAAGTGGAATCCCGAGGTTTGCGACGATTTGACGCTGATTAAGTGCACCCTCAGATTAACCTATAATATGACCCCTCTGAAACTCTGAGAATTCTAATGCTTATTTGGCCGGTGTCATACTTAAATGGTGAAATATAATAGATATAGATTGATATGTGAAACACAAAAAATATCAATTAGTATTAATTATTGATGTTTTAAACTTTTACTGGTGCTTTGTACGGCTCCAGGTGCTGGCCGTCGACAAAGTAAGCAAACAATTGAAACATGTATGCATTATTTTTAAGGGGTGTCTATTTACTTATTTCATGCCTGTGTATATGCATGGGTTCGAAGTAAACAAAAAAAAAAGCCAAATAGTTTGCATATCAAGACATAGAATCTTCATTACTGTAAGGATTTCTTTTTTTCTTTCTGCGGCGGTTTCAAAGTTTTCGCGACTGGGTGTTGGGGGGACGCGGAGTGGGTCTGACGCGCTAATTCCCCCCATTCCAGAAGACACGTGCGTATTTTTGGAAAATGATGAAGACAGCATGTCGCGCCGCGTCTCGACACGCAATTAGACGTTGTTTGTTTGAACTTTTATTAGAGACGGGTTTGGGGTGTCGGAAGAGAGGAGGTGGGCGACGTGAAAGACGCGGCGACCAATCGAATGCACGAGGTAAAATATACAAGAAAAAAACTCACGCCCGCAGCCATTACTGAAAGCGCGCATGCGCACGTGTGTATGTGTGTGTGTGCGAGATTGGAACAAAGCGTTGGTATTGGCAGTGGAGATCAGTCTATTGATGACGATGGGAGGGGTGACACGAAGAAATATTATATGCGAAGCGAAAAACAGAATGATGTCGAAAAGAAAGAAAATTAGAAACTCAGTCGAAACAAATATTCATTAATATATATATATATATATATATATATATATATATATATATATATATATATATATATTCCATGAAAAATGTCAGTATACTGAAATCATATGCCCCTAATAGGGTTAAGATGGAAATTCATATACACTAAATGTACAAAAGCAAGGAAATTCCCAAATTTTTACACTTTTACTGTCATTAAGGGTATGACTACATATCAACCAAACCATTTCATTATCACATCACTACAGTATAAATCTCTATGCATGAGTGGATGAAGTGTGTGAGGTGCGCTGAAGAAATATTCATACCAGTAAAATACAAACCCATGTTGTTCTCGCATACCCTTGATGACAATAAAAGTGTAAAAATTTGGGAATTTCTTTGCTTTTGTACATTTAGTGTATATGAATTTTCATCTTAACCCTATTAAGGTCATATGATTTCAGTATACTGGCATTTTTCATGGAATATATATATATATATATATATATATATATATATATATATATATATATATATATATATATATATATATACGCGTTTGTATATGTGAGTTTGTGAAAAGTTTTAATCTTACGGAATTAGGCTCAGCATTTTTCTAATCGTAACCGTCACAGTACCATGAAAGCAAATATAACTTCGGCTACTCCTACTGAGGAGAGCCACCCTCCCAGGCTTCGCTTCCCCTCTTTGGGGAGGAGTAAGTTTATTGCTTACTGCCTGAGGCGCCCCTACCGAGGAATGCCGACGGGGCTGCCCAGGCAATTTTTAAACCCCACTTTCCCGACCCGACCTTGGGTCACATCTTACTTGTGGGAGTAAGATAAAAACTGGCCTTGTGCCTCACTCCTGGAGAGGAGTAAATCAATACTTCTACTACTACTTCTTGGCCTTTTGGCTAAGATCAAAGTGTAGTATCTGTTCCGATGGATACTGCACCCCATACTGGTGTTGTCTTGGCCTTCGGGTCTTGATTTATGCCGGTCTATGGGTCTGTCATGTGCAGTTCTAGGAGGTGCACTCTCCCAGGCTTTGCCTCCCCTCTTTGGGGAGGAGTAAGTTTATTGCTTACTGTCTGAGGCGCCCCTACCGGGGAATGCCGACGGGGCTGCCCAGGCAATTTTTAAACCCCACTTTCCCGACCCGACCTTGGGTCACATCTTACTTGTGGGAGTAAGATAAAAACTGGCCTTGTGCCTCACTCCTGGAGAGGAGTAAATCAATACTCCTACTACTACTACTGCTACTACTACTGCTGCTTCTACTACTACTACTACTACTACTACTACTACTACTACTAATAATAATAATAATTACACGAATACAAGGTAACTGAAACTACTAGAAATCCTATAATTTGCCCCCCCCCCTTCAATAGGGATGGCACTAACCTCGATTTATACTACACAAAATGTCGGTGAAGGGTCAAGGAGGATGGAAAGACCAAGGGAGGAGAGCACCATCCAGACCTGCACTGGAAGGCCGCGGAAAGTACTTGGATGCTAGGGAGGCTTATTGCCACTTAAATTCCGAAGAAGACCAATGGTTATTGCCAGCGAGTAATCATTTGCAATGATGATCGAAAGAGGTGGAAAGTACTGGAAATTTGATGCGGTTTGTTGTCACTGAGACTTCAGGGAACACCACCGGTTATTGTTAGTGAGCAATCACTTATGATGACCCGTGTGAGAACTCCTAGTGAGTTGATACTACTACTACTACTACTACTACTACTACTACTACTGCTACTAATAATAATAATGATGGGAGCGAACCACCCAGATCTCTACTGGAAGGGCACGGAGGGTATTGGAATCTTGGGGAGGCTTAATCACGCAAAGTAATTTGCAACGGTTATCGAAATAACTGATGAGTACTCGATGTTTGGGAAGACTTGTCACTTAAATTCCAGGGAGCAAACCCCTGTTTTTTTTGTGGAATTACCTGGTAATGTCTCTTAGTAAGTAAGAAATGATAACAAGTCTGCGCAGATACCATCGTTCACAACCAGAAGCACAACCATACTATCAACATGAGAAGTAGCGTATGATGAATCTACTTTGCCCTAACCTTAACCCTAACCTTTACCTAAACCCTAAACCTTAACCCTAAGCCCTAACCCTAATCCTAACCCTACTCCTGAACCCTAACCCTAACCCTAACCTTAACCTTAAACCCTAAACCTTAACCCTAAGCCTAAGCCTAAGCCAACCCCTAATCCTAACCCTAATCCTAAACCCTAACCCTACTCTTCCGACATTTCAATCAATTATTCAACGAGACGTCGCTGATGGGTCAGTAATCTATTCCGATGAATGGAAAGCTTACGCTAATCCAAACCAACTCAATTTTCTTGATTTTTCCGTAAATCATCAGCAAAATTAGGTCCATCCCAACACCGGAGCACATACACAAGGAATTGAAAGATCATGGCTTAACGCGAAGATTCGCATCTTGAAAAAATATAAGAGGCGTACGATGTAGATATGTTTTCTTGTAGACAAAACGCCACCGAAGTAACATCTTCTGAATACCATGTTGATGGTATTCAGAAGATGTTACTTACCATCTACTGTGACAATGACATATGTTCTCATATCTCTCGGTAGAGCCCGAGATGTGCCTCAGTGAGAAAGGGATGTTAGTTATTGCAGATGAAATATGCAGTGTTCGAACCACAGTATATCCACTAAAAATAAAATATACGTGTATATGAGGCACACGATTTGCATCCGCTCTTTGATTTGATTTGAAATTCTAATCTATGATTATGTATTTCAATGTATAGGATTCACTCATAAACTAATTAACTGATCATGATGAATTTTGGAAGAAACCTGCTAGTAATGTGGGCTATATTTAGTTTAATTTAGTTTTATACAAAGGGTTTAAAGGGGGCGGAGCAATAGGTATTAAAAATCAGTTAATCAATATTCCCCAAATTTCAAAGTATTTTATGGGGGCATCATATGGGCAACAGCCTCCCATTTGGAAAGTCAAATATTTCAGATTTGCATTGGAATCTCGCTTAACCAGTGTCTAATAACTATGGATCAAATTGTATGCACATCGGAAATATTTAAATTTTCATATGTGAGGTTGTGGCCATTTTATGTCCCTAAAAACGCTTTAAAATATTCCTAAAGAAACGGAAATTTAGGGAATATTTATTCATTGATGTCTTATGTCTATGGTTAAAATTACATCATAATGGGAGGTACTTGAACGTTCACCAAAGGCTTACAGTCATCTTTCGCCTCTTTGCATAAACCTACATTAAACTAAATATAGCTCACTTTACCCACCTTTACGCCTCGCAGCTGTGTTCTAACTTCATAATGATCAGTTAATTAGTTTCAGAATTTCATCTGCACAAACCTATATATATATAACATATACATATACTTACTTTATATATATAGAGAGAAAATGAGAGGATAGTAAAATACATAGAGAGAGATAGAGAGAGAGAGAGAGATACAAAGAAAGAGAGAGAGAGTAAGAGCAAGAGAGAGAAAGAGTAAGAGAGAGAGGGGGGAGGGAGAGAGGGGCGTATGACAGAAAGAAAAAATATATGAACTAAGAAAGGGGGAAAGATTGGGTGAGAACATGAGTGAATAAAAGAGAGAGTGATCGAGAGAGAGAGAGAGAGAGAAAAATATATATAGATAGAAGGAAAGAGAGAGGATGATGGGGAGAGCACTTGTCACAATCAATGTGTGTTTATTGTCAAATGTCAGAATGTGTCAACTAACACCCCCCCCCCCATACACACATACAAAGAGAAGATCGCAACAGCCATCAACAACCTGCCGTATATTTCACAATCTGCCCGGCCTGCACCACTCCCGAATTCTTCCCCCTTCCCGTGTCCGGCCACTTGAGGCCTGTTTCTCGTCATGTCGACTTACTTTTAAGTTAAGCAATGAACAAACAAACAAACAAACAAAAAATCGACAGATAACCGTTTGGCAGTGGGAGGAAACTGGGACACGAAACCGAATTCTCAATAAACGACCTTCGACTGTTACAAGCATTCTAAAGTATGCAATGACCAACCCTTTTCAAGAAGCGAGCCACATGATACACTTAGCTCATCATCAGGTCAGGGTTAGGGTTAGGAACTCAGTTAGGGTTAGGGTTAGGTAACTCTGCGTGATTTAGTCGTAAATAATCTACAGGTTCGGCTATGACATATTCAGATGTAGGGAACCGATTCTGGTGGTGTATCGGTTCTGAGCACTGCTGATTGCTTCCCCTTGATTATGCCCGAAAGGGACTAGAGAGTATTAAGAATTGACCACTGTCGGATCTCTCCCGTGGAGCTCCCACAGAATAAAGAATCTAGGTCCCCCTTCCTCAATAATCAATGTCACTAATTAAAGGTATATTAAGAACTAAATATCTTTTATTGTTTTCTAGAATGTGCGTTTGCTTGTCTTTCATCATTCGCAACTGTTAATCGGCAACGTTCTAATGATGGATGTGTTTGGGATATGTGTTTAATGCATGAGCCGCGAAATAAAATAACGTCTATTCAGACACGAATATGCTGTACACGTCGCATAGACCCGTAGCACAACGGATAAAAGTGTTGAGTTATAATCAGTTCTAAGTGACAGTCTTCTGGAGGTTGAAGGTTCAATTCTCAATAATAAGAATAGAATTACGAATTACTTCTACTTGTTCATGGTTGACCCCCCCCCGGTCTTATTTTATACAGCATCGCCCACTCTTGCGTTCATAACCCTCATCTCTTATTCTCTCTCTCCCTCTCTCTATCCCCCTCCCTCCCTCTCCCCCCTCGTTTTCTCTCTCTCTCTCTCTCTTTTGCTCTCTGTTAATTAACAGTCGGAGGCAAATAAAGAAATGACAGAATAAAAGGATTTGATTCATTTGTAGTGGAGCAAAGGGAGCTGAACCCTAAACCCTTTGTAAATAAATGTATGCATAAACGTTATCCCTTCCAACGCCAGGTGACCCTGCTAGTTTTTGCTTTTTAAATCGAATCATGATTCATGTATTTATTGTTATGTTAGTATTGTTTTGATTTAAAAGCCATTGATTTAAAAACACTACTTAACATAACATTAATTGACACGTTACAACACATACAACATTTACCTGATTCTTAATGGCCTTGTTTTTGTTTGGACAATTTGGATTATTCGGACTACTATTCTCATCTTAGATGTTATTCTCATTACGTTTCGGCCGATGTAAGTGCGCCAAGTGTACCTTGTCGAACTCGGAACCCTTTATTTAATCGACGGGGGTCGCTTGTTCTTGTTCTGTCAGCCACGACTTAAGTATGAATTATTCGAATTATTTGGCGTATTCGGACTACTGTTCTCTTGAGTGTTATCCTCACAACGTTTCAGCCGCTGTAACCCCCGGACTTGCCCAGGTGTATCTTTTCGAACTCAGTAATGTGCACATTAAAACAAGAATAGGTTTAAGGCCCCCAAAATTATACTAAAATTGTCTGCAAGGACGCGTGGCGCAGTGGATATAGTACTAAGCAAAATTCAAGGTTGCGAATTGGCTGACGGTAATTAATAATTGTATTCTTAGTATTGCACGCACTGAGGATTGAACCTTCAATCCCAAGAAGACTGGCACTTAGCACTTTTATCCGGTGTTAACCTGAAAGGGTCGGAGGTTACATGAGAATAACCTCCGTGTGAATAATCCTGTTAGGAATACTAAAGGTATCCCTGGATTTGCAGTCGTGACGTACGGAGAAAGTCGAATCAAGTTTCGACTAAAGTTTGAAGTAGCATGTTCGTTGCTAAACGCGTAGATTGAATGGACGCATCTAAACAATATAGGTGCGTGTGTCAAATTGAATGGACGCATTTCGACAATATCGGTGCGTGTGTCAAATTGAATGGACGAATCGCAACAATATCAGTGCGTGTGTCAAATTGAATGGACGCATCTCGACAATATCGGTGCGTGTGTCAAATTGAATGGACGCATCTCGACAATATCGGTGCGTGTGTCAAATTAAATGGACGCATCTCAACAATATAGATGCGTATGTCAAATTGAATGGACGCATCTCGACAATATCGGTGCGTATGTCAAATTGAATGGACGCATCTCGAGAATATCGGTGCGTATGTCAAATTGAATGGACGCATCTCGACAATATCGGTGCGTGTGTCAAATTGAATCGACGCATCTCGAGAATATCGGTGCGTATGTCAAATTGAATGGACGCATCTCGAGAATATCGGTGCGTGTGTCAAATTGAATGGACGCATCTCAACAATATCGGTGCATGTGTCAAATTGAATGGACGCATCTCAACAATAGTCAAATTGAATGGACGAATCTCAACAATATCGGTGCGTGTGTCAAATTGAATTGACGCATCTCGACAATATCGGTGCGTGTGTCAAATTGAATGGACGCATCTCAACAATATAGATGCGTATGTCAAATTGAATGGACGCATCTCAACAATATCGGTGCGTGTGTCAAATTGAATGGACGCATCTCAAACATATCGGTGCGTGTGTCAAATTGAATGGACGCATCTCGACAATATCGGCGCGTGGGTCAAATTGAATGGACGCATCTCGACAATATCGATGCGTATGTCAAATTGAATGGACGCATCTCGAGAATATCGGTGCGTGTGTCAAATTGAATGGACGCATCTCAACAATATCGGTGCATGTGTCAAATTGAATGGACGCATCTCAACAATAGTCAAATTGAATGGACGCATCTCAACAATATCGGTGCGTGTGTCAAATTGAATGGACGCATCTCGACAATATCGGTGCGTGTGTCAAATTGAATGGACGCATCTCGACAATATCGGTGCGTATGTCAAATTGAATGGACGCATCTCGACAATATCGATGCGTATGTCAAATTGAATGGACGCATCTCGAGAATATCGGTGCGTGTGTCAAATTGAATGGACGCATCTCAACAATATCAGTGCATGTGTCAAATTGAATGGACGCATCTCAACAATAGTCAAATTGAATGGACGCATCTCAACAATATCGGTGCGTGTGTCAAATTGAATGGACGCATCTCGACAATATCGGTGCGTATGTCAAATTGAATGGACGCATCTCGACAATATCGGTGCGTATGTCAAATTGAATGGACGCATCTCGACAATATCGGTGCGTGTGTCAAATTGAATTGACGCATCTCGAGAATATCGGTGCGTGTGTCAAATTGAATGGACGCATCTCAACAATATCGGTGCATGTGTCAAATTGAATGGACGCATCTCAACAATAGTCAAATTGAATGGACGCATCTCGACAATATCGGTGCGTGTGTCAAATTGAATGGACGCATCTCAACAATATAGGTGCGTATGTCAAATTGAATTGACGCATCTCAACAATATCGGTGCGTGTGTCAAATTGAATGGACGCATCTCAACAATAGTCAAATTGAATGGACGCATCTCAACAATATCGGTACGTCTGTCAAATTGCTGCTCAACATTTCAGACTGAATATCGCACCATGATTGGAAATGGGCCGGCGCCGCCGCAGTCGTCGTCGTCGGCGGCTTAGTGTTAGGGTTATTTCGTCATTAGATCAGGTGCGACGATTTATGTGGTGCCGAGTCATCGCCAATTACTGATTAAAACGATGACGCGCTCATGGACGTAGGCTGATAGAAAGAGAAGAAAGGAAGGCAGGGGGGGGTGTAGGGTAGAGGTAGGGACGGACAGACAGACAGACAGACAGACAGACAGACTGACTGCGAAGCAGACAAAAACAAAGTACAAGGTCGTACCTGAAAACTGGCAGTAGACGCTCTTTAAATTATACAGACATAACAAAAGACTTACATAAGCATATATATATATATATATATATATATATATATATATATATATATATATATATATTTTTTTTTTTTTTCTCTTCTTCATACCCAGCAACATCGGTACCGTCGGTTTCAAATCCAACACAAAGTGGATTTATAATTGGTCTCCTTTACCGGACTCTCTTCAGTCTCTGTTCATGTCTGCCTCCGCTCTTATTTTTGAATTTACTCAATAATCAAGCACCCTGCTGGGGTTCTCTCCCACTAACCGTACATATTGTTTTCCAAACTCTTTTTTCTTTAGACTTCTGTGGAAAGACCCCCACTAATTAAACACTGAAAGGGGGGGGGGAGAATATATAACACACACAAACAAACAAACAAACAAACAAACAAACAAACAAACAAACAAACACACCAACTAAACAAAACCAGCGAACATCTCCAGAATGTCGTGTCGTTTCGTCTGAGATCAAATATATGCCTGAAGATAGCTGGACGAGTTGTTTATGAATATAAATAAACTAAAATAAAAACGCAATTTTTCGATCTGAGTCCGCTTCAGGCTAGAAACCTATAGTACCGCGTTAATTTGATCTACTCTTCTGTAACATTATTAATAAATAAATGAATATATAGAAGATTGCGTAAGCATGAAACATCGATGTCTGTAGGTAATAAATAATTAATATTTATTTATAAATATCATATATATATATATATATATATATATATATATATATATATATATATATATATATATATATATAAAGATATAGAGAGAATAAAGTATGCAAATATAGTTACGGTAATGAAGCTGCACAGAGGCGTCCGCGTTTCATCCCTGCAGAGAATTGTCAGGTAAAGTATTTTTATACTTTACTACTAAGCTCTACTCACGTATTGAGCATCGTTGAAGTAAATACTGAAAATCTATACACAATATATTATATCACCTAATATTACATGTGTATACATGAAATAATAATAATAATAATAATAATAATAATAATAATAATAATAATAATAATAATAATAATAATAATAATAATACCTATATATATATATATATATATATATATATATATATATAGTCTCGGAAGTTTCTCAACCATTAAAACTATATATAAAAAAAAAAAAACTTATATAAAAAAAACAAAAAAAACAAAAAAACTTATAGTCTCAAGTCTTCCAGTGGAAAATCACTCATGTAAGTCAATTTATTTTTTACAGTTATTATATTAGTTAGTTTCTAACACTATTTTAAGAGATCATCAGTTGTTTACCATGAAAAACTGTTTCGGGAATTTAAACATATATATATATATCAGAAGAAACTTACATACTGTCATATGTATATTTATCTATATTTGCAATAAATATGTTCCCCCGGTCGCATATTTATTATGTTATTATCTTCATGGTTCATTTCGAAATTGCATATTAGTTCCCAAGTTCGACAGAAAGATTCCCAAGTTTGAAAACACGCACCTGAAGAAGGTCGGAGGGTACATTGATCGAAACGTTATGAAAATAACAACCAAGATGAGAATGAAGCATGTTCAACAGTTGACAACAAGAATGGCGACAGGAGTCTCCACGCTTACGTGCAAAGAGCGGCTCCAAAGACGACATCTCTTCTCACCTGAGCAACGGAGAATGCAACAGGACTTGATTATGGCGTACGACATCATCGACGGGAAACTAAAAGAGTTTTTCACCCCAGCACCAAACTGTGGTCTCCGCGTGTATTCGCAAAAGATGATCCGTCGTCGCTTTCGGCCCAATGGAAGAAAGACAGCATTATCTGTCCATGTTTTTGCTCCGTGAAAAAAAAACTGTTATAGAAGGTCATGACGATGGCTACCATATCCAGGTTTTGGACAAACATTCAGACTATATGTGGATGTAAAATGCTTCCACCTGTCCATTTACATGGCTTGTTGCACTATGATATTTCTTTGCCAAATAAATTTGAATTTGAATTGAATGTACCACCGGCGATCAAAAGAGACTTTAAAGGGGTCTCATGTGTTATCTTATCATTTCATTAGTTTCTTATTGAATGCAAAATTGTATCCATGTAGTTCAGTCAATCTAGCTGATTTTTTGGCTAAAAAAAAAAAATAGTAGCCTAGTGGAATGATTACTACAAAATAACACTCGTCTTTCTGTGTTCATCGTGGTATTGTGTGCAACTCCTTCAAACCAACGCGTTATTGTATCGCGATGGCGAACAAAGACATCAGGTTTCTCTACCTGATCCGGAGATCCTTTCGCACTCGAACAGCAGACACTTTTCATCCCTAATACCTAACTCGGGTATGCCCCATTCTTGAGTAAGCCATCCTAGCAACACATTCTCATATAGAAAAAAGAAATCAAAATGGTCACATGACACTTCACGCTTATATACAAAGAGCAGTTCCAAAGACTGTATCTATTCTCACTTGAGCAGCATAGGATGCGAGGAGACTTGATTCTGGCGTAAAACATCATCAACGGGAATGTAAATCTACGTTTCGGGGAATTTTTAACTCCATAGTCCAGTCGTCGTCTCTGCGGGCGCCAGCAAAAGATGTACCGCCGTCGCTTTCGGCTAAATAGATGCAAAGACAAGATTCTCTGTCCGTTTCTCTGCTCCATGCAACAACCTTGCCTAAGGAAGTCGTGAACATGACTACCATACTCAGGTTTAAAGGGACCTTAGACAAACATTCAAACTGTATTCGAATCTAAATAGCTTCCACCTGTCTCTTTACATGGCTTGTTGCACTATGCTATTTTTGGCCAAATAAATTTTAAATTTGATTTGATTTAATCATCCGAAGAATAGTAAAATTGATTGTTTTGTATCACGGCATATCAACCCTTTTCGGTTTACTTAATACCGAATTCGGGCATTTTGTTGAAAGATTTCTTTACTCTTCAAGTTCTTAATATCTTCAAATATGTATTCACTGTCAACATCCTCTACTCTATAATCAAGACCAATGTGTATTTATTTTTATATAAATAAATATAAATCCGTCACGTCACACAAATGTTAACGAGTAAAAAAAACTGTTTCTATCCCTCCATACGAAACCATTTCAAGTGGTAAAGGAAAGTAAGAAAGGAAATAGCACGTCGGACAACCCCCGCCGCCTGAAATGAATTCTAGAAAGAAATATTTCACTCTAAATAAAAAGTTAACGGTGGGTGTTTTTTCTTTAGGTCATCAGAAATGATAATAATAATTTGTATATAAAAATTAAATTACTAGCGTAATTCTATGATTTTATATGAATATTTTTGTAATATATCTAGATATATAGCGAATGCGAACACCGAGGAAGCATTTTCATTTTTGTTCATATTTGGTGTATAATTAGTTCGTTATATGCATCAATTGACAAATGTTAGTTTGTATTTACATATTTTCAAAATGTATATTTTTTTTATTTGTCAAATATTTTCAATGTTCCCATATGGACCCATTGCTTTTAGGGAAGATGTTATAGTATCAACTTTAGTTTTCTCAAACAATTCTTTTTTATGTTAATGGTTAACCACTTACTAAGGCCAAAAGGCCACTCGAGGATAAGGGTGAGTGAGATTTTCAGTTGGATGATGGGACAGTACTATGAAAGGATTGAGGACTATGATTAACTCACAGGACGACTCGACAGATATTTGTTGACATTCAACTTGAAAACAACCATGTTGTAGTCTGCAGGGAAATATTCCCGCTGTAACGTGTTCCACAGGTGGTAAGTTATTGGAAAGAAACTCTGTTCATGGAAGTTTCGTTTGATTTTAGGTACCTCGAGGAAGAATTAGGAGTTCTTGGCAGTGTTGGTAGCAAGATGAGTTGTTGCTGAGAAGGTTTCGGAGTGAAGATCATAGATTGAAGCTCAGTCGAGCACCAACCATTGACATACCGATAGAGCAGAGAAAGACTGACGACGTCTCTTCTTTCAGAAAGGGGTTCTATGGACTGTAGGGGAGAGAAGAGGTCATCTCCCACGACATTACTTGCGATTTTAGCCACTGGTTTTGTTTTACTGCATATCAACCCTTTGTCGTGTTCGGTCATTTATTTCCATGCGAGTTGCTCGACTGAGCTCCAATCTCTGGTTCCTCCTTGTAAGATATTCACAGAAAGAACTCGTTTAGCTACCTCAACAGAAAAAAAATCTTCCCTCCCCCCTCGCGTTCCTAGCGGCAAGCGCAGTTTCCATGAACAGAGCTTCTTTTCTAGGGCTTCCCTGAAGATTACAACATGGTCGTCTTCAAATCCAATGTCAACAGATTCTTGTAATAAACCCTTCCCCATGAGTAATCAACCTTAGTTCATTCTATTAATCAACCTCAATCCTCTCATGATGTTCTTCATCTTCGAAATGGTAATCAACCCATCTCATTAACTGTTATCCTTGAATGGCTTTTGGACTTGATAAGTGATGCCTCATTAGTGAAAAAAAAGCGTCTATGATTTCATAGGTTAA
>OY744522.1:18495699-18498199 GCA_963556195.1 Sepiola atlantica | reverse complement strand
TTACACACGGGTAGTGGTCGTCCCTTATTTATCGGTAGAGTATAGATATCTGAATAACATAGATACTTTTAATTCTGCTGGACGTTAAGTCCGATATGTCAACTGTTACTGACTCTCGATAATTCTTTAACTCTTTTAGGGTCAACAAAGGATTATAACTTTCTCGTGTCATTTCACCGTAGGTGTATTCAGGGGTTCGCTTCTCTACACTGTTATTTATAGCATGGAACGGCCATTGTTAGTCAATTACCATCATCCACTAGATGTTACACGTACGATTTTCCGATGACACATTATTTCGGAATATAAACACAATCGATTATAAAGCAAAGAACGATTTTCAGTCAGAACTTCCGGTAAATGGCGTATTCAATTTCTCTAAGTCGGATTGTTTGAGCAAGATAAACAGCTTCCTTTCCGTCACGCGAAAGCATCTGCATCGTAATTTCCTGTAAAGCAACCGACGTTCTCCCCGAGAAATATGCTACGAGAATTGACTCATCCCAGTCCGGCAGCCGCCATTTACTTCAAACCGGAAGTCGGGCCGATAAGTAACGATGGTGTAGTGACTGGGGCGAACATTTGTCTTAAACGAGTAGCGACACCAGGCTTTTGTTTAATTTGCAAAAGCGGCGTTTGTTTGAATAAAGGAATACGGACTCGATTGCTGCTTTTTTCTAAATTTCAATATATCTTTTTGTTGTGACTTATTGTTTCTTGGTTTTAGAGTATCGTTATTCCCGAACTGCTATAAGTATATTTACCCGAACCATACTTTACTCTGATCCAAGAGTGAGGCCCTGGTTATAAGATAGCAGTCCTACCTCGAACAGTAAATGCAATATTGTAGCAAACTTCGTTGTCGGGCACGTAAAAATAAGGAAGAAAAATAGAAAATTCAATGTAAGGTAAAATTAAGAAAGAAAACGTAATTTTCCATTAAAAGTTAAGTTAGATGTTAGGCTTACATGTACTAGTACTTGCGTCATAAGAGTCAGATGTTTAAGTCATCAGACACATTTTTCAAGGCGTCCATCACCCGTAGGTGAAGGGGAGAGTTTCTTCAAAACACGCCTGCCTCGTCTCATAAACAGTCTACTCGTTCTTTTCTTTGCCACGTCACTTCCGGAAAGTGACTTTCTGTTCGTTTGTTACAACTCCTTTCTCAACCACGTGACTCTCATTTGCTAAACTATGTTTTTTTTAACTTAATAATCTTACGTTAAATATTGTTACAAAGTATCATTTGTTCTGACTTGTGGTTTCTTGGCTCAGAGAGTATTGGATTCTTCCACACTTTTTGTAAGATAGCAGTCCTTGCATGTTGTGATATGGGCACGATATCACACCAACCCACACACCAACAACATTACGGACGAATCTATTATTGTGGGTGACCCTCATTCAAAAGCAGATTCATTCCTTAAAGTTCAACACTGTCTCGCCGTGATAGAGGCAATGACAGCGTGGTAACGTCATAGCTACTCGGCTAAAACGGCTCTGATAAAGAAGAGTCGACATCAGGATCCGTCGTCCTCTGGTCGTCTCTGCCTCTGCGCGTGGCAAGTATCTGGTGCGGAACCGCAAATCAATGAGGTGAGATTGAAAATTTTGCTTGTTCCCTATTGCTTTGCGTGTTCTGGGCCAAACCTTCCCTGACTTTGCATGCAACCACTGAGCCTTGCTGTTCTCGGTGTCGGGGAAAAAAACCTGCAATATTGCAGATAAACGAATACCTGCAACCAAAAGAGGAAAACTTCGTGCAGACCAGATAATCTTGAGGCACGATCCTTGTGAGCTCTATGCATAAGCTCGACTTGTTTAACAAACAAATGCACAGCAGATTCAAACTCAGCAGCTGGCAGTTTGAAATAAACTCCATTTCGTCCAAACGACTTTACTTCATGTTTTTTTTTTCAAATAAAATCTTAGTTTGATACCAGAAATATTATTAGTCCAGATGCGCATTATTCTTCTATTTTCACCGCTCGATATTGCCTGCTCTGCTACTACTGACCTATTACGTCGTATTTAAAATGGCGCTAGTCCATTAAAAATTTAAAATTTGAATAAATATCAAAATCTGAAGCGTGTAGACAGAGAATCAGCAGCACATGGTGATATGGGAACAGCAACATACTACCTTCATAATTTTGTAAAATATTTAATCCGGGTACATTATTTAATGTACGCATATGTAAATTAAACTATATACAACGTTCTATCATAAATACATTTCGTTTCAGGAACATTTTTAGCAAATCTTTACGTAGCTGACGTGTAGGTTATTGACTAACAACACACAGGTCATGAGTTCGATTCCACAGTCGGAGAGATTTTTTAAAACGCGAACGCGACGGCGGAGATGAACACCATTCCAAAAGAAGACTTCCAAAATTGTTTACGGCAGTGGATGGATCGGTGGGATAAGTGTGTGACTACGCAAGGGGCTTACTTTGAAGGGGATCAGGGTTCCAACCACTTCACGTATTTGAAATAT
>OY744522.1:18490699-18493199 GCA_963556195.1 Sepiola atlantica | reverse complement strand
TATTACACCGTTAGCCCCCATCTCGATGTTGCGGTTTGTGTTACCACCCCAGAGGCAATATATCGATGAACTGAATCATACTGATAGAATATATTTTTTATTATTTGAAACCTTATGTATTAACATATATTCCAAACATATCCATCATCAGAACGAAAAGCTAAGACGAAAAGTACGGTTAACACATTTATTTACAGTTGACATTTATGAAATTCAACAACATACATTATACAAAACAATAAAACAGGTTAATTCTTACCCCCTCTTTTAAAATGGGAGCCTTGTGAGAGAGGTTCAATAGTGGTAAATTCTCAATACTCTCTTACCCGTATCGAGCACAATTAAAGGAGAACAATTCTGAGGTGTCCAGAATGGGTACACCCCGAGGACCGGTTCCCTACAGTACACATATGATAGATTGGCTCTGAATAGGGCGCAGAGACAAACCATCGACTTATCGATTAGTTTGAGTTATATTATTACTTAATATAACCCAAAATTTGATGTGAGAAATTTCTTTCTCTATTAAATGTGTTGTATCTAACTTATTTAAAAAGTGTTTTGGGAGAGGGTGTGCGTTTGGGTGGACGCACCTCCCTAAGTGGTAATGTTTACAAAGAAATATTGTGCCCATGTAACTCACTGTGTTGCCGAGAATATATTTCAAAATTCATAATGATAGGTTCATGAGTTTAGGAGTTTATCCTGCAACCCTTTTCTATTTCGTGTTTTAGGATTAGGTTCCCTGCTCATGTTTCACAACTGATGTAGATGGGTCCCCCTTTGGTGTTTTGTGAATTTTCCAGCGGTGAAACTCAGCTTATACAAGTTCTAAGTTTGCAATATGCGGATTTTGTTTGTATTCCAAGGATTCAAACACCTTGGAGATCTATATTTGTGTTAGAATAGTATCGTTGTCAATAGAAATACAGAACAGGGTAAATCTTTCTGTATTGTTAGCCGTGAGAGCTGTTTTTTTCTTGTGAATGGTTTATATAGATAGTTTTTTTTGGGTGGAACTTATATTATCAATGTTGAATTGAATACATATAGATCTTAATTTTTGTTCTTTTGAGGTATAGGACGGTTTCGGTTGTACTTCCTAGATGTTATAATTTACAATGAAAATAAATAATGTACCCACGTTACTCGCCGTGTTCCCTAGAATACATACTAAGCACATACATATTACTGACGCTCACGCGCGTGCACCGATCCATTTGAAATGTATTACTTAATATAACTCAAAATTTGATGTAGAGCAATTCTTTTCTCTATTAATTTTTTTGTGTCTAACATATTTTAAATGTTTTTGGGGGAGATGGTGCAAGTTCGGGTGGGCTCACCTACTAAATGCTAATGTTTACAATAAAAAAAATGTGCCCATGTTACTCACTGTTTTGCCGAGAATATATATTCCAAAATTCGTAATGATCGGTTCATTAGTTTAGAAGTTTATCTTGTACAACAATATATATATATATATATATGTGTGTGTGTGTCCCTTTTCTTCCTGAGATTCTCATGGATGACTCTGCTCTTGAGGAGAAATCGACTTTGAAACTTTCTGGTCTTTCTATCTCATCAAATCTTTCTACATTGGATCCATTGCTCTCGTAAAGTCGGTTCTCTCTATCGCCCCAAACACTTTCTCACACCTGAGGCTATTCTCTATCTCTACAAATCCACTATCAGACCATGTATGGAGTACTGTTGTCATATTTGGGCGGGTGCATCTCTGTCCCATTTGAGGGTTCTTGATAAGGTGCAGAAACGTGTGTGTAATTTGATTGGTCCTATTCTTTCTTCTTCTCTCCGTCCTTTCTCTCTCACAAACATGATGTTACTAGTCTCAGTCTTTTCTATAAATACTATTATGGCATGTGTTCTTCAGAATTATGTGATCTATTTCCTGCTTCTTTTGTTCCAGCTCGTTTGACTAGTTGGTCTAGTGGTCTTCATCAATTCGCTGTTTTGATACCTCATTGTAATACAGCTTCCTATTCCAGTAGATTCTTTGCAAGAACTGCAGGCTTGTGAAACTCTCTTCCTGCTGACTGTTTCCTCCTACCTATAACCTTGGTCTTTTCAAGACAAATGCCAATAGGCATCTCCTGTCTTTGCGATGATCATATTTGTTCTTGTTAGCTCCTTACATCAAGTGGCTTCATGCTTTGTCTTGATCGATTTTCATTTAATATATATATATATATATATATATATATATATATATATATATATATATAAATGCTAAAGTTTACACACAAAAAAATGATAATAATGTACCGATGTTACCGTGTTGCCTAGAATATACATTTCAAAATTCATAATGATCCGTTCATTAGTTTAAAAGATGATCCTGTACATGCACATACTTAACTTTATATATAGATATATAAGTAGATAGATAGATATTTTATATCTACATAGACAAAATCAAGAAGCAAAACAAACAAAACAAAAACCGGTTTAGACCAACTTTGAAACAAATGCAACGTCA
>OY744522.1:18448199-18488199 GCA_963556195.1 Sepiola atlantica | reverse complement strand
TTTTAAATTTCTGCATATCAGTACTGTCGGGGAAACCTGGGACAGGGAGGGAGTTCCAGAGGCCAGCAGCACGAAGAAAAGTAGGTTTTGGAGTAGAAAGTTCTTCGTCATCTGGGGACCTCCACAGTGAATGGTTGGGATTTGACAGATTGTCGGGTTGGTCTAGTGAATTTACGTCGTTGGGGTACCAGAGCAGCAAGCTCATCAGAGCACAATCCATTGAAGTACTTGTAAAACAGGCACAAGGAAGCGACATTGTGGCGATGGGATAGAGGCTGAAGCTTGGTGGATAGTGAAGGACCTATCAAGTTGGTAACTCTTTTTTGGACCTTGTCTAAGAGGGAGAGACTAGCGATTGATGCACCAGCCCAGATGTGGAGACAATACTCCATGCATAGGCGGATGGTGGCTTTGCAGATATATAGGATAGTGTCAGGTGTGAGGAGTTTACTAGCACGGTAGATGGAGCCCACTTTCTTTGCAGCAGCCCTGACAATGTCTTCAATGTATTTGTTCCAATTCATGTTATCTGTGAAAGTTAGGCCGAGGAGTTTGAATGATGAACTCTCAGGCAGGGTGTTATTTGCCATGACAATCTGTGGTTGAAGAGGTTTCTTGTTGTTATTGAAGGAAAGGAGCTTTGTCTTTGCGGCATTAAATATTTGTCCAGTAATACCATATGAGTGCAGTTTTAGGAGAAGCTCTTCATGCCAGATCTTGTCAAAAGCCTTGGATATATCAAGCGCTATATATATTATATATATATACATTATATATATACATTATATATATATATATATATATATATATATATATATATATATACATTATATATATATATACATTATATATATATACACATTATATATATATATATATACATTATATATATATACACACATTATATATATATACATTATATATATATATACATTATATATATATATATATATACATTATATATATATACACATTATATATATATATATATATATATATATATATATATATATATATATATATATATCCATAAGGAAAAGCCTGGGTGGGTTGACCCTCTAGAACTGCACAGAACCACACTTCAGCCGAACAGATGCAAAGTCATCACCTACTCAAAAATGGCCAAGACTTTGCAGGACTGATTGTCGAAGACATATCCTCGACTGACATTGAGAAAACCTGCTCAAGCTGTTCCGCTGTAAGACAACTAGCCGGCACCGGAAGCGTTTACAGTAGGTGATGTGTTTCAGAATTATTTAACCAAAGAATTGGAATTTCCGTTCAAAAAGAAACAACAAAAAAGCATCTTACTAAACAAAAAAAAAACAAGCAGAGAAAGTGAAAGATAGAGAGAGTGAAAAAAAGAGTGAAAGAGAGAGAGAGAGCGAGAAAGAGAGAGTGAAAGAGAGAGAGAGCGAGAGTGAAAGAGAGTGAAAGAGAGAGAAAGAGAGAGAGAGAAAGAGAGAGAGAGAGAGAGAGAGTGAAAGAGTGAGAGAGAGAGAGAGTGAAAGAGAGAGTGAAAGAGAGGGAGAGAGAGAAAGAGAGAGAGAGAGTGAAAGAGAGAGTGAAAGAGAGAGAGAGAGAGAGAGAGAGAGAGAGAGAACGACTTTCCTATTAGAAAGATTTCGTATTTTTTTAACCTCGCTATTCCCCATTTCCTTTAAATGCTGATAACATCTCTCCAGATCCAATTTCACTTAAAGGCGACATATTTCACCATTACGCCAGAGCGTTGACCTTCTTTTTGGTGTTGTATTTTCTTCCTCTCTAAATCTTAGATGTGTCAAAATACAGTCAAACGTTTACTTTCGACAGGGCCAACGAGTACAGACAGAGCCGAAACATTCCTTAGTGATATGCTAGCAAAAAGATGCTACCATTAGGTCGCATATGTTTGCTAGCATATCGCTACTTCCACAACAAAAGGGGAAATTAATCCCTGGGAGGTATCATGATCATAGAACAGATACTACACTGACCTCTTAAAATGATGGGTAATGCCTGGGAGGATGGTCTCATGACAATAAAACAGATACTACGTTATACCCTAAAGAAGAAGTTTATGCCCTGATAGACGGTCTCCTAAACGCCATGATAAAAATGTAATATGTATTTCAATTTTAATGGCGAGATTTGTTACGTGTGAATCTTTATCGAGAAAACGAATGTTTTAAAAAAAAGATTAATTAATTTTGGGATCAAGTTTCTACTTTGTTATCTGAAGCAATCGACTGATAAGAACACAAAAATACATAAAGTTTATTCATTAGTGTTTTTCTACTCAAGTTTATCTCCGTGAATGAATAAAGACGTTCAATCTATGCGGGTCCTTCATCTGGAAAACGAATATTACATTCAAAATAATGAAACCGTTGTTCACTCTTCACTCCCTTTTTTTCTATCCATCTTTCACTCTTCGCTTTTATTCGTTAACTCAGCTTTATTTCTTTCTTTCTTTCTTTATTTCCTTCTTTCTTTCTTTCCTTCTTTCTTTCTTTCTTTCCTTCTTTCTTTCTTTATTTCTTTCAACCCTCTCTTTCATTTAAAAAAAAAATTTCCATTCAGTCCCAATTTCATCCACTCTCACTTTTCGTTCAGAGATTCTTTCATTATTTCACTCCTTTCCACTTTCATTCTTTCGTTCTTTCTTTCTTTCTTCTTTTTTTCGCCCTCCATTTTTTTTATATTTCGCCCCTTCATTCTTTCTTTCTTTTTTTTCGCCCTTTCATTCCCGCCCCCTTACACACTTACTTTTCATTCTCCAATTTAATTCTTTTTTCTTTCTTTCTTTCTTTCTTTCTTTCTTTCTTTCTTTCTTTCTTTCTTTCTTTCTGTCGTCCTTTCTTTCTTTCTTTCTTTTCCTTTTTCTTACTTTCTTCTATTCCTCTTCCCTTTCATCCTTTCTTTCCTTTATTTTCTATCTGAACGATAATATGGCAATTGTTCTTTTTATTTCTTTCGTTTTTGTTTCTTTCTTTTTTAAAGTGTAAAAACGTGTTGATTTTTTTTCACCAAATCGCCCGTCGACCATATAAGACACTATCTGTTTGTCTTCTCGTGTTACGCCAATTCTTCTTCTTCTTCTTCTTCTTCTTCTTCTTCTTCTTCTTCTTCTTCTTCTTCTTCTATTTTTTTTCCTTCTTACTACTACTACTACTACTACTAGTAGTAGTAGTAGTAGTACTAAGAACCGATATAAATTATACGATCTAGTTATTACAAATGACCGTTTTAAAGGAAGAGTGTGTTGCGCCATCTTTGCTTGTAATATCCCCTTTTCTTTCCGTTCGTTTCCTCTTCTTCTTTTATCCTTTTTCTTTTTCTTGTCCGTCTTCTCTTTAAATCACACAAATCTTCCTTATTCCGTTGTAATGCACACACATCTTTTTTTCTCCTGGCGTTTGCCAATATGAAGAAGGTATTAATTGCACCGTAACGTCAACTGAATCAAGTCTGTTCCACGAAGTAAGATTTCCCAGTAATTATGTATATCATATACATGAGTTGAGCACTGTGGTAAGTGAAATCGCACGCTACAATCAGCGATAATGCAAAGCTTTACGTTAAAAAAAACAATTGAGCACTTTTTGACGGATTAACACTTTCTTGCAGCTTGTGTTGATGACAAAACGGTTACGATCTTGGACTGTCTAAAAAAAACGCCGAGTTTCGATATATATATATATATATATAATAATAATCCAGGTAAAACATCCACAGCAGAGTAATTCAAAGAATTTCAACCGGGTTTATAAAAAAGTGCTCAATATCAAATAGAGCTTTTATATATAAAATATGATCTAAAGTTAAGATCGGATTTTAACTCTGCCTGATGAGATCTCAGTTTATAATAGCTGTTGATCGATAACATCGACATGTCAGTGTTGCAGATTTTTTACATGTCTGTGTAAATAAAAATAATCACATATATATATATATATATATATATATATATATATATATATATATATATATATATATATATAAGTTTTATTTATACAAACATATCATGTTACACATCCAGAGAAATGTTTCAATCGTAGCTTTAATAAGCAACGATATCCTCAGGCCGAAAAATATGCTCGTTCTCACTTATTTCTCTCTCTCTCCCCCTTTCTTTCTCCCCCCTCTCTCTCTCTCTCTCTCTATATATATATATATAATTCTGGCCCTCTGTTACTATACTCTCCTTCCTTCTGTCTTAAAAAAAAACTTTTGACATCTCCAAATTTGATACATAGGTTTGAGATCAATTTGAATCGCAAACCCTTAACACATATTATATCATCAGTCTTCATTGTACTTTCCAACTTCCTCACTTTCCTTTTTTTTCTCTTTTTTTCTCTTTTTTCTCTTTTCTTTTTTAATTGTCCTGGTCGTCTGCTGTACTTTGTGTCGTATCTCTGGTTAGCGGCCAGAAAATGGTGAAAGGATTAAATTCGACGTTTTGCATCCGTTGTGGAGTTTCGTGATGCTTGTAATAAAAGAGAGAATGTAGAAATTGCATCTTTATTCTCAGACCTAAAAGAGACCAGTTAAGGTCGAAATAAATTATTGACTGGTGTGTGTTCTGGCATTTTGCCATTTTGCTACTCATCACTGTGGTCAGGCGGAGCGAGTGCATCACACAGAGATTCGAACCCCAGACATATTTCACTACTTATCATGACGGTCCGTCGCCATACCATCTGAGCCAACTTGCCTGCTGCTGTTACAGGATGACATTTTTATCGCTTTTAACCGGATTTTTGTATGCATCCGTTTACTTTTTACGATATGGATAAAATAGAGGATGCAATTTTGTTTAACGGAGAATCAAGTCGAAGTTCAGGGCGACTGTAAACAATGCTGGGGTAAGCAGAGAAAGACTGGTGTTATTTCAGAGTTTTCTTTCTCTTACACTAGTTGTAAAACCGTTTCTGGAGGGAAGATATATGGATTAATACTTTTCCCCAATGGTATTAGTGAAAGTCATGCAGTGACCCCGACAGAACTCGAACATGTGATGCCGAGTTCATAATCCGAGCCAGTAACCACTACAAAGCGCGTGATGAAAGAGACGTGATTTTGAAATTCATAATTATAATCGCTGTAAACGCAGACCAGCTAGTTTTTAAATACATCGTTTTCTTAATCCTAATTAAGGTGCCCCTCGGGCGGCCCCTCCTCCTTGGATACGATACTGCTGACCTTTGCGTTTCAATACAGATTGAAAAGTTCATGGTTGGATGCTGGACCCCAGAGTTCGATGACGTATATGAAACGTGCCCGCCTTTTATTCGTGTGCGTGCCCTCTCTGCACTCAGGTTGACCTTCTGACTTCATCATTGAATCAAAGACAGCGTTTCGTAATACTGTCATTTTCGACCATTGTTCCATTGACAATGGCTGACGACGCAATTACGTCTCGATCTCAATTGGCGTAGAGGGCAAGTATTCCACTGCTAAACGATCAGTCCGACCGATAAAAGTTGGACTGCCTTCAGACAAAACGGAAGAAAGTATAATATCAAAATTGATAGATTATTGAGTATACAAATCTATAAAATAGATTTGAAATACAAAGTTTTATCTTTAAGAACACGGACCGATATTTGCCATAATTGACTTTTAGAAACAGAATTTAATATCTAACTTATATTTAAAAAGGTTATTTACGTCTAAGAAACAGTGAATAGACTGGTTCTATTATATATATATATATATATATATATATATATATATATATATATTTTATTTTATTTTATTCCATTAGTTGCTCTGAATTTTCATTGAGCACTCTAATAAATCCGGTTTCAACTTCCTTCGGATTCATACCCCTGGATATTTGTAACAAGTTAATTATATATATATATATATATATATATATATATATATATATATATATATAGAGAGAGAGAGAGAGAGAGAGAGAGATGATATATCATAACCCAAATAAAGGTATTATTCAAAACTGAAGTTAGTTATTGGTTTATTTTCTCAATATGTTCAACAAAAAGCTAATTTCCCATTAAACCTAGGGTTTTCAAAAGGAATACTTTTCTCGCCAGAGGGGTAAGACATCCTGCGAAATTAATAACAAGAATGCTTCAAATATTTTTTGAAAATATTTAATAAGATTGCAAGACGTTGAGAAATATTTCTTTAGAGATTTTTCTATACAACATAATTATTTTTGAATAATATATATATATATATATATATATATATATATTATACAACAGAGAGAGGGTAAAAACATATGTCATGAACATTTGAATAACTATGGTTTACATGTTATATATATATATATATATATATATATATATATATAATTAATAACTAGATAATTTTAAGTTATGAACTATACTATCTGTGACCCGTTGGGTCAGTATTTGATATATATTAAATACGAGTGTACACTTTCTGTCAAAAATGAAGGAAACACATTATGCTTCGCCAGTGTTCGCATTAATATTCATATTCAGTTAAAATAACATCTGAATTGGTGAAGTTGAAAAAGAAAGACAGAAAACGTCCCAAACTCACCTCCCCCAAATAACTAATAGTAGTCAAAAATGATGATCAAATTTAAACTAAAACCGAAATAAAACTCTCAAATCTAATAGAAGTGTTGTAGAGATACAATTATCTGCAATAGCATTGGTTAAATAATGTGTTTCAACGCTTGAGGGAGTGATAATCACTTGATTGGTTCGCTGGGAGGTCATGTGATCGTAACGCAAAAATGAGTCTACTGTCCTTAGTCGCATTGTCTGCTGAGCTCGCGACTCCCGCATTCCACGGGTTACCAGGTTTTCGTTGTGGTTTTAAAGGAGTTCGTAGACGCTTCGGCAGCGCCGCTCATCTATAATGTTCTAATTCGAGAAATTCCTAATGAAACAAAGAAACGACACAGAAACGATAATGTCTGCAAACACATTTATTCTCTCGAAAACCAAGCAGGGTTCGTTTTGAAATTGTGTCTATAAAAATGTGTACATAGTTTATAATGTGTACAATAAACTCTGAAATGGATGTGTACGGGTATGTGTGTTGGTGTGTGGAAGTTGATGGAAATGTCTTACATATCGTGAAATGTATGTGCGTAGTGCACGTGAGCAGGTACATGTGTTCATGAGAAAGAGTGGGGATTTTCTAGCGAGTTCCTTTCTATATGCCGATTCGAGCGCCACCTACTATTGCGAAAGAGGGGATAATTCGGGTCTGAAACGCCCCCTGGTGAATGTACGTGTAAGTGTGTAGAAAAAAGGGTAGGTAATATTACAAGTTAACCTTTCTTTTGTCTGTCAGGTATTACTAGTATTTTGTGACATCATACTTCTATCGGGACATTGATATAATACCGTTGTTATATGCTTATAAAAGTTTTGGTATATAAAAATGTTATTGTTTTCGAGTCCAGAGGTGTATCCTTTCGTACATGTAATGTTAGTACATCAACGATATACCTCTGGGGTAAGGTTATCCTCTATGCTTTTTTAATAATGTATCTGGTATTCCCATCTAATATAACTTCGTGACGAGTTGTTGGAATAAAATATTGCTACTAAAACGAATACTTTAATTAAAGGGAAAATGGATTAACTTTTTTTTACTGGTAGTGATTGAGTCTTTTCGCTCCGAGAAATAGAAACAATTGCTATCTCCACAAGCTCGCCACAGAGACTCCTCTACGAAGTCACGACGCCCATTCTCAGTGCATGCCCAACAGCTCCTGCTTTCAACACCCGGTGACGTCACAAAATGAATCTGGCTGAAACGTTGCTGGACGGAGGAATTGCAGGCAGCAGATAAATCAAGGTTGCACAGATTTGTGGAGGACCCGGATAACCTACCAGGCATGGACCTCCCTCGCCGGCAGTGGATAATGCTCAACCGCCTCAGAACAGGTTTCGGCCGTTTCGCCGCGACTATAAAAGGATGGGGACTCAGGGACTCGTCTGTCTGCGACTGTGGTCACTCTGAACAGACAGTAGACTACATCATCGAGTCATGCCTTAAACATCGACCACCCAACGGCGAAGCCGGCATAGCTGTGATAGACAACAAAACATTAGCATGGCTTTTCTCAACCAAGCTGGTGATCTAACAGTGAGATACCGTGAAGCCAACAAAAGTAGAAGAAGAAGCGTGAGTGTCTCTTTGGTTTTAGTCTTTTTGTTTAACCGAAAGTCTCTTTCCTCTTTCTTCCTCGTTCTGGTAACAAGCCTTCTGGGAACTTATTTTCTTTTTCTTTTTTAAATAATGCTATAATTCCCCCCACGCACTATTGCCGATATTGTAGTCATGATGACTGAGAAATAGTACCTCTTATAGGAAGCTCCAATAGTCTCTGACTATTATAAAATAAATACATGTAATGAAACTAATTCATCACGATGTGACACTGTAAAGTGACCCCCACCCCCACAGCCAGGACCATCGGGAGAGATTAGCTAGAAAATGAATGACACTAAAAAGATATAAAAACCGACTGATTTATTGACTTTTACAGACAAAGCGACGCTATGGAGAGTTAGCTGTTAACAGCCGGATGAGGAGACAAAAGGATGAGAAAGAAGACAGAGATATGTAGTTTCCGGTGAAAGTAAACTTTATATATATTGATTTTAATATTCTTAAGGGGACATAAAAGTTGTGCAAAACAGTTGTGTTCGGGGAATTAATTTTACCCGTCCTGGGACGGGAATTCTTCTAATTATATATAAAGTTAGAATTCCTGTCTGTTGCTTTTTTTTTATGAACTTCTAGGGTTTGAGATATACATTCTGAAGTGAAGATATTTCGGCCCATTTGTTCGACCATATTCATTTAGTAAAAACAAAATGTTACCAAATGAATATAGTCGAACGAATCGAGCGAGCGAAGGCAGAGGGTGAAGGAGGGCGATGGAAAGAAAGGCCGAGAGATAAACGAGACTCCCTCCCGTTTATCTCTCGGCCTTTCTTTCCCTCTCCCTCTGCCTTCGCTCACTCGATTCGTTCGACTATATTCATTTGGTAACATTTTGTTTTTACCAAATGAATATGGTCGAACGAATGGGCCGAAATATCTTAGTCCAGCTTTAATTATGTGTTTTTGTCTTTAAATCTACTAGCGTGTTGCTTTGCTTATCCACTATTCCATAAACTAATTTTCTAATTTGTCTGAAATTTCTATTTCATATTTACATCCTAATATATATATATATATATATATATGATTCGTGTTCCGGTGTTTGAGTCCGGCGACCGGTATGAATAATCATCTCTACACTGACGATTCCCGTAAGCATGAAACGTATACGTATGTAGATAAAAGCAAATATTTATAATTATTATTTGTCGGCTCCAAATCTAGGCTGGGCACTGTTGTGAGTAGTATTAACATAACCGTCATCGTAGCTCGAATGCACGTTCCTTCAGCTGTTGAACACTCTTTTGACGGCTGCCTTTAATAGGTTTAATCTCTCGCTGATTTATCGGGTTGTTTATAGTGGTTGTGTGGGTATGAATAATCATCTCTACACTGACGATTCCCGTAAGGATGAAATGTATACGTATGTAGATAACAAAATTATATATATATGTGTGTGCGCACACGCGCGTGTGTGTAATTCATTTGTTTACTTTATTTGCGATACTCAAACGTATTCGACTATATATATATATATATATATATATATATGTGTGTGTGTTTGTTTGTGCGCGTGTGTGTGCGCACACGCGCGTGTGTGTGATTCATTTGTTTACTTTATTTGCGTATTCGACTATTCATACGGAAAAGCATTTTACCTACATGCTAGATGGTATAATTCTCCCTTTACCAATGTGATGCTCTAATATTGGGAAGCGACATATATTTTTTTAAATATAATTATCTTTGGACACGTGTTTAATCGTCTCACGACACATCAGCGGGGCTGAAACTAGCGAGATTCAAAACCGGAATACCAACGACGCTGATGAGTCGTAAGACGACGAAACACGTGTCTGTAGATAATTATATTTTAAAAATATGAGTCGCTGTCCTATATGAGAGCATCACATACTTTAAAAGTTTAGTAATTTCAGATAGTACAACAAAGTATAGTATAAACTATAGAAAGGTCCTTTAAAGCTTTTATTGTTAAATAATTGGTCTCTCTTTCTAGTGAGAAGGTTTTTTTCTTTGAAAAACCTAGTTTTCAAAGAAACAAATCTTCTCATCAGAAGGAGCAACCAATTATTTAACAATAAAAGTTTTGCTTTCAATTATTAATTTGAAAAAAAAAGGTTTAGAAATCATGTATGAAATTTGAAGTCCTTTATAATTCCAAGTGAAAAAAGGGAGAATAAAATAAAGAGTATCCTTGAACAGGGGTACAATTGTTTTGTTGCGACAGTAAATCCACGGATATATTGTGAAGTGTCAAGAGGTATCATTCATTCGAATATTCAATCAGAAAATGTCTTAGTTGAATATATCGAAATCCAAAATGTGGGTGAAGCAGTCAGAGAATATATATATATATATGGTAAACAACTGATGATCCCTTAAATAATGTTAGAAGCAAACTAATATAATAACTGTAAAAATTAAATTGACTTACATGAGTGATTTTTCACTGAACGACTTCGGACTAAAAGTTTGTTCTTTAATATTTTTTTATATAGTTTTAATGGTTGAGAAACTTCCGAGACTATATATATATATATATATATATATATATATATATATATATATATATATATATATATATATAAATAAAATAAAATAAAATAAAGTGATACGGAATCACATAATCACCGGTGCAATTATTTATTCAACCATCCAAGCGAGGTGATTACATTTTTAAAAATGAAAAAAAGAGAAATCAACACTCGCCATTTCAATACACATATAGAGAGAACGACAACATATTTAATACATATCTTGAGAGAGGGGGAAATGGACTATTTAAGACGTATATTGAGGGGGAGAAGAGTGACACCATATTTAATATATATATATATATAGAGAGGGGGGGATTGTAGGATTTATAACGGAAGGCAATACAGTGAGGGGGAAAGAGAGCAATAAATAAATATAGAGAGGGGGAATTTGTATGATTTACCACGGAGTGGGTAAGGAAGTTGAGGTATCCCAACACGGGGTCAGCGTATCTAGGTCAGCCTGTCTAGGTCCCCCCTCCACCAACCGCCCAACCCCAATCATGTCACTCTAATACACACTATTTATTTAACTTACAATCTGACGGCCTAAAAATCGAGACGAGACAAGACAATATAAGATCAATGCTTAAAACCGATGATTTATTTAACTCTTTAACGAAAAACATAGAAAAGTTTTTAAAAAATTATTTTAGATTTGACCATGTGACCTTTCAGTTTTGAATCTAGAGTTTTTTTTTCTCTTTAATCTTCCTTCTTTTATCAATATGTGATTCTAAGTGAAAAAACAGACTTTCAGCTAAGGGAGTTTCTAATAACTACAGATCGAAACCTCGTCAGTGTAGCGGCGTTTGTAAATGTCTATATATATATATATATATATATATATATATATATATATATATATATATATATATATATATATATAAGAACATTTAATGAATTAAAACAGTACTATTGTTCCAAGAATTAGAACATCAAGTCCAGTATGGCGTACGATCGTTTTGTTTTATAATTTTCCTGAAGCTAATCCAAAACATCCTTCATCAACGCCTTTAGCAACACGTCTTACAGAAAGTCAGAGAAAAAACAAAAACAAAACTCGTTCTAGAGAGACATCCACTGACAGAAAGAATCACTGGTTGATATGTTGGTAGCATAGGAGAGAAAAACACAATGATACCTATAAACAAATCACCGGTACATATAAAAAAATAACACAATACTTTCCAAAGATTAACCCTTTAAACTTTCCGCAATAAACTAATTAAAATTAAAAATTCTTTTGTCAGTGAAAACAATAAAAATAGAAATAAAAATAGAAATAAAAATAATAAAAATGAATAAGAATAAAATAAAAAATAAAAAATAAAAAATAAAAAATAAAAAATAAAAATAAAAACAACATAAAAATAAAAGTAGTAATAAAATAAAATTAGAAAATAAAGGTTAATGAGGATTAATATATAGGATATATATATATATATATATATATATATATATATATATATATAAGTGCGTGTGGGTGTTTATTTTAGTATTGTACAAATGTGTGTACAAACTGAGTTTAATATATGGGGCGGGCTAATTGTAAGATAAATGTGGGGTAAATAATTGCAACTGTTTCGTTTCTATTTACACTTTTAAGATCATTAATCTGTTCTAGAAGTCAATTGTTAAGTTGCAAATAAGGTCGGCGGCCGTGAGCTTATCAGTGGATGTTACCCTTCTCCTACCCTGCCACCCTATCTCACCGATTACAACTTCCGGTGTCAGAAACGTGATTGTTCTCGCAACAACGACCACAAGGGGAAAAATAACTACCAAAGTTTAATTATTTATATATCACTACTTTTACGCTAAAGAAAATGGCATCTCTTTGATTTATTTCGATAGGTTGGATGGTAGTAATATTTTTGGCGGGACCCCATAATGTGTCTTAGGGGATATACTGTATTACAAAACCCTTAAGTAAACAGACAACATTTAGCACGTATTGTTTAAAATAGAAAACAAAGCATAAGGAAAACAATTTTTTTAGTTGAGATCTTCAATGTGCTTACTTTGAGAAGTCGTACAATGACGTAGACGGACTAGCCAACTCCACTCACCCTTTAGATGATTTCAAGACTGATATTGTTCTAAGCTTCCATCAACTAATTTTGTAAGGATTTTATGTATCAGCAAATCTAGGCCTTTTCTCTTTTCGACTGACTTTATCGCTACTTGCCTAGTGGTTTTCTGATACTATGTACGAAGAAATGATTCACAAAAAGGGGAAGAGCTGTCGCAAGTAGGATCGGTAAAAAAAACAATGATAGGAAATGATTCACCAACGCACACAAAGGCAGTAGGACGCCTCGCAGTTAGTGGTCAATTTCCGCTTATCAGTCACTCTGGGACAAAGACCAGACGTTTTAGGAGTGGCCGAGTCATTTCTTCTTGTCGGCGACTAAGACAAAAGACCGGGCATGGGATTGAGTTAAGAGAGAAAGTTGAGTTTATCAACGATTTAGTTTACGGCAGTTGATAGCTTACGGGAGTTGACGAGTTTTGTGGCAGTTGGCGTCTGGGAAAGGAGACGATCCGATCGGAGCAGATCGAGCAGAGACTTAACAGACCCGAGATGAGCTGATGACTTCGAGTTCCGACAATGGTGGCCTTTACAGTCCACGACGGTGTTAAACAGAGTATATTTGACTCATAGACAATGTATCTGAGTTCGTGTTCTTTTTTGTGAGTCTGTGTTGTTTTGTTTTTCTCAACTTGTAAAGCAGTGCTCGTGCCCGCGGCGATAGTCAAGACGAGAGAAGACGACGACGACGACGACGACATGGTCAGGACGAGAACGAGAAGAAAATGAAGGAGAAGAAAACCACGGCACACACAACGTTGCGGTCGGCGGTTGTTAGGAGGTCAGCATATGGTCTTACAGTTTTATTAAAATACTTTTCTAGATGAACGGAGTATGAGGGAAGTGGAGGATCGCACTTTCCTTCGTTTTTGCCTTTGGACGTTTTTAGCGATCCCTTGCTTGAGTTTCATTCCGTAACACACCGCCGCCATTTTGTGTTGTGTTCTCTTCAGTACACACACAGGCGTCGCAATAAAAATACAAAGAAAGGTAATAATTAATAAAGAGTTGAATTAACATATATATATATATATATATATATATATATATATATATATATATATATATATATATATATATTTATGAATAAATATTAATTATTTATTACTTACAGACATCGATGTTTCATGCTAACGCAATCTTCAGTGCAGGAAGTTAATTATCAACGGTCAAATATATATATATATATATATATATATATATATATATATATATATATATATATATATATATATATATATATATGTATTCTTACTTAAGAGAGAGACAATACGAAACATGATACATAACTGGGTGAAAACCAAATACATAATTACTAAGTTAAGTATACACTAACGTCCCAAAAATAATCCATAAACAACATGTATCGACAGAGTCAACGAATAGAGAGAGCGACAAACGTAAGAGAGATATACAAAAACCACAAACGTAATTACTAAACGAAAGACTACGTTAATGTTCCAAGACAATTGATAAATAATATGTATTTCGGGGTCGATGTATAGAGAGAAATGCATGAGTAATGTATAAGCACATTTCTGTTTGCTCGTCTGGAAATCACGGTGACTGCGACCAAAAAGGTGTCTATAGGATTACGACCGTGAAAGACGTCTAACAGGTCCGTCAATGGAGAGCCGGTCGGGCCACATCTGTCGGTCTTGAAACCCAGCCAGGAAAGAGAATGATATTCGGTTCTATATACCACACGTGAGGTGTAATTCGATATTTTTGATTTCCGGAAAGAGGAGAGTGCATTCTATGTTAGCTAGTATGATTCAAAAAAATTACCTTAGAAATGAAAACTTATTGAGTCAAAAAGGTAAACGGGTTTACAAGTAATCGGACTGTGCGAAGGTGAGTACTAAAAAGTCCGTAGTGGTAATGAGACCCTTGAAGATGATGACGATAGAGGATAACCGTGCACTCTTCACAGTGAATGTTTGAAAGTAATTGGCGAAGAAACCAACGTTGAAGTCTCAAAGGAATGTCCAATGCACTTGATGTCAGTATTTCAACATTGAAAAGGGTCGATATTTGGGCCTTGCATGAACTCATTGAATAAATGTTTGTGTCTGATTGTTATTTTCAAAATGAACTAATACTTTTACGCACGCACACACACATACATAAAATCAGTTTTATGGCACACACACACACACATATATATATATATATATATATATATATATATATATATATATATATATATATATATATATATATATATATATGGGAAATGAAAAAGAAAAAACCAAGAGATATCTTTTTATATATCCATAAACGTTTCGTCTTTATTGTAAAACTTCCTCAGGATGATAATTTTAAGAAAAATGTTATGCAAGTACATCGAAATATTGGGTTGACATGATGGGTTGATAAGAAAAAGTAGTAGCTGTGGCTACTAAGAGCGTTGGACGAGGGTCCAAGCTGCGAGAAGTCAGTAGTGGCAAAAAGTGAAATGAATATGGAAAGCTTTGAGTAGGTACCATGAGACAGCAGTAAAAAAGGGGAGAGGTGAGAGTGTTAGTAAATTTGCCTTGGGGTGGGAGGGAGGAAGGGGGTACTGAGGTTTTTGTCGTGGTGAAGGGTGGCATGGAATTTGAGGGGCTGGGCAAGAGGAGGGAAAGGGGGAACTCTGTGTGTTTGATATGTAGGTGGTATCATAGTTTTAGAAAAAGATTTGAAGAAATGAAGATAACTTGAAAATGGGCGGGGTGGCTAAGAGTATGGAAGAAGTAGTCGAAAGGGTGAGAGGGGAGATTTTGTTGCGATCAGGTGTGAAATTTTTGGAGGGTAGGAGTATTGACTAGGAATATATATATATATATATATATATATATATATATATATATATATGAAAAATATTTGTTATTGTTTATTATCTACGGACGTATACGTTTCGTCTCTTTTCAATCGAGACTCTTCAGCGTAGAAGTATGACTATTCACTACCGGTCACACGATTCGAAACCCTGGATTATAAGTATTTTTCAACTCCAATCCAACGTCTTAAACCTCGCGGCCAATATTTGAACAGCTGATAAACTGTGGTAGTTTAAACACATTTAAAGCGGCGATGGCGACACAGGCATTCTACTTATGTTAAGGAATGATGCATTATAAAGCAAATGACGTCACGCTGTATTTGCACTACTACTAAAGTGCTCTACTAATTATTAAGAAGCGACAAATATGAAAAATATTTGTTATTGTTTATTATCTACGGACATATACGTTTCGTCTCTTTTTAATCGAGACTCTTCAGCGTAGAAGTATGACTATTCACTATCGGTCACACGATTCGAAACCCTATATATATAAAGTAATAATACGAGTTCTCTCCCCTGGCAGACGAAACATTTTCGGAGACTTATTATGTTCGTAAATAAAATATAAGGTACATTTCTCTCTCATTTTAAATATGTTTGTCCGACTTATTAAGAATGTTGAATTTGAGTTATTCTGGCACAGGGTTCAAATAGCTCGACAGGCGGTCCAGTTATATAAGAGAGGAGTGCATATTACCGTTGGCTAGTATGACTTAAGAGAAATAACTTGATATGATACAAAGTAGATCACTGAATAATTATTGAGCCCAAAAGGTGAAGAGTCACAAGTAATCGGACTGTGCGACGGTAAATACCAAACGTTTCCGTCGTGGTAATGAGAACCTTGAAGATGAAGAGGGTAGAGGGCGGCCATGCACTCTTGACAATGATAAGTATCATAAAGATCAAGAAGTAAGAAATATAGAAACAAAATATCCTATGTGAACTAATATTCCAGTTGGGAGCAGATGTGGTTGACATTTTGGCTGTATGCTAAACTAGTTGTGTACAGGCTGTGAATAATGTGTGTATTTTCTGCCTCAAGTTTGTTGTAGTAGCGTTTGTGACGTTAGTATAGTACAGTGTGTAGTATCAGTTTACAACTGTGCCGGTATTTGAGTTTTCGGTTGTATTGTTGAATAGTAGTAGTCGTGCTGCAGTAAAAAGTTTAGGGATTTAAGGAGTCAGTGAGTAACACCTTTCTCACTATCTTAACTGGCGAGGCTTGAACGAGGAAAGACGTTCTTTGCGTGCTTCCCCAAAATTGGGGCAGCACTTGTCGGGCGGCTGATGTAGTGAGATCTATCTATCTCATCTCTTTCTCCCCTTTTCTCTCTCTCACGCTCATGCTAAGTTTTTGTTTCTGTCCTTTTGAATAGTTTTTTTATAGACTAAAACAACGAGTGTCGGCATGCGTTTTATCAACAACTTGGGTTCACAACGACAATGGTGATCATGGCGGCGACGACGACGAGAGCGACGAGAAGATCAACCGGCACACGTAAAGGAATTTATACATATTATATGTAAGGCGTAATATAACATTATAATGACAAAAGGACACGTAAAAAAAAAAGAAGATTATTTTGCTAACAGACTTTTTCATGCTTGGTAAACCGCGGTTCTTACACGTTTTTTGATTGGTTCAAAAATAAATTTAAAAATGAGATCCAGTTTACTTTGCTAAGGAAATACGGTGATCTCTTTATAGATGGTTTGCCATTTGTGACGCCCCACACTCAGCTAAACTACGTGATAGGTGAAGAAAAGGGTACTATAAGGAAGTATAGTCCCATTTTTGAAGCCTTGCAGATATTTGAGATATATTTAGAACGTTGAAAGTTAAACACTTAAAAAAAAATTATTTATTTATTTTAAAATATGAATTTGCTAGGTAAGATGTCTTCATCAGAAGTAATAGACTTTTCTTCCTTTTAGTGACATATTAATCACTTAGTATAAGTAAATCCGTTAGATAGTGTAAACGGACGGAGTTCAAATGTCGATAAATGTGAGGTTACTCTAGCGACGCGTGTGTTCAGATAAAGAAATATAGTCTCAATTTTGTTTGTTTGATTTTCAACGTTCTCAAAATAATTCAAATATTTGCAATTCGTCACAAGTGAGATTATACTTCTTTTTTTATCTTGTGGGGGTCGTCATACCTTTTTTTGGTGATAACTTCCTCCACAAATAAAAATAATAATAAGAAGATTTACATGCAAAATTAACGGAAGTTTATTTACTGAAATAAACTATTAACAAATAGAATATATTTCTTTGTGATGAGTTCATGAGTCCTTTCTTTAGTTTCAGGGTAAGTAAAAAGAAGAATGTCTTTTCCTTTGTTGAAATGTTCATTTGTTATAAAATGTTAAAAGAGGCAATAGGTAATGTTCGCCTGTGAAATTGTATGAAGCGCGCGAAAGGGTGAAATGGAAGAGTGATAGTAAGATGCGTGTAACCTCCGGATGAAAAGTCAGTTGAAAGAGAGAGTTTGATGTTTGTGTGTGCTTAAATACTATTTGGATAGGCTCCAGCGAGCTTAAGGAGAAAAGTTTAGAAAAATATGTCTTTGGAGAAATCTCATTGGACAGAAATATCACGTGGTGTGCTCTCAACTACGTCCGCTCGTTTTGAGTTGATTTAATATATAAAGCCACATCGGAATTTGCGTGGGCGTTATTTTTTATTTGTCACGCGCCAATACAATTATATTCACTCTGCGCGCCTAAATTGCATTTATCCCAAACAACAATTTTTATCCGAATCTTAACCGTGTCAACTGGCACAATCTCAACACACAAGTCGCCAACATTTGAACCCCGTTCGTTTACAACATCTAACGCATTTACTAAGTGATTAATATGTCACTAAAAAGGAAAAAAAATGTCTATTACTTCTGAAACGATGTATTACACCGAAAATTGCTATTTAAAAATAAATAAATAAATGATTTATTTTTTTAAATCGCATTGTTTGTTCGGCTTCCAACGTTCTAAATATAAAAGGTACTATGTTTTAAATGTTTTTAAATGTAGATTTGGATAGATTTAATTTTTTGCGTGGTTGATGTTGTACAGGGTGACTAAAAAACTACATCCTGACACAGTCCTGTCTTGGCATTCCCCTGATTTATCGGTGATAGCCCTGTGAGATAACCCAATCAATAAATATCTGGGGTTTATGGTTTAGTGAGTGTGAAGCCCATTCAGGATCACACGTTTTACTAATCAGACGATCACTAAAGTGTACCCGCAGTCATTCCAATGAGTCATTTGAAGTGTGACGAGTTACCCCATCCTGTTGCAACCACTGTTCATCTCTGACAACACCTATTCGCCTGCCCCAAACTTCTTAAAGCTTACAAGATAGCGCTCAGTATCGATCAACGCATGTGCACATTTAGAGCATATCACTGAACCTGATAAAACAAAGACTGTTGGACATTCATGAATTAAACTTGGTGGACAAGTCAGACATAGACTGAATAACTTTGACACACTCCTCTTTTGTCAGTGCCCCGATTGTGTCTGTGATGGCCCTCTTCAAGTTAGGAATATTCTAGTGATTGTTCTGATATACATTATCATTAAGATAACCCCAGAGATAAAAATCAGGGAGTTAAAGTCCGGTGAGTGTGAAGCTCATTTAGGATCACACCTCCTACTGATGAGACGATCGCCAAAATGTCCGACATATCATTGAATTTCAATAAAACAAAGACTGTTGGACATTTGTGACTGAAAATCTGTGGACAAGTCAGGCATAAAGTTTACTTGTACCAAATATGGTTGTATTGAAATAAGGATTGTGAATTTATTAACAGTTTCATTATTTTGGGCCATGTTGTATTGCAATTTAACGACGTACACTTTGACAACATCTTTCAGCGTATTTTACACCCGGGCAACGTCGGTTATATCTGCCAGTAAATAAATAACTAACTCTCAAACATACTAACGTTGCAAAGTAGATAATCTTCAGAACGCTATAAGGTATTTTCCAAATACTAACTGGATTAGACAGCGGAAAAGAACCGGAAAGCGTTTACCGTAGGGAGGCTTGGTGCGGCTGGCCAGTTTCGTCTGAAGCTTCACTACACATGTGCAATGGCGGGTTCCACACAAACCGGCAGTTTGTGGAGAAAACAAATCTTTAATCTATGTTTGAATACTTTTCTTTCAAAGGCGTTCTGGTTAAGCATGCAACTCCCACGTCGGATATATTGATGATAAGTTGATTTATATCAGAGATGCAGAAGAACTTCTTAAGACATCACTTCGCAATTATAATGTCGGCCATTGACTGGGTGGTGTGTTCAATGCCAATAAGCTCACCGGCTTCAGTTGTTTTGCATCAATAACCATCTGAACTTGTTTGTATGCATCATATATATATATATATATATATATATATATATATATATATATATAGAGAGAGAGAGAGAGAGAGAGAGAGAGAGAGAGGGGGAGAGAGAGGGAGAGAGAGAGAGAGGAAGAAAGAGATAGATAGATAGATAGATGGATAAATAGATAGAAATTCAGACGACCCGTGTAGATTATGTCTGAATGAGAAATTTGAAATCCTAAACTTTAAAGACCCCCAAAATCTATTAAACTGTAGAAGTGAGATAGTTAACAGCGGCCTGCACAGAATAAAATTCACATAAAGCTAACAATACATAAATAGATAAACAAACAAATAAGTAAAACAAACTAAACTAAACTAAAACCTAACAACTTAAAAACTAAAACTTAAAATAGAAATACAAGTTACCACGTGTTAAAAGAAGTTCACCTATTATAGTGACACAACAAAGAAACAGGATATAGGTCACTGTATAGAAAACAGAACAATAGAACAAGAAGTAGGAAGTAAAACTAACAAAGCCTTTGTCCGTGAGAAGCCCAACGATTGGCTGAGAGAACAACAAAGAATCTGATCAGTTAACTAGCTAGCCGTGTATATAAAAAACACCCGGCAAAACTAACTCCATGCATTTTAGCCTGACGATTGCTCCGGGGATGAAAATCGGAGCCTCTGTGTAGCTTAATTGACATAAATATATTTTCATAACTTACCATATATATATATATATATTACGGAGGAAAGAGTCTAATATATTTATTAATTAATATAGTCACTTTCGCCATAATTGTTGTTCAAGGGCTACTTGGCAGGCTCCGATTAAATGTAATTCTTTAAGGAGAGTAGAAATTGACTAACTCGAGTTTACTTTCGGCAGCCTCGTAACTCTCGTTTTCCATAATTTTTCCTCACATGTTTCTGACAGAAAAAGAAGAATTGCTGTTTGTGGGTCAGAATCTATATATCTAACATTTATCGTTGGCTAGTTTTTTACCTTGAAGCTTTGTCTATAGCGATTTCCAGAAAAAACACAAGTTTGACGACATCCAAAATGACCTTATCTAAAAGTATATCTCCCCTCTCTCTGCCTCTCTCTTAAGTTATATATATATATATATATATATATATATATATATATATATATATATATATATATATATATATATATATATATATGATTATTGGGGAAATGATCGTTTGATTAGTACCATTGGAGAGCCATGAATATTATAACTGTCCTCTTTTAAAATCTCCGAAACAGTTACATGGTAAACAGCTGATGACCCCCGATTTAATATTTCACGCTGTTTTTGTTTCTCTGATACTTGAATCCCGTTTTTTTTTATTCATGAATTTTCCAACGAATGCTAAGTCTGCGATATCTTGGATTAAGTTAGCTTCTCTGGGAATTTAAACTGCATTTTTCTTTTTTTCTTCTTTTGTTTAAAATGACTCAAAGCTTCTTTAGAATATATATATATATATATATATATATATATATATATATATATATATATATATATATATATATATATATATATATATATATATATATTCCCGAAATATCATCATACGAAACTTCAATTAAACCACCTTGACGCAAATAGGATTATTATGTAATAATTATAAAAATATATAGATATATGTATTGCATAAGGTAGAAACTGCTGAACTCGTTCCACCATCATATCTTAAGTAAAATAGAAAAGTGGAAGACCTAAAACTTAATATTTCGCTCAGCTTTTGCTAAAGAGAAAAAGTTAAAAGTGTCAAAAAAAGATCAGAACTGTAATTTTGGGGAATATATATAATGATCAATATAAATCTATGTAGAGATGGAAGACATGCAAATAGGTACATACATATACATACACACACACTCACACACACACACACACACACACACACATATATATATATATATATATATATATATATATATATATATATATATATACTGCAAAAGGAATCGAAAGGAGCTAATTTATAAGCAGGGAATCATCATGTGAAAGTTTCTAGTTTTTTTCATTGATAATAGCTTTAGATAAGTGGGGCGAGATAATGGAAGCCCATCCTTTGTTTAGTCGTATTTTTTGAGTGGTTATGAGAGCTGATTCAATTAATCGTCGTATGAATTTAATCAAACGAGGGTCATATTTCATAGTTGTAACTTAGCTCTAAAGCAAGGCCCCGTACACGCTGTATTTAAGTTAATTTCTACCGTATCACGTGATAATGTTCGATAGCCGCGAGGATAGAGTGAAAGCGTACAGAGTCTTGGTTGACTCTGTGAACTGGGTTCGCTCCTTGTGACCGTCTGAAATTATCGCTTCCTACACTGATGTGAGAGCGTGAGCTCGAAACACCGGCGTATGTAGGTATGAATGATTGAATATGTCTTTGTAAATATTGTTACACACACATATATATAAGATTACTCGTGACAATTATCACGTTGCTAAAACTACCATCCATCTTTTAGTAATAACATATATTTCTTTATTGATAATAAACTTATTCCAAACTTATTTTTTCATAAAAAGGGTGAAATATCTTTAAGTATTCACCGAGTTATAGTAAATTCGTGGAAGTACCAAGTGATGATGACTTGCATTGTTCGAGGACTTTCTTTCGTGATTGTTCTCTAACGATTTTGCGTAAATCTATATAATATTACCTGGGATTGTAATTGACGAATTGTAATATGCCCAGCACGAAAATACTCTTCATTTTAGAAACTTTACTTTAATTTTGCTTATTAAACTGTTTTTTCTAGAAACGCGCGTACATGCAAATAGACATTGTTAAATATTTATTTCCGCAGCTGTATTGTAATATTTCAAATTATAATTAGCGTTTTAAATTTGTGAAATCTACCCTATTTATATATGAATGCTCTATTTGATATAATCTATTAATTAATGAGCATTTTTACGGCAATAGTTAAAATATTCTAAGTACATAGTAATAATAATAATAATAATAATATATATATATATATATATATATATATATTTTGGAAAGTAACACTATTATTAAGAGCTTGTAATTTATTACTGAAATATAAATCTTACAATAAATGAATGTATCTATATACCTGTGTCAATCTCCTCACACACAGACACACACAGCGACCCCCCATATATATATATATATATGTATATATATATATATATATATATATATATATATATATATATATATATATATATATATATATATATAACGCAGTACCACTCCTTGGTTTTGAACATGAATAAAATTTGATTAATTTCTCATTTTATTATGTCATTCAATTAATATTATTGCTCTATACACTATATTGAGCTTTGTTTTTATCCTGGTTAAAGATATTATTTATATCTTTAAATTATTATCTTACTATTGATATATATATATATATATATATATATATATATATATAGTCATAGTCATCAACAAATAACTGTTTCGATGTCGAGCGTATTCACCCTGAGATTCGAAACCTGTCTATATATATATGTGTATGTGTGTGTGTGTAAATATATATATCATATAGGTATATATATAAATATATAAATATATAAATATATATATAAATATATATATATATATATATATATATATATATATATCAGTGACGACTTTGAAAGAACCTACTTTTACGATAACGTTCAGTTCTCGCGCCCATTAAACCTCGTGATCGTCTTGCTTGGCACCACTCCCCCCGTTCAACCCTATTTACTGACTGACCACGTGCCTCTTTTTAGAGCGTTCACATATTTCGAAACGAACATCTGGAAAAGCCTAGCTTCCGCCCTAAAAAAAAGAAAAAATACAAAAAACGAAATACCAACACCAAATTAAAAAAACAAAACGTATTTAACTTCAAATGAATTATTTATCCTTTCTTTGCTCGTATTGTAGGAAATGTTAGTTTTTTGTGCATGTTCTTAAGCCGTTTACAAAAAGTATCGTATTTAGGTATTAAATCGCTCTCCTCCACACCCCGCAAAGGGTTGATATGCCGTAAATACGACACGCCGAACCAAGTTTAAACTTAATCTTGACAGACCAAAGAAAATGCTATTTCAAGATTAAGCTTGGTAGACCTAAGAAAATGCTATTTCAAGATTAATCTTGACAGACTAAAGAAAATGCTATTTCAAGATTAAGCTTGTCAGACCAAAGAAAATGCTATTTCAAGATTAAACTTGACAGACCAGCTATTTCAAACGTAAGCATGGCAGACCCCAAAAAATGCTATTTCAAGTTTCAGCTTGATAGACCAAATAAAGTGCTATTTTAAGCTCAAGCTTGACAGACCACAAATAAATTTATATCAAGTTTAAGTCTGACAGACCAAAGAAAGTGCTATTTCAAGATTAAACTTGACAGACCAAAGAAAATGTGTTGTGTTTCAACGTTAAATAACTCATAAAGGTGTGATATGCCGTAAATAAAAATCACGATTGTAAGAGTTTGTGATTATTGGACTTCTCACACTAAAAGACGGACTATTTCAAAAACAGTAACTTTCTTTTTTTCATGGCGGAGTTATTGTAAATAAGTACCGAAACTAGTTCAGCTTTTATAACAAAAAACAGATAAATGGATCGACCGTAGTCGAGGGCGACCTGAAGCCTCCCTTTTCATTGGTTATTACACTGAGATGTAAGGGAGGCCATCACTTCTTTACCTGGATTACTAAATATTAAAGTGTTTACATGCCGTAAAACAGACAACCTTTTTTTAAAAATGGAAATCGCTCCAGACAAGACATGAAGCCACTTGATGTAAGAGGCTAAAGAAGAAAAAAACTACTTCAAGGTCAAAAAAGCGTTTATATGCCGTAAAACAGACAATTAACTGAATCATTTAGAATATTTTTTTCATTGCCATCCGATGAGGGTAATGTTAGACACAAGGTCAGTTTTTATTGTGAGAAAAATCCAGCCCCCCCCCCCTCCGCTCTTAAAAAGGGATCATTTTGAACTGGGAACAAAAAAAATCTGTATAGTCTCGTTTGCACTCACTTGAGGGCAACTCAGAGGGAGTCGAGGATACGTCCTCGTAAATCAGTCCCACAGTTGCTTTGTTGCTGTTGAGCTGAAGTATGGTTCTGTTCAGTCATAGGAGATCCACACTCCAGGCTTTACCTTCTCCCTTTGAGAAGGGGTTAATTTATTGCTAATCGCTCGTGGCGCCACTATCGGGGAATGGCGACGGGTCTGCTCAGGAATTTTTTGTAGGCCAGACTGCGCTTCACAGAGCGTTGGCTTTTCAAAACCACACCTGACATTGTGTCTAACATCCTGAGGGGGGAGGGAGGTAAATATACCCAGAGAGGCAGATAATAAACTCGAAAGAAAGAAATAATGCCTAGGAGAATGATCTCAAGTGAGCGAACAGATACTACATTTTGACTTGAGCCAATATACCTTTTTACCCGATTTAAATGGCAAAGTGACTCCCTGTTATAAAAATACCTTTTTACTCGACGTAAAATGGCAAAGTGACTCCCTGTTATAAAAATGAAAATGGCATAAGGAATTATCATTGTTAATTTGGCCTACGAAAAACAGGGCTACGGTAGTCATGGCAACACTACAAAAGCAGTTGCAATAATGGCACGAAACTTACTTAAATCTCAGTTGCCATCTTGGGGATGGGGTCAAAACGATTCCAAACTGACAATAGCAGTTGCATTCTACATACAACTTTAGACTTGGAATATGATCGGACCGGGTAACATATGCTATTATATATATATATATATATATATATATATATATATATATATATATATATATATATATATATGTGTGTGTGTGTGTGTGTGTGTGTGTGTGTGTGTGTGTGTGTGTGTAAAAATATATCTATGGGGAATCAGCTACACAGAAACGTTTATGTTTCATTCCCGGAGAAAATAATCAGGAAGTTGCCAAAGGTATATTTTCATACTACTACTAATCTCTACTCACCTATTGAGCACTGTTGAAGTAAATACTGAAAACATTTATACGTAATATATTAATTTATACATTATAATATAAGTGTATATACATCGCATTGAAATACAATTATACGCACACACACAAACATATATATAACTTTTTGGGTAAGATTAGTTGGAGAGTGCTCGATTATTAAGAAAACTCCAGAGATAAGAGCGTAATATTTATTTCTTTTATATATTACAGAAAATTGTAACTGACGGTAGCGATGTTGTTCTGAACTTTTGTAATACACACACACACACACACACACACACACACACACACACACACACACACCCCCCACACACACACACACACATTTCAAACAAATCGTCCTGAGAAAGTCTTACAATAAAGACAAAACGTTGATGAATACATAAATAATATTTTTGGTTTTCCTTTTTCATTTGCCATAACGTCGGAATACTTTCTTCCTGTTCTTTTATCATATATATGTATTTTCCACCGAACGACTTGGAACTAAATCAAAAATTTTTTTTTTTATATATTTTTAAAGGTTCAGAAACTTCCGAGACTATATATATATATATATATATATATATATATATATATATATATATATATATATATATATATATATATATATATATATATATATATAGTCTCGGTTTTGTGGTTTTATTGAATGTATTTGGGACCGACTACCTGCTTGTTGGCTTGGTGGAAGAAATAATGCACAAGCTACTTTTCTAAGACTTTTCTAGGACTTTCTTTTCTTATCGTTGTTCTTCCTTGCTTTTTAAGTTTGACTTTTATTTTTATTTTTATTTTTTTATTATTTTTTTCCTCTTCTTTTCTTAAGTGACCTCAACTATTACAACGCCACATTGTGTTTTGTCGGCAGTTGAAACCAGTATTCCAGACATTTAATTTCCCTGATGATCTGCCAAGCAAGTAACTGCTTGGTAGTGAAACACGTGTAGGAAAAAACATTTAATTTGAATAAATAGTATTTGTAAGAAAAAATATCTTTAATGGTGATCATTGGTGTCTTGAAAGGAATGCTTTGGTAAGCCTTCATAAAATCACATATATATATATATATATATATTATACACGGAGTTTTCTTTCTTTGCGATCTTTCTGGTTAATTTCTCGACTCGGCGAGCGATTCGTCGGGTTTCCGGTGTCAATTGGTGGATTATGGCGCCTAATGTTGTATCTTGGTCCATTTCTCTAGCGCTTTCGGTCTTCGCAACCGTCTTCGGGAGGCTATGCGTTATTGTTAGTAAAGAGCCGTATTTCAATTGCACCGGAAACCCGACGATATATATATATATATATATATATATATATATATATATATATATATATATATATATATCATCCGAGTATGGTATAAATCCACAGGGTATAAATCCAGGGGAATTGAACCGGGTTTATGAGAGTGCTCAATAAAAATGTAGAGCGGAAATATAAATATAAATGATAATTTATTTCATTTTAATACCTGAAGATCGGAAGCTCCTAAAAACTGCTCTCGTGAAACAAAATCAATTTTGTAGTCAAAATGAAATAAATTATCATTTATTTATATATATATATATATATATATATATATATATATATATATATATATATATACATCAAGTTAAAAAGAAATTCCACCGTGTTTCTTTACAGAAGCGGATACTACATTTTGATCCTAGCCTGAAGACTCTCGTGTCTATGTTTTCAATTAAAAAGAAAAAGTGCCATCTTTCCACCCCCAAATGTGACCTACTTTTAGTGCCGACAGCCATAACCCTACGAACTGGTGTGCGGCCGACACATAATTTTTCTCCTTTAATCTACGAGGTATGCGTTCTGATTTCGGTATATGATCGTTTCATTCAAAGCCCCACTCCCTGTGTGTATGTATGTATGTGTGTGTATGGGTGTCTGTGTGTGTATCACTATGCGATACGATGTGTATAATCGTTATCAATGAAATTCCTGATCAGCTGACTCTTATCCTCCCACCATTTTTTTATCCTCCCCCCTCTTCGTTGACTCGGTTTCCTCTTACTACAATTCCATTTCTTCATTCGACCATCTCTACGGCATCTTCTGCTACAGCAGGTGTTCAAGACATAGTCTGTTCTTCGCTATCGAAAAATGTACGGTGTGTGTGGCCGGAGATTCACCAATAAATGATATATATATATATATATATATATATATATATATATATATATATATATATATATATGGTAAGCTATGAAAATATATTAATGGCAATTACGCTACACAGAGGCTCCCGCGTTTCATCCCCGGGGGGAATCTTCAGGTTAAAATTTTAGCCTGAAGATCCCCCCCGGGGATGAAACGCGGGAGCCTCTGTGTAGCTTAATTGCCATGAATATATTTTCATAGCTTACTACCTAGCTCTACTTACGTATCGAGCACTGTTGAAGTAAATACTGAAAATTGATACATAAAAAATTATATCTCCTTATAAAATTTTATGTGGATACATGAAATAGTAATATATATATATGGCTTAAGAAAAGAATAATAAACATAATTTTATTACAGAATATACCTTGCATTGAACAATCGAAGTTTGAAATTAATTTGGACATTCGTGCATGTTTATCACTCTTCGTCCATATATCTTATATATATATATATATATATATATATATATATATATATATATATATATATATATATATATATATATACATATATATATATATGTGTGTGTGTGTGTGTGTGTGTCGGTCTGTTTGTTTTTGTCTTTAGGTCTCTGTCTCTTTCTGTCTCTCTCTCTCTCTCTCTCTATATATATATATATATATATACACAGGAGAGAGAGAGAGAGAGAGAGAGAGAGAGAGAGAGAGAGAGAGAGAGAGAGAGAAAATGAGAGAGAGGGAGAGAGACAGACCGACAAACCGACAAAGGCAAAGGATGAAGAAGGGAGGGTTTTGTTTGGTTCGCCAACGTTACGGCATATCAAGCTTTTTGCGGGGTATTCTATGCGAAAACACAATGGCTATTGAAAACGATTCATTGCATACGAGAATTGAACAAAAGATGCCATTTTATTGATAGCCGGAACTAAATCAGGGTTCGTAAGAAGATAATTTCTCAAGTGGACACAACTTTGAACTCGGAGTAGCCGATTCCATAGTCTCTCGACTGTATTTATTAGGTCAATCACGCCCCACCCATCTTGTTCACTCGAAAGAGAGAGGTCATTTTTCTGAATCAAAAATTGTGCGGCTGTACATAAGACGACCAGAGAAAATCTTTAGGTTAGCAGTTACGAATGAGAGAGAGAGAGAGAGAGAGAGAGAGAGAGAGAGAGAGAGAGAGAGAGAGAGAGAAATAGTATATATATAGGTGTGTGTGTGTAACAATACTCAATTATGTAAAGGAAATGTGTCTGCCTGTCTATGTGTCTGGCTCTAAAGTCAAAAACTACACAAGACACACCCACAAATTGAATATACTTTTTTTCGGTATTGCCTCGGTCAAAATATAGGTACCTTTTATTGTTGATATTCGTACTTTTGAGGATCACCAGAAACATTATTAGTCAGGTGTCAGGGTCGACATTTGGAGCGATTTTTTATGCAAATATGTAGTAATTCGCCAATGATTTTTTTCCAATTGACAGAGTAAAGCGAGAGAAGGGTAGTAGAGAGAGATATAGAGAGATAGAGAAAGATATGGAGGAGAGAAAGTGTGGAGGTTAGCGATATATATATATATATATATATAGAGAGAGAGAGATAGAGAGAGAGGGGTGGGAGAGAGAGATAGAGAGAGAGAGAGAGGGGGAGAGAGATAGATAGATAGAGATAGAGAGAGAGAGAGAGAGAGGGAGAGTCAGAAGAAGTTTAAGAATAAATCTGTAACACACATTGTTTAACTCTTCTATGTTGTTGTCTATGTCCTTAACATTTTTCTGCAGTTTCATGGATCATCCAATCATCGAATTTTCTTTTCATACATTTGAATACAAATTAAAACTGACATAGAAAACACATTTTCTAAAAAGCGACAGGCTATTCTAGGTGAGAGGATTCTGGTATCAAGGAAGACACTCGATTTTTGAACCTCCTTCCATTAGATTAATTAAAAAAAAATCTTGTTTAGAAAGATTCAGTTTATAAAAAAGAAAAAAAATTTACACCCAACCATAAAAAACCATCGATGAATAAGTTGTAATATATTTAATTCAAGTTCAAAAGCATTATTTTAGTCAAGTTCAAAACTATTATTTTAAGCTTCGATAAAATCATTATTTTAAGCCGGGTTCAAAATCATTATTTAAAGCCTAGTTCAAAATTATTATTTTAAGCCCAGTTAAAATGCATTCTTTTAAGTCGAATTCAGAACCAATATGTTAAGCCTAGTTCAAAATCATAATTTAAAACTTTGTTCAATACCATTATTTTAGCCTAGTAGAAACACATTATTTAAAGACTAGTTGAAAATCTATATTTTAAACCGAGTTGAAAATCTATATTTTAAACCGAGTTGAAAATCTATATTTTAAACCGAGTTGAAAATCTATATTTTAAGCCCAGTCCTAAATCATGTTTTTCAGCTGAATTCCAAATCATAATTTTAAGCCTTGTCCAAGACCATTATCTTAAGCTTAGTTCAAAACCATTCAAAAATCATCGTAGAAAATGGAGTGGAAGGTAGAATTTTGATAGCAATCGACAATGGGGTAAAATCAATCGATTTATAAAATCTTAATAAAACTAAAATTATACTTTGAATACGAGTGGCGGGCGTTTATAGCCATCGAAGTCTCAATAACCTGGTACGCGTTTATGGCTGAATCTTCCCCAGAATAATCTATTAAATAATTGATAGATATACGTATATAGACAGATATGAAGAGACTGAATTATATATATATATATATATATATATATATATATATATATAAGCATTTTAAGTAACAATATATATATAACAATATATATATAACAATATATATATATATATGAATATATATATATATCTATAACAATATATATAATATATATATATAAATATATGTGTATCGAGGCAGCATTTTTTCTTTAAGACACGTATTATTAAAAATAACCGACAATTTTTGTCTGGCTATTTTAGTGTTGATCCCTTCAATTTTCCGGATTAAAATCTTAATCTCGGAAGGAAATTGGCTGATGAAACTGCCATAGTGTAAATGTTGGTCCAGAGTACTTTCTGACCCGTCTGGGTCCATCGTCAGTGGAATAATGACAAACAGGTAAAGACCTGGAGTGAGATTTATAATTAATTATGGCGGGAAAATTTAACTATGTTTGTTAGGTATTATAAGCATTTAAGTATATTAGCATTTACACTATGGCAGTTTCATCAGCCAATTTCCTTCCGAGATTAAGATTTTAATCCGGAAAATTGAAGGGATCAACACTAAAATAGCCAGACAAAAATTGTCGGTTATTTTTAATAATATAAATATATATATATAACAATATACATATATACATATATGTATATATATATAAATATATATATATATTTATATATATATATATATTTAAATAAATTTCTAGTGGTACAACATTTTATTAAGGCATGAAATATAGACATTGGTGACATTTTTTTATGGGGGGTGGCTTCTAGGACTCAATGTGATCCACTTGTGACCCCCCCTCTATTATTTTTCTTTTTTTCTTTTCCTAAACTTGTCACTGGTCTTCATTCCACTATTTCAAGTTTTTAATCGTAGTGCATGAATAATTTACACGTATTTACTCTGATGAGTGTGGACGAAAGCCGGCTTAGTAGATTTATGTATTGATTTTTTTTCTCTCGTTTTCACACTTTTCCATTTCAATCCCCCCCTAAAAACGTCACATTCCTTGCCTTAATATATATATATATATATATATATATATATATATATTTACAAATACATATTACATTATTTATACCTACATACGTCGGCGTTTCGAGATTACGCTTTCATCAGTGTAGAAATAAAGTTATATTCATGCCTAAATACAACGGCCTGTAAACATCAGACTATCTAAAGGGTTCGACGAACGTAATCGGAACGTTGCTGATTTATAGCCAAGTGACAGTCTGTGTTTTTAATATCCCTGAACAGTGCTTAATAACAATATTTACAAAGAAACTTTAACTTATTTATACCTACATACGCTCTCATCAGTGTAGGAAACGATAATTTCAGACGGTCACAAGGCGCGAACTCGGTTCACAGAGTCAACAAAGACTTTACTTTTTCACTCTATACTCGCGGTCATCGGACATTATCACGTGATATGTGTGTGTGTGTGTGTGTGTTTAGAGAGCATTCTTTCATTTGAGCAAATATTGTTAAACATAACAGAATTTAGCTGCTTGATTATTATTTTTATTTACTTTTTCAATTTTTTAATGATCTTTTTTGTGTCAAAATCAAAATTAAAAAAAAATTCCACAAAGAATCGAAACCGTTCGTGATATATACGTAACGACCTCCTCTGTCATGTTGATCCACGGACAGAGAATGCTTCCTTTCTTCTGGTACACGTTCTGCGAGTACCCGCTAAATCACGACTTGGGACTGGGGTTAATTTACACTCTCGTTGATGATTTTGTACGCAAGAATCATGTCTCCCCGCATCCTCCGCTGCTCAAGTGAGAATAGATACAGTCTTTGGAACTGCTCTTTGTAGATAAGCGTGGAGAGTCCTGTCACTATCCTGGTTTCCAACCATTAAACACGTTCCAGGTGTACGACATCTTTTTGTAGATAAGGATTTACTGCTTGGATGGCCTACTCAAGAATGGACTATACCAGAGTTATGTATGTATGTATGTATGTATGTATGTATGAATGTATGTATGTATTAATGTATGTATGTATGTATGAATGTATGTATGTATTTATGAATGTATGTATTTATGTACGTATGTATGTATGTATGAATGTATGTATGTATGTATGAATGTATGTATGTATGTATGAATGTATGTATGTATGTATGAATGTATGTATGTATATATGTATAGATGTATGTATGTATGTATGTGTGTATGTATAGATGTATGTATTTATGTATGTATGTATGAATGTATGTATGTATGTATTTATGTATATATGTATGTATGTATGTATTTATTTATTTATGTATGTATGTATTTATGTATGTATGTATGTATGTATGAATGTATGGATGAATGTATGTATGAATGTATATATGTATATATGTATAGATGTATGTATGTGTGTATGTATGTATGTATATATGTATGTATGAATGTATGAATGCATGTATGTATGTATGAATGTATGTATGTATTTATGTATGTATGTATTTATTTATTGATGTATTCATGTATGTATGTATGTATGTATGTATGTATGTATATATGTATAGATGTATGTATGTATGTATGTATGTATGTATGTATTTATTTATGTATGTATGTATGTATGTATGTATGTATGTATGAATGTATGTATGTATTTATGTATGTATTTATGTATATATGTATTGATGTACGTATGTATGTATGTATTTATGCATGTATGTATGTATTTATGTATGTATGTATGTATGTATGTATATATGTATTTATGTATGTATGTATGTATGTATGAATGTATGTATGTATGTATGTATTTATGTATGTATGTATGTATGAATGTATATATGTATATATGTATATATGTATGTATTTATGTATGTATGTATTTATGTATATATGTATTTATGTATGTATGTATATATGTATTTATGTATGTATGTATGTATGTTTACATGTATGTATATATGTATTTATGTATGTATGTATGTATGTATGTATTTATGTATGTATGTATTTATGTATGTATGTATGTATGTATTTATGTATATATGTATTTATGTATGTATGTATGTATGCATGTATGTATGTATGAATGTATGTATGTATGTATGTATGTGTGTATGTATGTATGTATGTATGAATGTATATATGTATATATGTATATATGTATGTATGTATTTATGTATGTATGTATTTATGTATGTATGTATTTATGTATATATGTATTTATGTATGTATGTATGTATGTTTTTATACATGTATGTATGTATGTATTTATGTATGTATGTATGTATTTATGTATATATGTATTTATGTATGTATGTATGTATGTATTTATGTATATATGTATGTATGTATGTATTTATTTATGTATGTATGTATGTATTTATCTATCTTTATCTGAAAAGATTTGGGGTCGTTTTTCATTACCTGGAAAAGTCTGGAGTCACTTATCTTTACCTGGAAATGTTCGGGGTAATTCATCTTTACCTGGAAAAGTTTAGGGTTATTTATCTTTACCTGGAAAAGTTTAGGGTTATTCATCTTTACTTGGAAAAGTCTGGGGTTACTTATCTTTACCTGGAAAAGTTTGGGGTAATTTATCTTTACCTGGAAAAGTTTAGGGTTATTTATCTTTACTTGGAAAAGTCTGGGGTAACTTATCTTTACCCGGTAAAGTTTAAGGTGATTTATCTTTACCTGGAAAAGTGTGGGGTTATTTATCTTTACCTGAAAAAGTTCGGGGCCATTTCGGTTTTCCTGGAAAAATTTTACGGTCATTTATCTTTATCTGGAAAAGTCTGGAGGTCACTTATATTTACTTGGGAAAGTTTAGGGTCATTTATCCTTACCTGGAAACGTCTGTAGTACTAATATTTACCTGAAAAAGTCTGGGGTTACTTAACCTTACCTAGAAAAGTTTGGGGTCACTAATTATTAGCTGGAAATATCTGGGGTCGCTTCTATTTTCTTGGCAACCATGAGGCCACTGATATTTACCTGGACAACTTTAGAGTCTCTTAATCAGTTAATCAAACACCTAACCCTAACCTGACAGTGTTAAGTAAGGGTTAAATGTAAATCAGTGTTCTTTATTTTACTAACTTATGTCAGCAAAAAAAGTCTGGGGTCGATTATCTTTACCGGAACCTACATTTCTATACTACATATTTTGCTTCCATTTTCTGTGAGCTGATGCACCAACGACTAGTCTCCCCCTGCAAAATGAGTCTCTAACCTAATTAATTAATTGATAAACTAACACCCACTTAATTAAAATTATTAGATTTACTATCCAAAAATCTATATAAGTATAAGTTAGCTATCTATCTATACGTACGAATTATGAATGGTTCAGTCAATGATTAAATTATGATAAATTGTTTAGCCAAATATATTTACTAAGTTTAATTATATACTGAACTATTGATCAATCGGCTCAATTGTCAATGGTTTAATTCTATGTGTATTTATTAGTCAGTCTGGATCGGTGCAAACAATTTTGCAAGGTTTATTGTTTCTTATTAATCAAATTATCCTTGGCCGCTATTATATGATAAGATTATAAAGTGTATAAATAACATTTTAACCCTTACCAGTGGTGTATTTATTTGCTTTACCTAGTATAGACCATTTCGATTCGAATTGAGCGTTATTTTTCTGTAATCCTCATTGCGGACTGAATCCATACTTGATGATCTGACAATCACCCGATTTGAAGTTCGAGACACCATAAAAAACTTTGACACCTCTAAAGCATGTGGACCTGATCTTATACCAGTAATAGTAATAAATAAATGCTCTGCTGAACTGGCCCCTGTCCTCTAGAAACTCTACAACAAATACCTTGCCAAATCTTGCTACCCTGATAGCTGAAAAATTGCCATAGCAAATAACACCGTACCCGAGAGTCCAACGTTCAAACTCCTCGGCCTAACATTCACAGGTAATATGAATTGGAACAAATACATAGAAGACATTGCCAAGGCTGCTGCAAAGAAGGTGGACTCCCTATACGAGCTTAAAATACTTATCATACCTAATAGTATCCTATATAGCTACAAAGCCACTATCTGCCCATACATGGAGTATTGTTGTTACATCTGGGGCTCTCCCTCTTAGACAAGGTCCAAAAAAGAGTATCTAATCTAATAGGTCCCTCACTATCCACCAAGCTCCAGCCCATGTCCGATCGCCGCAATGTGTCATTCTTGTGCTTGTTTTACAAGTACTTTAATGGAATGTGCTCCGATGAATTGGCTGCTCTAGTGCCCCCTCGATGTAAATACACTCGACTAACTCGACAATCAGCTAAATCCTATCCATTCACTGTGGGGGTCCCCAGATGCTGGAGAGCCTTCTATTCCAATAGCCTCTTTTCTCGAGCTGCTGGCATTTTGGAATTCCCTCCCTGCTTCCTGTTTCTATCACTGTACCGACATGAATTGTTGTTGGAAACACATCCGAGGAGACCTAGTTAAGGTCGAAATAACTTATAATGTGTACAATCCGAATGTATATCTAATCTTTTTCAACCTCATAACTTATATATATATATATATATATATATATATATATATATATATATATATATATATATATATATATATATGTGTGTGTGTGTGTGTATATATGTTTATATATGTGTGTGTGTGTGCGCGCACGCGCGTGTGTGAGTGTGTTTATAGGTTCGAAATGTGCGGCCGGCTGGTCAGTTGGATAGATAGCCAAATTGATGAGAAAAGCGCTGGTGGAAATAGATATTTTATTATGTAGTTATAATTAATATTTTATTATGTAATGATATTTAATATTTCATTATATAATTATAATTAATCCTCCCATTAAGGGAGAACACTGTGTTTTGAAAGTGTTTCGGTCATAATTGTAATACATTAGTTCTCTCCCCTCTCTAAGCTGAAATTTAATCCACTTAAGAGACAATGTACCGTACTGATAAAATGCTCTCCCTCTCTCTTTCTCTCTCTCTCTCTCTCTCTCTCTCTCTCTCTATATATATATATATATATATATATATATATATATATATATATATATATAGTAATCCAGGTAGGGTAAAACTCCACAGGGTAGAAATCCAAAGGGAATCAAATCGGGCTTATAAAAGAGTGCTCAATAAAAATATAGAGCTGTATTGTGAATGCTTTTATTCAAACATGTACAAGGTCTGCTACACTGGCATGTCGATGTAATCGATCTACAGCTATCAAGAATGGAATTCAGCGACCGGGTTGGATCACAAAAAACTTTCTACCTGATGAGACCTCAGCTCTTGATAGCTGTAGATCGATAACATCGACATGCCAGTGTAGCAGACCTTGTACATGTTTAAATAAAAGCATTCACTATATATATATATATATATATATATATATATATATATATATATATATATATATATACATTAAGTTGATATTACATCCACCATTTTTTATTTCAGTATTGTTAGAAGATACTTCTAGGGAAATTCTTTTCAACAATCCGGTAGAATTCCCTAGGAATATTGTTACTGTATGTGGGTGTTAACCATACTGAATTACAACGCCTATTTTTCTTCTGAGGCTAGCCACATCTAATGCGGGCTGGCGCAAATTATGATTATGTTCACGTCTCTTATGTGTCCGTAATTAGTATGGTTTCTGTTTACTTTAGATTTAATGCCACCCATAGCCATATTATGTGATATGATATGAAATGGTCGTCTATTCTTAAGGTTACCCCCACCTATTCTATCCGATTCATTTTCAACAAAATGTATTTTTTGTTAAATAAAGATCTAGTTAATGCTTTATCATAGGATTGCTTATATTTTTAAAAATAATAGTTCATTAAAAGATAGTTTAGACATTTTTTTAGAAATGCTGGGGTGAGAGCATTGTTCATATATTGCGGTTGTGCGGATGGTTTTAATTATTATCGATATAGTAGAATGTGTGATGAAGATTATGGTAGGGCTATATATATATATATATATAATCAGCACTTTCATTCCCGGACACATTACATGGAACTGGGGTCGTCAGGCTTTTTGTGTGGATCAAAGTTCGTATCTGTTCTGGTCGGTTCCAGGAAGACATCCACACAGGCATAATCCCCTCCTTTCGGAGTGGATAGTTGTTGCCAATGCGCCGAAACGTCTTCACCGGGTAGTGCCGACGGGGCCGATCATAGCAAATTTGGCAGCCATCTAACTGTCCCCTTTTGGATTAAGCTGCACCACCTCCCCTCTATAAACTGACATTATATCTTCCTTTGCTGCAGTGAGATACAGACAAAGTTCCTTTCCCAGGCAACGCTGGGTTCCTCTGCTAGTACACAACATAAAGCTAATCTTTTAACAACGAATATTCCTCTTCGCGAGTGTGAGAACGTCAAGGGAGAGAGACACAAATGTGTCCTCGTCTCAGAGGGAAGACAACTATTATCTTACACATCCACATACACACACATACACACACACACACAATAGTATACGTAAACTGTCTTATATTGTGTGTCATGGCCAACAACAACAAAAAGCATTGAAGGGGGGTTGGGGGCTGAGAGACCCCCACCTCCACCCTCCTTTAAATCCTCCTTTGATTGCCGAGACATTTAATTCTTTATCTTTTCTTAAAGGGAGACACGGAATGTAGGGTAGGGGAGTAGGTCTGTCATGACCTTTTCATTTGATAACCCCAGGGTCAGAAGAGAAAGAAACAACTGGTACACAATTTCTCTACTACTACTACTACTACTACTACTACTACTACTGCTACTGCTACTGCTACTGCTACTGCTATTAATACTATCAAATATACTACCATTAATATACCGAGAAAAATATTGGTACATTTCTTGCTACTACTACTACTACTACTACTACTACTACTACTACTACTACTACTACTAATAATAATAATAAGTTCTACTACAAATATAGATTCGGTATCTGCTTGTCTGAAGCCGAAACTATACTATTACTTCTATTAATTGAAATATTGTACTGTATTTGAATGCTCAATTCAAGTTACTATACTATTTCAGACTTCTTAATTCAGAAGGAGGGGTAATGTAGTATTCTCTCATGCATTACCTCCTTCATTGGGGAGTAGTGTAGTTTCTGTTCTGTTGTCACGATACACTCCCTCAATCATTACTTCCTTTTTGGGGAGTGATGGGTATTACAATATATGTTCTGCGATCATGATACCATCGTCCTAGGCATTACCTCCCTCTTCTCCTTGGAGGACAGTGTAGTATATGTTCTTTCGGCATAATACCATCTCTCCAGGCTAGCAAAAGTATCCGATCGGAGGGAGCATATATTTGCTAATAATAATAATAATAATAATAATAATAATAATAATAATAATAATAATAATAATGTGTAGAATTTGGTATATTCGGACTACTGTTCTCATCTTGGGTGTTTTTATCACAACGTTTCGGCCGCTGTAACCTCCGACCTTCTTCAGGTGTACCTTGTTGAACTCGGGAATCTTTCTGTCGAACTCGGGAATCTGGAGGGAATTTCGAATGGAACCTTTTATTAAATCCACGGGGGTAGCATGCTCTCGTCCCATCTGAGAAGAAGTCTTCAGTAATTCGCAATTCTTCGTATCGCCCGCACTGAGGATTGAACCTTCAACCTTCAGATGACTGTCACTTAGAACATTCAGTTCTAAGTGACAATAGTATACTTAGTACGAATATAACAAATTCTAAAAATTATCAACCCTCATCTAAAAAATTCCGAAACATAATAATAATAATAATAATAATAATAATAATAATAATAATAATAATAATAATAATAATAGGAGACTTGTTGTCACTCGGACTCCAGGGAATACCACAGGTTGTCGGCAGTGGGCGATCACTGACGATGACCAGTGTGATAACTCCTAGTGAGTAAATAATAATAATACACAAACCACGAACGCTGACAAGCCACGTGTACGTGAAAGACATAATAGAAATAAATAGACTTTGAATGTTGGTACTTCTGTAGTTTAGCTGTGAATCAGAAATCAATTTTGACGAGTTACATTCACTCCTAACCCAATCAACCGGAAGTACAAATTATTTTTACCATTATTTTTAAATGATAACTTTTCGTTTTATAAAGTTTTAAATTATACAAAAAAAATCTATGTTGACTAAAACTTTACATTATTAAATAAAAAACATTGTTCTCTGTTATTATTGTTCGCTTTACTTTTTAGTAAAAACTTCT
>OY744522.1:18408199-18443199 GCA_963556195.1 Sepiola atlantica | reverse complement strand
ATGCTATTTCAAGATTAAGCTTGACAGACTAAAAAATGCTATTTCAAGATTACGCTTGACAGACCCCACAAAAATACTATTTTAAGATTAAGCTTGGCAGACCAAAGAAAATGCCATTTTAAGATTAACTTGACAGACCCCTACAAAAAATACTATTTTAAGATAAAACTTGACAGACCAAAGAAAATGCTACTTTATAACTTACGCGTGAAAGAACAAAAATGCGACAAACTTAAGCTTGATATTCGTAGCAGGACAAATAAAGCCAAACATGTTTTCGATTAATGATTAATTTGAAAGGAAAATATTCCAGTGTCATAATGTATTTGTTTTGAACTTTTACCGACAAGTGAATAGTATGGATTTCCCTTTGGTCTTAGAAAAACAAGTTGCTGCCTAAACACACACACACACACACACACACACAAACACACACACACATATATATATATATATATATATATATATATATATATATATATATATATATAATGAAGTGATGATGGATCTAATATTATTCTTGATCTTTGTATAATCCACTTATATATATATATATATATATTATACATATATGTTTTATATAAATATTGTATATATATATATATATGTATATATATATGTATATATATATATATATATATATATATATATCTATACTAATGATAATAGAATTAACGATAAGCGAAATATCGTAGTGATCTATCTCGATAAAATAAAGCTCAATACGTTGAGTAGAGCAATCAATATTAAAGAAAGAAAGATGAAGATAAAGAATTGTACATAAATTAATACAAATTTTATTACATCGAAAGTTCAGATGCAAGGAGTTACATTAATCCTTAATATCTATATATATATTATATATTTATGATATATATATATTATATATTTATGATATATATATATATTATATATATGTATTATATATATTATATATATGATTTATATATATTATATATATATACTATATATATATCATGTATATATATATATATTTATATATTATATATATATTATATATATATTATATTTTATATACACACATACATGTATATATATATTATTTTTTATATACACACATACATGTATATATATATATATATATATATATATATATATATATATATATATATATATATATATATATATATATCGGGTGTCTTCCGTCTGACCATGAGACTGACGAATCTGTATATCTGTAAGCATCGAACGTTGGATTACAGTCTTTCAAAATTCAAATACAGTTTCGTTGACACATGAACACACATAATATAGAGTTATATATCCTGGATTTTTAATAAGTGGAACCATTCAGAAGGAAAGGTAAAAAAATCGTATCCAGAAACATCAGAAAATAAGAAATAATAAAAACCCTCACATAATTTATAACTATGCTTTTTCATAGCGACATGTTTATCGCTAGTAGAAGGTAGAATCTGTAAGATGTTGATTCGGTAATAGTTCAAATGTCGAAGTCTTTTAGGGAAAGATGCGCGGACACGCATATAAGATGAAAAAGATATGGTTGTCTCCCATCAGAAAGCATTGAATATTTAAATGTCAGAAAGCAGTTGGAAGCTTAACAACGCATTTTAAAAAATAAATATTTATCTATTTAAAGTAGTCCTAAATTTTCGACGTAATACGTCCTCATCGGGGGTGCAAGACATTTCTTTCTTTTATAGCGACATATTTATCACTTGTAGAATGGATATATTACATCGAAAATTTGGGACTTCTTTAAATAAATTAATATTTATTTTAAAAAAATGCATTGTTAGGTTTCAAATCGCTTGCTTACATTTAAATATTTATAATTAATTATATATATATACAATTGGATGCTGAATAAAAAATAAATTTTATGAAATAACGCGAATCTGTCGTTTAAAACATTGAAATGGTATAAAATCACATAGAAATATTAAATATAGCATAGCTCTAGCCTTACACTATTGAGCTATCATAATTACTTTAGTTTATAAAACGTATATTTGAATAGAAAAGATTCTAAATATAAATATAAAATACACACACACACAGACACAGAAACACACACACACACACACACACATATATATATATATATATATATATATATATATATATATATATATATATATATATATATATATATGTATATATATATATACATAATGTTTCCATTTTTAGGCTATTGTAGCGCGTTGGAAATACCAATGTTCACCTGGGTATACTATGCCAGGTCGGGGTAGATATTCTGATGTACTTTTCAAAGACTTTCGTTATCTTTAGATGTAATACCAGTGATGTCAGTGCGTCATTGCTGCCCACATTTGAGACTACGCATCAAGGGCGGTATGCAGTATGTGCTCAGTGAAGAGGGGGTGTGGGTGCTTAGGCCTACGGGAGCCAAGATTGCATTTTTCAACTGCCGACAGGTTTAGTAGCAGACAAGTCTCACCATCAGAATGAAACTGTTGGAACCTGGGTAACTTAACACTCTTCTATCTCGCAGTCTGATCATATCTGTCTATCTTTTGTTCTATCGTTCTCTTTCTCATTTTCCAATTGACAAATAAATAAACAGAAAAGTAAGAAAAATAACAGAAATAAGAGCAAAGTAAACGCTCCCTCGTTTTATTTCTTTCTCTTACTGCTAATACACGTGCCACCTCTTTCTCTTTCTCTCTCAACTGATACAACACCCTCTTTCCCAACCACACGTCTGAATTATTTTCTCTTACCCCATTCTCTCCCTGCTTAACTATTATCTGCTACTGAACATGCCAAGCGTGACAACGTTTGTTGCTGTACGTGATGTAAGATGGTAGGTATGAATATATTAATAGGTTAAAAGTTAAGGTCAAAAGCATAAATAGACAGCGGGGTTACTCGGTGTCGCCCTGCGTCCCTATTTCGTTCTTTCTTTTTTTATGGAAATCGCCCCAGACAAGGCATGAAGCCACTTGCTGTAAGGAGCTAAAAGAAAATGCTTCAAGGTAAAAAACTTGCCAACGATAAGTGTTAGATGGAGAGATTCCAACCATCTATAATACTAACACATGGTCTTTACCTGATTCACCTCATTCCCCTGAAGATGGACCCGGATGGGTCTGAAAGTACTTGGGACACAAATGAAAACGATGGCAGATTCATCGGCCAATTCCTCCCCAAAACTAAGATTCTGATTCGGACAATGGAAAGGATCTACCAAAAGATATCCAGACATAAGTTGCCTTTTATATTTAACAATATATATATATATATATATATATATATATATATATATATATATATATATATATATATATATATATATATATATATATATATATATCGTGGCTGCGGCGTTCTCTGATTGTGGAAATAATTATATATCATCTCACATTAAACATCTAATTTGCTCGGTGGGTTAGCTTGTTTCCTAGCGAGTGTAAAATCCTACTTGAGACATCGGCCTGGGTTCTTAGTCGTGTGATTACTACACACCTTTTCGACAGTCGGCCTTCACGCTTGATCTGTGATAATCATTGTATGTGGCGTGGTGGTACTCGACTCGCATGCAAGTGACTCGCGTTTCGAATCCTGAGTTCGAATATTTTCTACTGATGAGCCCAAGGACTTCCGGTCTGCGGCTTTTATGGCTTGTGTGGGCTGCGGCGTTGTCTGATTGTTGAAATATATATATATATATATATATATATATATATATATATATATATATATATATATGACTACATAAGCGGCCACGCGCTCTAAGTTCAAAATAAAAAAAGAACGTTGCCATTCTAACCACCTTGCGACGAAGTCTGAACATCAATCTGACAACATCGAGGAGATAAGCTACCATCACAGAAAAACTAATTTAATTGAAGAATGTTTTATAATTCGAAATTAAATATGAAAAAAGTAACAAAAAACAAAAACATTTAAATAATTTTTAATAAATTATTGCATCTAAAAACGTGGTCTTCAAAGTCATTTGTTTGTCCATTTTCAATTACACAAATATATATATATATATATATATATATATATATATATATATATATATATTTATATATATATATATATATATATATATAATTACATTTAAAAAATTCAAAATTTGATTTTATGTGTATTAACATATTTGAACATGATCAATTAATATATATATATATATATATATATATATATATATATATATATATATATATATATATATATATATTTATAATGCTTTGAAATGAGCGTCCAACCCATAATACTCTTATCAATACGAGCGAGCCACGCTCTTTGTTCGACACCAGAATTTGAATCATTACGGCCAACAACAGCAGCGCGGACAGACGTTTATCAAGTAACAAAGAAATAAGTTTGTTTATTCTTGTTTTTTGATGAAAAAAAAATTACTCAATACTGTTCACCTCTGATGATGGAATTTTATTCCGAAATTAATAAGATTAATGTAAAAAAAAATAATAATAATAAATTAGTCTTGCATTGTTAATGGCTTATATTTTCAATTTTATTAACAAATCAGCAATGCTTTGAAATGAACGTCCAACCTATAATACTCTTATATATATATATATATATATATATATATATATATATATATATATATATATATATATATATATATATATATATATATATATATATATATATATCGAGTCGAATGTAGGCCAGTCGCTTTTCAAAAAGGAAGGACAATCGAGAGCAATATCAACGAAACGGTGAATATGTAAAAACTGTACCTTTTTAATGTTATTCCTGGTGTCCATGAGGAAAGTGAGTTTGGCCTGTTTTATCATACAGTGGCTTTGCTGCTGCCGGCCTGCTGTTCTATTCACTCGTAGGAGGTTCACCCTCCTAAACTTTCCCTTCTCTCTGAGAAAGAGTTAATTTATTGCTAATTACTTGAGGCGACCCTACCGGGCAATGCCAACGGGGCTGCTTAGACATGTTTTGTAGGTCAGAGTGCACAAAACCCCACCTGACCTTGCGTCTAACTTCCTGGCGAGAAGGTAAATAATATAAGGACAGTGAGAGTAGATGGAATTGAGAGAGTAAAATTTATGACTCATAAAAGTTTTTTAGAATTAAATATTAAAATCGTTGAAATCGATTGAAAATAATTTTTTACCAACACGCACCAAGATTTTTTCATGTAGCTTGTAGTAAGATAGCTATTAATCACAAAGTGCGGATAAAAATCGTCTTTAATTTATACGAGACAGGTCTAAATCTTTGAGATGCTTAAATAACTATATAGGGAATTATAATATGCTGCAATAACTTCAGAAATTTAGATGTGAGCAGTGACATAGTTTTGGTTACAGACATACATATACTAAATCCCTATTTAATAAGATGTTGTATTGTTTATCTTTATGGTTGTGAGTATTGATTTACTCCACTCCAGGAGTTAGGCACAAGGCCAGTTTTTTTTATCTTACTCCCACAAGTAAGATGTGACCCAAGGTCGGGTCGGGAAAGTGGGGTTTAAAAATTGCCTGGATAGCCCCGTCAGCATTCCCCGGTAGGGGCACCTCAGGCAGTAAGCAATACACTTACTCCTCCCCAGAGGGGAGGCAAAGCCTGGGAAGGTGGACCTCCCAGAACTGTACAGGACAGACCCATTGACCGGCGTAATCAAGACCCGAAGGCCAAGACAACACCAGTATGGGGTGCAGTATCCATCGGAACAGATACTACACTTTGATCTTAGCCAAAAGGCCAAGACTTTTATCGAAATTATTCACTTTATCGGCGATTATTTTTAATACTATTTATACAATTTAAAACCCAAAATTAAAATCAATAAAGTCAGGTAATTATTTATTAAAAACAGCTTTTAAAAAACAATCAATATACAAATTAGCATCCCTGTATGCGTACTATCATTTGGTTGTATATATTTTAATATTAATTCGCTAGTACATTGGTTCGTTTGTTCCTCCCTTTTGCGTCGCGCTTTCATTGGTAGGGAACTTGATATGAAGACACTTCCGGTTCAGAGTTAGTATGGGAGGAAGTTGACTTGATATGAAGATGAGGAAGTGGGATTAGCATACTTCCGATTGGAGGGTTAGGGGAGTTGGATTTGACATGAAGGATAGGAAGTAGGATGAGCACACTTCCGGGTGGGGAGGCGTGTACTTGATATGAAGAAATGGAGGTGGGAGGAGGTGGAAGGGGGAAGAAGATAACAACATGGACGTGGAAGGAAGAAAGAAGGAAGGGGAGTAGGATCAGAAAAAGAAGGAGCGTCGGTTCATGTATGTTTTGATGGAAAAAAGACGATACAATTAAAAAACAAATATTTCCCTTCGTTGAAATCTGGAAAATATGCAACGTCATCTCATCAACAATTCTTTCAATGACAATTTTATTAAGAAAAAAATATCTCAGTTTTTTCAAAAGTCACAATTATTTATACTCTTAGTCAGGTTTCTTTGATTTAATATGATTTTTAAAACCGCGTTCGATCACAATAAATATAAAAATCCGTTAAATCTCCACGGGTCACAGTTCGTATATATAAGTAAGGTCTATATAGAAGATACTGCCAAGTCTACTGCAAATAAGGTAGTCTCCCTCTACCAGTCTAGAAAACTATTCACATCTGCCAGTATCCTATATCTCCATAAAGCCACCATTCGCCCATGCATGGAGTATTGTAGCTACATCTGGGCTGGTGCTCCAACCACTAGTCTCTCCCTCTTGAACTGGGCGCAAAAGAGAGTCTCTAACCTAATAGTTATCAGGCGACACCCATTGTCGCATCGCTGTTTCACCCATGTGATTGTTTTACAAGTGCTTCAACGGAATGTGCTCCGACGAACTTGCTTATACCTCCTCAAAGTAAACACTCCCGATCAACCCGACGAGCAGTAACATTCCACATCTTCACTGTAGAGGTCGTTGGATGCCGGAAAACTTTCTTCTTTCCTCGACCTGCTTTCCTTTGGTATTTCCTTTGCTGCTCCCTGTTTCCCCGATTGTACCAGCAGGCAAAAATTTTAATGTAATGTAAAAAAAAAACCCATCTCGCTACACAGCTCCTTAATTAGGATGCCTCTATAAATTCTCAGTGGCCCCTAATGTTTGGGGTGGATTAAATAAAAAAAAATAAAAAATATATAAATAAGTTGTGTAATCTGAGTTTAAATGAAATCGTTAAGACTAAGAAGACGAAGCAATGTCGAATAAGTTTCCGTATTTTGTTTGTGCTACAGTTAACTAGTTTCTTATTCTTAACGATCGCAAAGCTATAACTCCATCAATCATCTTATATATAAAATAGAAACAGTTTTTCTCCCATATTTTTATGATTAAAAACTTATTTACAACAATGTAGATAATTAAATCTGTTTCGTCAGTTATATAAGGCAAATATTCATCTGTTTTCTAAAGAAAACAAAGATTTTATTTCCTATCGATTTGAATATTTTGATATTTAGTCATGATCGATATTTTATTTTTGATTAGTAATAAATATAGGAAGGCTGTTCTCTTATCCTCATGCTACGAAGTCTTCCTACAACACCGAGAATAAATGTAATAACATACAATTTTTCGACATTCACCGGTACTAAATCACAATTCAAGCGTTTTCATTAGCTATTACTCTCTCTTCTCAAGTAAAAAAGAGAGGGGGAAAAAAAGAACGAACTTTAGCCAAAACAGAAGCAGTGGCCTGTTCTGGTTTGTTTAATTAATAGCATCGCCATTTCCTAATTTCCCAAGTGGTTCAATCGGTTTGTATGCAGTATTTACAAATCGAGTTCAAATCTTACCCGGTGCATAAGAATTTAAAGTCTAATTTGGCCTCCAAATGAACATTTAAAATTACAGCATTAAGCAAACAGTTCAGTTTTACGTTAGCTTTTTCTGTAATCTACGTAAGTTACGGGTATTAGGACCCCGGGTGACGCCGGGTAGCCCTGCTAGTGCTTAATAAATAGTTGTGCCTGGCAAATAATATTTACAGTTCATTTTAATAATTGATATTTAGCAATTGCTGCTAGTTTCAAATCGAGCTTTGTGACGTCCCTGAAAGGCAGAGGTTTGTATCCTACTGGGAGGTGTCACATATCTAGTTCATGCACATCATCCTTTGGTATTTGACAATTTGTAATTCGATGCACACGCCCCAGACTGGGTTAATATTACCAACAAACATAGCACATACAAATTATAGCCGTAATCTGAGAGGCAAGTAATAGTCACCTCAATATAATTGAGAAATCTAATATATATATATATATATATATATATATATATATATATATATATATATATATATATAGAGTTAAAGTGAATAATTTTGGTAAGAAATTCGAATAAGAGAGCTCAACGTAGAAAACAGAGCAAGAATATAATATAGAAAGAAAAAAATTCACAAACACATTGCAACTGTCAACATTTATAATTTATTTCGAAATAAATTATAAATGCTGACAGTTGCAATGTGTTTGTGAATTTTTTCTTTCTATATTCTTTCTCTCTCTCTTTCTCTCTTTCTCTCTCTCTCTCTCACTATATATATATATATATATATATATATATATATATATATATATATATATATTATTTATATATATATACTAGATGGTTCTGCCAGCTCGCTATCGCTTCGCAAAGTTATCTACGTGAAACAAAACTTTTAAATAATAAACATTTCATTGTTGTAAACACGAAACAAACATTTTAGCATTTATTCATTTAGATAGCTAAAAATGAACAAATTTTATTATTCTGTAAATATGTAAATAAAATAAAATAAAATGAAATAAAATAAAAAAGAAACCAATTTGCCTAGTCGGCGGTGATTATATATATAGTAAGTTATGAAAATATATTTATGGCAATTAAGCTACACAGAGGCTCTCGCGTTTCATCCCCTGGGAGAATCCTCAGGCTAAAAAGCATTTTAGCCTGAAGATTCCCCGCGGAGGCCTCTGTGTAGCTTCATTGCTGTGAATATATTTTCATAGCTTACTACCTAGCTCTACTCACGTATTGAGCACTGTTGAAGTAAATACTGAAAATTGATACATAAAAGCTTATATCTCCTTATAGCTAGGAGAGGTAGCGCTTGATATATCCAAGGCCTTTGACAAGGTATGGCATAAAGGGCTTCTCCTGAAAATACGCTCATACGGTATTACTGAGCAATTACTTAATATAATTAGATCCTTCCTAACCAAAAGAAAGATCCAGGTTTCCCTCGATGGCTGTTCATCTAAGCAACATGACATAAATGCTGGTATACCCCAGGGATCTATCCTTGGACCTTTATTGTTCCTGATCTTCATAAACAATCTCCCTGATGACATAGTGTCTGAGATTGGTTTATTTGCTGACGACACCACGCTCTACTCTCGCCATGTTGGCAAAACAGACACGATCATATCTGAGGCAATGGCTGAATCCTTAGAAAGTTACCTCAGGCTGTAGTGGATTGGGATCAGAAATGGTTGGTAACTTTTAATGTCGTTAAGACAAAGCTCATTTCCTTCAATAACTACAAGAAACCTCTTCAACCACCGATTGTCATGGCAAATAACACCCTACCTGAGAGTTCAACATTCAAACTCCTCGGCCTAACCTTCACATGTAACATGAATTGGAACAAATACATTGAAGACATTGCCAAGGCTGCCGCAAAGAAGGTTGGCTCCCTCTACCGTGCTAGTAAACTCCTCACACCTACCATTATCCTGTATCTCTACAAAGCCACCATTCCCCCATGCATGGAGTATTGTTGCCACATCTGGGCTGGTGCATCATCTACTAGTCTCTCCCTCCTTGACAAGGTCAAAAAAAGAGTGGCCAACTTAATAGGTCCCTCACTGTCAACCAAGCTCCAGTCCCTGTCCCATCGCCGCAATGTAGCATTCTTGTGCTTTTTTTTACAAATACTTCAATGGATTATGCTCCGATTAACTGGCTACTCTGGTGCCCCCTCGACGTAAATTAACTAGACTAACTCGACAATCAGCTAAATCCCATCCATTCACTGTGAAGGTCTCCAGATACCGGAGAGCTTTTTACTCAAATAGCTTCTTTCCTTGTGCTGCTTGCCTCTGGAACTCCCTCCCTGCTCCCTGTTTCATTGACAGTACCGACATGCAGAGGTTTAAAACTAATGTAAACAAACATCTCGCTACACAGCTCCAAACTTAGAATGACACCCAAAACCTACATCCTAATTCTCAGTAGCCCCTTACGTCTACAGTGGCGTCCTGCCTTGTTTGGGGTGAAATATCATTAAAAAAAAAAAACATTTCATGCAGATACATCAAATAAGTTAACATATAAAACTTCGATTGTGATTAGCCAATTTTTATTTGTTATTGTTGTACAATGTTATTAGTACTATAACAACGTACTGCGTCAAGTTTATTAAAAAAAAAAGGTAGTCCCACCAGGACAACTTGTAATATAGAAACATTTTTCAATTAGGACCGAAAAATCAAAATCGTCAAGGGAAATAACTCATAGTTCTAATTGAAAAATAAAAAAGAGTTGTGCCCCTTACAACTAAAGTTTTTTTTTTTTTTATATAAGTTTTTGAAATGTGCGTCAAATAAAAATTTCGAACTAAAATTATTTCACTGTATTTACATTTTTTTAATTCACTTCAAACAAAGAATATTGACAGTGAGACATAGGGGGCTACTGTGATGAGAGCCAGATTTATATAGGACAACATAAGTGGGAGTTGTGCAGTTATATATTTGTTTACATTACATGTACATTTTTGCATGTTGTACAGCCTGGGAAACAGGTAGCAGGTAGGGAATTCCAAAGGAAAGCGGTCCGACGAAAGAAGCTATTAGAGTAGAAAGTTTTCTCGCATCTGGGGACCTCTGCAGTCGAAGGGGTGGGATTTTGCTACTAGACGAGTTGGTCGGGGTTATTTACGTTGGGAGGGGGAGGGGTATACAAGTGCAGTGAGTTCATTGGAACACATTCAGTGGAAGTACCTGTAAAACAAGTACAGATATGCAACAGTGTGGTGATGAGACAGGGGCTGGAGCTTGGTAGACAGCATGGGACCTATTAAGTTAGAAAAAATTAAAAAGTAGAAAACTAAAATGAGGTCACTGCATCCCAGGCAATACCGGGCAACTGCAGCTAGTACTGTCTATCCCAAAAAACGCGGCCATAAAAAATAGCGCGACTGATGCATTTACTGATTCATTTACTGATGCATTCACTGATAATATCGCTGTAACGAGTCTAACAGTTTTGTTTGAAAATTAATAAAAGCAACAAAACAAATTGAAACTTTTAACACAACATCGTCTGTTTTACAGTTTTACTTACTATTAGACAAAGGAAGCAGTGTGAAGCTTTCAAATGAAATAGTAAACGTGTTTTTTGAATTAATTACTCCAACAAACACACCCGTAACTCTTAAAGTGCTCGACTGTTTCTTCGTAACCGGCTTTATATATATATATATATATATATATATATATATATATATATATATATATATATATATATATATATATATATATTTATTTTCATTCATTTGCTGGGGACGGGGCATTCTTCCAAATGCCATACGATCACCCGTTATTTACAGACTCCAACCGAGAGCTCTTTTCAGGATTCTGGCTGTTCCCTTGAGTGCAGTTTTTTTGATTTATCTTGCACTTGGTTCACCAGGTATACTTGCTAAATACTTTTTCAAGTTCTTCTTCATGGGTCCAGTGGCTCCTATGATAACTGGAATGATGGAGATCTCTTTGATGTTCCCTTTTCTTTTCAGATCAAATGTATGTCATACTGTGATTTATTTTCAGTTTTGAACAAGAGAAAAACTAACATGTTTCTTGGAGAATAGAAATATACTTGAACAAATTCAGGCAGTAAACAAAAAAACTACCGTCGCCAGAGAATTGTTCTCAGAAGAAACCATCAAAGCGAAACTTTGTGCAAAAGTCTTCAAATGTCCATGAACACAAAATATCAAATCACTCAGATTTGAATGGTCAGAAAAAACCCGTTTGCACATCGAAAACGATGCATTTGACAGACAAGATTTTGTTAGAATAACGGAGAAGATATATAAATAATAATCTTTTACATTTGGCATTCGAAAACCGATACTTTCTTCTATTTGGTAGAAGTTTTCATATATATATATATATATATATATATATATATATATATATATATATATATATATATATATATACAGGGTGGGCCAAAATAAGGGTCCTATCTTTAAATTTGAATAACTTGAATTTGAATAACTTCCACAAAATAAAAGTTAAACTCACCAAACTTTATGTGTGTGTAGACTGACCCTTCCGAGATTTTTTGAAATAAACAAAACAAATTTTAGCCGAAAAACACTTCTTAAAACTTACAAAAACTAAAGTATTGTTTTTTACACTGTTTTGAGTTTTTTAAGCAAAAATAATGTTTTCTAAATGAGGGTACGTTCCTTAGGGCTAATACGGCTCATGCTTGCTTCGGAAGGGGTCCTTTACTTATTCTAAAAAAAAAAAAAAAAAAAATCAATAAATAAAAAAGTTATGAATTTTTAAAAATAGGACCCTTATTTTTGCCCACCCTGTATATATATATATATATAGAATAGATCTCTATAAACCCAATTACATGATCAATCTGCGTTCGAAGGAGTCCTCACTGACTTGTTTGCTTAGCAGTCCACAGTGCACGTGTGTTTGAAGGGGGGGGGAGGCTTTGTTTATAATTTACGATTTAACAAAAGAATAAAATGGCTGACTTGTGTACGAATAAAGCATGGTGCAATTTATTTTCGTGATGAAATATTTTTTTCGGAAGGGAGAATGCACAACGAATTGTTTAAATTGTTTGTTTGGCCGCAATGTGCGCGTATGTTTAATGTTTGAGGGAGGAGGTGCAGTGTTTCTAATTAATTGGCTCGAAACTTTCAGCCGTAAATGGACCTGAAAAGACTCGAAAGACTCTGTTTGCCCAAAATGCTAAATTTCTATCCACGATAAAAAAACAAACAATTTGCGTACATATAATTATGTGTTTTTCTTTTAAAAAATATATTTTTTAAAATAATGAGTCATCGCTTATCAAGGCTAAAACAAATTCGAGGATGAGTGTTAATAAGATGGACAGATTTACAGTTGAATGATGAAGAATATTATGAGAGGATTAGAAAATCTCCCCCTACCATCCACACAAAATGACTACTGACCCAGAAAAAAGCAATTCTTCCCCCTTTGTCAGAAACATTGTTCATTGAATTTGAGGACTAAAAGACAAAATAAAGAGTAAGCGAGAGATACAAGGCTGTCGAAAGGTAACATGAATTGGAACAAATACATTGAAGACATTGCCAAGGCTGCAGCTAAGAAGGTTGGCTCCCTTTACCATGATAGTAAACTCTTCACACCTGACTTTATTCTATATCTCTAAAAAGCCACCATCCACCCATGTATGGAGTATTGTTGCCACATCTGGGCTGGTGCACCATCCACTAGTCTCTCCCTCCTTTACAAGGTCAAAAAAAGAGTCGCCAACTTAATAGGTCCCTCACTATCCACCAAGCTCCAGCCTCTGTCCCATCGCCGCAATGTTGCATCCTTGTGCCTGTTTTACAAGTACTTCAATGGATTGTGTTCCGATGAGCTTGCTACTCTGGTTCCCCTTTCGACGTAAATACACTCGACCAACCCGACAATCAGCTAAATCTCATCCATTCACCGTGGAGGTCCCTAGATGTCAGAGAGCCTTCTATTCCAACAGCTTCTTTCCTCATGCTGCCGGCCTTTGGAACTCCCTCCCTGCTTCCCGTTTCCCCGACTATACCGACATGCAGAAATCTAAAACTAATGTAAACAGACATCTCGCTGCACAGTTCCCAAGTTAGGATGACCCCCAAAACCTACATCCTAATTCTCAGTAGTCCCTTACGTCTACAGTGGCGGCCTGCCTTGTTTGGGGTGAAAAGTAAACACAATTTTCACTTTCTATTCCCCATGAAACAATCATTGAATCAGAAAGCTATAACTGAATTAATGAAATGTCCTTTTGCAAGGAAACATGCAAATTAGTTAACCTTGGGGTGTCGATCGCATACAAATGCATATTAGAAAGGTACTCTTCTTCTATTACGAATATGAATTTGGCGTCACTGCCAGTGCGATAGATGGCCCACCTTGATTAGTAGAGATATATTGCACGTGTTCGCTTGAGAATGTGTGCACACGCGTGTGTTGGTGGGTATAACAGTAAAAACTACTACTACTATTACGACTACTGCTAGTGCACCTGCTATCACTACTGCTACTATCTTTCCGAATCAGAATTGAATAGATGCCGGTACAAAGATTCCGCTAAGCATTACTGATTCACTCAGGTCTAAATGCAAAATCATGCCAGCAAGAAAAGCTTTCTCCGAATCGTCAGCAAAACTAAACAAAGAAAAAAATTGAAGACTGAGTCAATCCAACCCAAATTATTAAGCACATATTCAGGGTCATTGTCACAACCGACTTGACCGTGCAGATATTAAAATATATCCACCACACCATCCCTCACTATCTGTCTCTGTCTCTCTCCCAAATCGATAAAGTGCTCGATCGTTTATATATATATATATATATATATATATATATATATATATATATATATATATATATATATATTGTGCACGCAAAAATTAATTTGTAAATTAATTATAAAAATCTGTATACAATAAATTGGTTTATGAATTAATTAATATATATATATATATATATATATATATATATAATGTTTATTTAGGTAGCATTCCTTCATGTAGGCATATCTTGTTAAACACCGCTGAATTTTTCTGTTTCATGATATAATCTTTTTAATCTTTTCTCTCTATCTGATAATCTTTTTTTTTCATAGTCAAAAAGCCTTGTGGATGTATGACGAGTACTTTCGATTCTTCGGCGAGTCATCTTCAGGTAACATTAGAAAACGATGAATGAAAAGATGGAGAATATATAACAATTATTTCGTCTTAGAAACGATCGTACGCCAGAAGATGTTGCTAATGTTGGATTGATGGAACTGATATAAAAAATATGTTATACATTTTTTGAAAAAATTCAATTCATTCTCTCTCTCTTTTTATTATTAATATCATATAGCATCGTCAGCACAGGTTATTGACATAAAATTAAAAGCAATATATATATATATATATATATATATATATATATATATATATATATATATATATATATATATATATATATATATATATAATCCAGGTAAAACATGCACACGGTAATAATCTAAAGAATTTAAACCGGGTTTATAAAAAGTGCTCAATATCAAATAGAGCTTTAATATATGATTATTTTTATTTACACAGACATGTACAAAATCTGCGACACTGGCATGTCGATGTTATCGATCAACAGCTATTATAAACTGAGATCTCATCAGGCAAAGTTAGAATCCGATCTTAACCGTAGATCATATTTGGTTCTTTTCATATATGATCTAAGGTTAAGATCGGATTCTAACTCTGCCTGATGAGATCTCAGTTTATAATAGCTGTTGATCGATAACATCGACATGCCAGTGTCGCAGATTTTGTACATGTCTGTGTAAATAAAAATAATCATATATATATATATATATATATATATATATATATATATATATATATATATATATATATATATATACAAATAGATAAATGAAAGAAGAGAAATAGAAAATGTAAGAATGACATCTTCAGTTATTCAATAAAAAATGTGTATTTTTTTAATTTTTATTTTTTATTTTTTATTTATTTTCTTTCATTTAACTATATAATTGCTCTATCCTGCATATTGAGCTTTAAACACTTCACGATAGGTTCAAACTTCAAAAGTATACATTATACTTTTAGTTCATAACTCTCTCTCTCTCCCCCCTCTCCCCCCTCTCCCCTCTCCCCTCTCTCTCTCTTTATATATATATATATATGTATATATATATATATATATATATATATATATATATATATATATATATACATATATATATATATATATATATATATATATATATATATATATATATACATATATATATATATATAAAGGTATGAAACTAATGAATATATATCACTTTCTCCTTCACTCCAGATTTTTCTCTAATCAGAACAGAGACGAATCAAGACAAATCAAGACATGAAGTGCTCGATATTATTTCAGATAGAGCTCCATAAAAATATTAACAAATAAAATTGATTTCATGCTGCCTTGAAATAATCAAATGTTAAAGATTTCTTTATATCACTTGAGCGGCGCATGACAAAGGGGACGACTGAAACAAATGACATATCGTAGAAGATTTATATAAAAACTTAAACTTCACCCTTAAAAGCTACTTTTTTTTTTTTTAAATCGACTAACCGGAAAAGGGGTCGGTCTGCAAGACGAGGCTTTTGCTGAACAGACTGGGTAGCGGTATGAAAGAAAGGGGCTGTACTACAACAAAGGGGAGTAACTACACGACTGCTTCCAATCTCAAAACCATTGCATCGTTGGAAGGCAAATTTAGTGATCTTATTTTACATGAATTAAAAATGTAAAGTTTATTGAATTGACGGACGGCGTGCAATGTTTGCTCAAATCCATCTATGCGTGCGTGCGTACGTGCGTACGTGTATCTTAGGTTTTTCATATCTATCTATCTATCTATCTATCTATCTATCTATCTATCTATCTATCTATCTATCTATCTATTAATCTATCAATCTATTAATCTATCTATCTATTTATCTATGTATTCCACGGCTCTCTTACACACTGCCGTTGTCTGTCTGTCTGTCTGTCTGTCTGTCTCTCTCTCTCTCTCTCTCTATATATATATATATATATATATATATATATATATATATATATATCCCTCTCTCTAAATGTATTTTACTGTTCTATCTGAACAGAGCCGAATCAACACAGCAGAAAGTGCTCGCTATCCTTTCAGATAAAGATTTATGACAATAGTAAAAAAAAAATCTGTTTCATATTAGATAAGCCGCTTTTAATTATTTATTAATGTTATATATATACATATATATATATATATATATATATATATATATATATATATATATATATATATATATGTATGTATATATATATATATATATGTATGTATATATATATATATGTATATATATATATATATATGTATATATATATATATATATGTATATATATATATATATATATATATATATATATATATATATATATATATATATACATACATACATACATACGTGTGTCTAAAATTTTTGACCGTTCATATGTATGTATGTATGTATGTTTCTGTCTATCTATCTATCTATCTATCTATTATTTTCAGGGATTTCGTTTTTTTTTTTGTCAATAATCATGTTCAAATTTTATGAAACTCGATTTTCTTTTCTCTCCCTCCCTTCAAACCTCGGGCAGTCGTCACAAAAATCCGCGCGTAAATATGTTTAAAACAACAACAACAACAACAACAACAACAACAGTGAAACAAGCAATAAACAGTAAAAAAAGGAATTAAAAAAAAAACAACAACAACGGAAGAAATGCTTTCTCTGAATCCCCACCCCACCTGGTTGGGGGGGGGGGGCACACTGGTTCGCATACATTAGCGGAACAAGGAAAGAGTGGACCTGACACACACGCATTTTATGAATGCAGACAGAAAAAAACGCGCACCGAGAACGAACCACAAAAAAGACGACGGAGGGGGGGGTGTGTGATGCTTTCTGTCTAATACACCCCCCCCACTTAAACACACACACACACACATATATATATATATATATATATATATATATATATATATATATATATATATATATATATATATATATAGTATGTCTTTTTATTTATACAAATGTGTTTCAGTTACAGCCTTATTCGGCAAAGCTTATTCGGAGCAAATTGTTAAATGGAAATAAATAAAAAGTATCGCCGTTTTATGTTCATTCTAACACCTTCCTTTTTCTAATAAGGCTGTAACTGAAACACATGTATGTATATATGTAGCCAGAAATGTTAGTACGCCATATATATATATATATATATATATATATATATATATATATATATACACACACATTCTACCTTGTCTAAGGCACTTTAAAAAAATATTAGTTTTAAGTTCACTATATACATACATTTGAACTTGTCTATTATATATATATATATATATATATATATATATATATATATATATATATATATATATATTAAATAACACGGAGTGTTTTTGCTTGATAAGACTTCTATTTTATTTTTTCAATTTTCCGAATGGTCCATTTAGTGTTTCGGTCAAATTGGTGCATGTAAGTTCCATGTGTTTCTCGTTCCATTTCCTTTCCTTTTTTGAGAGTACTTTCGATTTGATTCGTCAAATCATCTTCAGGTGGTGTTAATCTTGGTTTCTTTCAATAAGATAAGTAGAATATATATAAGTAATAAGTATACTATTTCATAATATGTAAGTAATAAGTATACTATGTCTCTACTACTACTACTACTACTACTACTACTACTGCTGAGTATAGCTTACACTGACCTGTCAAAATTTCGACGTGCCAAATTTGTCTCTGATGAAACCAGAGGTTCAGAAGCCTGACATATTTATGTAAGCCGTGTGCAATATATATATATATATATATATATATATATATATATATATATATATATATATATATATATAAAACTTTCATATTAAATCAATTTTTATTAAAAGTACATTTTTTTTGATAAAGGGCGGATGACTGTCCGAAATATTAAAATTAATTTATACAGACATCTTGAATTTACACGTATGCTTTCTATAAGTTTTATTTTTTCTTCCTAAAATGAAATATTTGTATTCCAATTTTAAAATCCATCCACATTGCAATAAAATGATCACACAGACACAAAAAGTCAGCAAATATTTCTCCGTCACAAGCACATTTCACACATCTATAAAATTGCACGCAACACACACACACACACACACACACAAAACATATGTATGCACACACACACACGAGATTGCGTGCATAAATAGATTAAACATTTATCTATCTATCTATCTATCTATCTATCTATCTATCTATCTATCTATCTCAGTCTGTTCATATCTATCTATCTATCTATCTATCTATCTATTAACCTATTTATCTATCTATCTATCTCAGTCTGTTCATATCTATCTATCTATCTATCTATCTATCTATCTATCTATCTATCTATCTATCTATCTATCTATCTATCTCAGTCTGTTCATATCTATCTATCTATCTATCTATCTATCTATCTATCTATCTATCTACCTATTTATCTATCTATCTATCTCAGTCTGTTCATATCTATCTATCTATCTATCTATCTATCTATCTATCTATCTATCTATCTATCTATCTATCTATCTCAGTCTGTCTACATCTATCTATCTATATATCTATCTATCTAACGATTTCAAAATGTTTTAGTAGGCGCACAGAGAACACTCAGAAGATCCTAAATAAATTTGTCAAGAATAAAATCGCACACACGTTAGACGCACACGCCACACACATACAAGCCGTGAAACATTTTACTTACACAAGCACGCGCACACATTTCCGTAAGAACACACACACACGCACACGCACACACGCACACACGAATTTTACTATATTAAATAATTCATTTTTTTTTAGCGGTGACCAATGACCACACAAAGAAAGATATTCACTTATTTTTCTAAATCTACATTGTCGAAGGAAATCTCTCTCCCTCTCTTACACACACAGACAAACACACACACAAACACACACATTTACACACACACATATGTATATATACACACACACATATGTATATATACACACACACACATATATATGTGTGTTTGTGTGTGTGTGCGTGTATATATATATATACATATATATATATATATATACATATATATATGTGTGGGTATATATATATATATATATATATACATATATATATATATATTTGTGTGTGTGTGTGTGTGCGCGCGCGCGTGTGTGTATGTGTGTGTGTGTGTGTGTGTGTGTGTGTGTGTGTGTGTGTGTGTGTGTGACTAAAGATCGCCGGAGAATAAGCCTCTCTTTATTGTTCACCTTGTACGGAATCTTGGATTTAAACACGTGTAAAACTAATTTGATCTTCCTTAGTTGTTCTTGCGTCAAAATGTGACTTGCACTTCTGTCTCTCATCAGGACATGCTTGATAAGAAATGATTCGTTCGCTAGAATAAAAAGATATGTTAATATAAAATCGCACGCGCACACACGCGCACACACGCGCACACACATATTCAAAGGGGCCATCTTAATACATTAATTATTTATTAGTGTTATACAGCTTCATCGGAAAGGACATAGAGCCCTTTTTCTTCCCACTCTCCCAATCGCTTTCACTTGATATATATATATATATATATATATATATATATATATATATATATATATATATATATATATATATATATATATATATATATATATATATATATATTGCCGTTTCAGTAGATTTTGACAAAGAAAAGCCTCGATATTATTTCAGATAGAACTTTATGAGAATTATTATTGGTATAATATACATAAATACAGTTTTAAGATAACCCCCTTTTTAATTTTTTTACTATTGTTATATATACGTATTTATATACGTATATAGTCATGTTATAATATAGATCACAATGTATATATATATATATATATATATATATATATATATATACGTGTGTGTGTGTGTATGTGTGTGTGTGTGTGCGCTCGTGCGTGTATAAGATGGGTTTTCTCAGCAATAATGAGAAGAAAAAAAATTTCTTTTAAATATTTTTTATAAACCTACCTTTTCTTAATGTTTCCCCCAAAATATGGGATTGTATGTTTTTTTGTTGTTTTGTTTCGAACAAAGTATATGTAAATGCCACAAAGTTTAAAAAGATCACAGATCAATTTTTTCGGAGATACGGAAAAGAAGGCGAGGTATCCACACAGCCAGTCTTGGAGTGCGTCAGAATAGACAGCTTGAGTTTATTCAAGTAGTAGTAGTAGTAGTAGTGGTAGTAGTTGTAGTACAATCTACGTACAGGAGGAGGGGGATAAGGGGTGCCAAGATTATCGTAAATTGCAGTTGTACTAGTAATTATAATAAGAGAAGTATTAGTTGTAATAGTTGCGGCGGTTTCGTGAAAGTTGCGCCTCTGTCGAGTCTTGTTTCGAATAACGGCCAAAATTGCAAACCGGAGTTAAGTAGCAGTAGTCATAAATTAATAGTAGTTGGGCTAATATAAAGGGTTCGGTTGTTATGGCGATGGCGATGGTGACGCTTACCACCGCCACCACCACTTCTACTATTACGACTACTACTCCTAGTAGTAGTAATAATAGTTGTAGAGGGGACTGTACTTCGTTAACACTAGTCATATCGTGTGAAATAATGTATAGCTTCATGTGATTGTCTTCTATTAATGCACCCCCCCCATATATATATATATATATAGCGGATAGAGCGCTGGTCTACGAATGTTGGCATCGAAGGTTCGATCCCTGCCCTGTGAGGCTTGCTGAGGACGGCTTACAGCCAGAAACGTGCATCCATGTCTAACTTTTGTGCAAAAAAAATAATTTGTAAATTAATTATTAAAATCTGTATCCAACAAAATTGGTTTATAAATTAATTAAATAATATATATATATATATATATATATATATATATATATATATATATATATATGTCAGCGGTACTAATTACTCTTTTAGTAAGGACCGTTATTACATCAGATATTATCTTGAACTTTTCGGCTTTAAGATGGCTGCCATTGAAACAACATTATTCTAATCAAATTAGTTCTACTTTCACTGACCAAACTATACCGTAATAATTAGGTTATATTATTACGGTATTGTTTGGTGATTAAATTATGAATATAACCAAATTGTTATAAAACTAGAACTAATTTGGTAAGATAATGTTGTTTCAATAGCAGCCATCTTAAAGCTGAAAAGTTCAAGATAACCATATATTGTAGCGGACTTTCAGATGTTTCGAACGAGGTACTAGTTAGGATTTATTGTCCCGATAGTCGATACTGGAGAAAGATGGCTGACAACAACAGCGAATATTTACCCTTCTTTCCCCCTTTTTTTTTGCTATTTTACACAAAAAGAGGAAATAGGTGCCTCCCAAGTCCGACCATTTCATCGGGAACCGTGCAACATCTTGGACCAGATCCCCACTCTACTCCATAGGAAAGAAACAAAAACGCGATAGTTCGGAATAGAGGCCGCATCGTTTTAAAAAAAATTTTTTTAAAATAGAAACCGATATTTTTTTCTACGTATTTTGGACCGTTAAAAACGAATATCTCATTTAAATCCATTGCAAATTATTAGTTTGGAAGATATTAACATTTCTAATTAGGGTTAGGGTTAGGGTTGGGAACGGGTGTAATTCGATAAAATTACTGTTTTTTGAACGATTAAGAAACAAATGTGAGCGATTATCGGAAAATGTTTTGGTCAACCACTCTTGCCCCCACGCTGTCAAAGAAATTTTTTTAAAAATCAATTCATTTTTTTTTCGTGCGATTACACATCAATACCCTGGAAATAGTCGTCAAAATTAAAATAATTTAAATAATAAAATTTAAAATGAGGTTTACTTAATAATATAAATTTAACATAAAATGGTCACCCACTTCCCGATCAGAAAGCGGTATTGAACATCTAGTCCTTATATATATATTTATTTGTTTAAGTGACTTGCACCGTTAGGTGTAGGTTGCCGAAAGTTAAAGCAGTAAAGAAAAGAATAGTAAAAGTCGGCTGCCGAAAGTCGTTTCTTTGGAGCAGTATATCTTCAAGTGAAGATAGCTTTTCTCAATGTCTAGCCGACAAAGACAGGAGAGTGGACGTCTTTCTTCGTGGGTTCCTGGAAGTTCTCTGCCTGTTCTGCAAATCCCTAATGGTCTAGGTGTAGTCTTTCAAAGGTCCGGTCGAATTTTTTTTTTAACAAGGCAGGACGCCACTGTAGACGTAAGGGGCTACTGAGAATTAGGGAGTAGGTTTAGGGTGTCATTCTAAGTTGGGAGCTGTGCAGCGAGATGTCTGTTTACATTAGTTTTACACCTCTGCATGTCGGTACTGTCGGGGAAACAGGGGGTAGGGAGGGAGTTCCAGAGGTCAGCAGCACGAGGAAATAATCTATTGGAGTAGAAGGCTCTCCGGCATCTGAGGACTTCCACAGTTAATGGATGGGATTTAGCTGATTGTCGAGTTGGTCTAGTGAATTTACGTCGAGGGAGGAAACCAGAGTAGTCAGTTCATCGGAGCATAATCCATTGAAGTATTTGTAAAAAATGCACAAGGATGCTACATTGCGGTGATGGGACAGGGGCTGGGGCTTGGTTAACAGTGAGGAACCTATTAGGTTGGCGACTTTATTTTGACCTTGTCAAGGAGGGAGAGACTAGTAGATGATGCACCAGCCCAGATGTGGCAACAATACTCCATACATGAGCGGGTGGTGGCTTTGTAGAGATACAGGATAATGTCAGGTGTGAGGAGTTTACTAGCACGGTAGAGGGAGCCAACCTTCTTTGCTGCAGTCTTGGCAATGCCTTCAATGTATTTGTTCCAATTTATGTTACCTGTGAATGTTAGGCCGAGGAGTTTGAATGTTGAAATCTCAGGTAGGGTGTTATTTGCAATGACAATCTGTGGTTGAAGATGTTTCTTGTAGTTATTGAAGGAAAGGAGCTTTGTATTTGCGGCATTAAAAGTTACCATCCATTTATGACCCCAATCCACTAGAGCCTGGAGGTCATTTTCTAAGGATTCAGCCATTGCCTCAGATATGATCGCGTCCGTTTTGCCAACATGACGAGAGTAAAGCGTGGTGTCGTCAGCAAATAAACCAATCTCAGACTCTATGTCATCAGGGAGGTCGTTTATGAACCTCAGGAACAATAAAGGTCCAAAGATAGATCCCTGGGGTACACCAGCATTTATGTCATGTTGCTTAGATGAACGGCCATCGAGGAAAACCTGGATCTTTCTTTTGGTTAGGAAGGATCTAATTATATTAAGTAATTGCCCAGTAATACCGTATGAGTGTATTTTCAGGAGAAGCTCTTTATGCCATACCTTGTCAAAGGCCTTGGATATATCAAGCGCTACTGCCCTTGCTTCATCTGTCTTGTCGAGCGTATGATACATGAGTTCAGAGATGACGTTAGGATGTCTGCAGTAGACGGTGCTTGTCTAAATCCATATTGGCGGTCAGAAAGAAGTTTAGCCAGACTATCACTTGATTGATTAAGGGTTCAAAGACTTTAGCAAAGATCGGGAGTAGACTGATTGGGCGGTAGTTCAGAGGATCGGTTCTATTCCCAGAATTCTTGTAGACCAGAGGCAATTTACCAGCTATCGGTGAAGAAAGATTCAGCAAGGCACTTATTGTAGAGTTTGGAGAGGACAGAGGGCAATTACTACGACCAGGAGTTTGATTGATCATCGTGTGACCAAACAACTTTACTAGGGCTTCTCTCTGCAACAGGAAAGATCTGTCAATGGTTATGAGTGCTTCATCTTTAGTCAAAATAGTTAAGACATTACAACAACAAAAAAGCAATAAAAAACTACATGGCACCTGCAATGCCAAAATTTGTTTCAAAATTCATATGGAAGAAACTTTTTTCTGTACATTTGACTTTTGGATTTTTCTTTTACTTGTATCACTTCTACATCGCCATTAACCCTAACCCTAACCCTAACCCTAAACCTAACCCTAAACCCTAACCCTAACCCTAACCCTAACCCTAAACCTAACCCTAAACCCTAACCCTAACCCTAACCCTCACTTGTATCTTCTACATCGCCATTGACGACTCGTAAGGCTTTTTGCATGGATGTTGTTAGGTTTTCATTCCAAATAATCTCTAAAACGGGAGATACTCATATGGTGACATGGATTTTTTCAAGTATGCTGTGAATTTTCTCCAGAAATAAGTGTAATTGTTTTTGTTCCAAGATTGTTATTAAATCACAGTATGATATAATTCCAAAATTCAGTCTTTACTCAAATCATTTATTTTTGAAATGGCAGAATTGACGATTCTCTTACAATTGTGTCGCAACGTGCAATTACATGCAACAATTACACGCTGCTCTTCAGAAACCAAGATAAAAGGCATTTATAAAAATGTTATATCGTGCAGAAAGTTCATGAAAAAACAGCAAGCAGGCTACACTCACGCGTGACCCCACCCCGATAATATTTTGACAGAATTCCAACTAAGTCGCCATTTTTAATCTATCACATGGAACTACGTCTTAAGATAGTAATAAGAAAACAATAACACGGATAAAAATAATTAAAGTAGAAATAACAAACGGTTAATTAAAGTTTGAAATTAAGGTCGATAATTATTATTCTTATTATTATAAGTATTATTCTTATTAATATTATTATTCTTATTATTATAAGTAAGATCATTGCGTTCTTAAAATCCGAAAATACGGTTTATGGTAGTGATTTCAACATTCGTCTCATATAAGTAAAGTTTTTTCGTTATCTAAGCTACCATATTGGTCAATTTTGCTGCTGGCTTGTTTACAATAATTTTTTAATTCATACTAACTCTAATGAAATAATCTAAAGTCATGAGAATTTATAGTTGAGCGTAATTTAAAATTAATTAAAATAAGTTAAAATGAATTACTACTAATTAAATCAGATTTGTGGCCGAAATAGATATTAAGGGGGAAATGTTGAAAAAGAAATCGTCTGCTTCCAGGATATGGCCTAGTAGTTTAAGTATTAATTTATTTAGATATAAGCATTTTTCCTTAAGTGAATATAGCTTCATGTACTAAATTAATGTTTCCATATATGATTGTATGTTTATGTTTTTTTCGAAGTTCCTAGATAATTTCTATAGAATATCCAAAGATCTATATTATATACTATATTACTGATAATTCTGATTTGATATTTATACATTTTTACAATTAATTGATAAATTTACAACTCAATTTACCATTTAATTTTAGTTTACTATTTAATTTTAGTTTACCATTTAATTTTAGTTTACCATTTAATTTTAGTTTACCATTTAATTTTAGTTTACCATTTAGGTAGACCGCAGAGACCAATACTAAAAAATCTGATAAGTTGCCATATTAGAATATTTGACTAACCAAATGACGCTCGTCTGATCGTAATTGCTAATTATCCAGATCTAACCCTAACCCTAACCCTAACCTACAATTAGTTTATCAATTATTTGGAAATTAAAGTTAATCCATTAATCTCCTTAAAATTAAAATGCCTAAAAGTCCTGTCATGTGCGATATTCGGAAGAAATTTAACTATATTACCTAGCTAGTCATTACCTACCTAGTTATTATGATCCATATTTATGGACAATTTATAGACATGGCTGGTTGATAGGATTTTAGGTTTATTTATTAGCTCTACCTAATATAGACCATTTCAATTTGAAATAAGTATCCGATCTCAGATGTTCTCTAATATGTTTTTGCTTTCTGCTTTTGATGCTACTATTTAATTTTTGTTCCGAGTTGGCTTTGGTAAAACTTTTTTCCTATACCCAGATCTAGTTAAGGCATCGTTGTAGTATTGCTTGTGTTTTATTGAATAATTGTTCGTTTGTAGATAACTTAATTATTCTATTAGAGATACTGGAGACGATAGCGTTAATTCTGCCTTGAATATATATTTTTAAAATTATTTCTGGTACTAATTATTTTTTATTGAATCCAGACGTGAATTCAGTAAAATTCTATTATTATTTTAGTGACGTTTAGTCTTGATTAAAATAGGAGAACATCCACCTATTTCGATGCAAACAATTCTGTAGAATCTCCTGCTATTTATTAATTATGTTATCTCTAGACGTTACTATGTGATACGCTTCAAAAGAAGATAAGTTGGATTTTTAAAGTTTATTGGGAGTGTATTTATTAGCTCTACCTAATATTGACAATTTCAATTTGAAATGAGTATCCGATCTCACCATTTCCCTAATATACTTGACTAGAGAAGCTGGGGTATTTTTTGTTTCAGAATTAGGCCATGTATTGAATGAGCACATATGATTTCTATATATGTCCATAAAGCTGCTTCAGTTGATCCGATGTAAGATCGAGAGTCATTACCTATTACAAGGTTAGATATTTGAAAGCATGTATTTTCTGTCTAATTGACAGTGATTAGACTTTTTACAGTTACATTAGGCTTCAGTTCTCGAATTTGTTGCAGTACGAGTCAGTGTATTCTTATTTGAAACTATTTGTAGTATTTTAGCATTATTTGAACCTATAATAGAAGGCGTCCAGTTCTTAGAAGTGGAAAATGATGATTTAACCGTATTCTTGTTGATTATTTTACCTATTCTGCTATCTCGGAAAAAATATTTTTTCTATAATCGTGTAAAATTCCTTGGGAATATTGGTAAGGATATGTTTGCTATACGAAGGATTGAACCAAATTGATTTGTGTCTTCTAGTTTTCTTCTTTACACTCTTGGGAGCGTTAAGTTGATTTGTGTCTGGTATTTAGTTTAAGTTGCTGGATGACTTATTGTCAATGTTGTTTTTGCCTACCTTAAATCCGTTTTTATGCATGGCCATATTGTATGCTACCAAAAGGCATTACTTTCTACACTTTTGGTTCTAATATACGATGTTGGTTCCGAGTTTACTTTGATCAAGCTTACTTTTCCTGTCTCCATATCTAGTTCATGCATCATTTTAGTATTGCTTGTTTTTATTGAAAAAATGTTCGTTTGTAGATAACTTAGATATTCTGGAGACGATAGCAGATGATTTTAGTTATTATCTATAAAGTACAGCGTGTGATTGGTTTATGGTAGAGTTAAAATGTTTTGTTATTTAAATTCAGGATTATGTCCAGAAAATTCACTATATTGTAGGTGACATCTATCGTTATTTTAAAATTTAATTTCCCGAAAAAACACGTGCAATTTATTTTTTAGTTCTATCTAAGTTTCTATTAGTGGACTTGACTAAAAACAGAGTGTCATCCCTATATAACCCAGCCAAAAAGCTCGTTATGTCGTCATGAACTTTCTTCAAAATATAAAGCCCTACTAGGTTTGTGGCTTGTGCCGGATCAGAAGACCCATAGTGATGTCGAAGTTACTTTCCCTATTCTTTCTAGTCCATAATTAATCATCAGCCAATTTAATGATGCCAATTTCCAGTTTAGTTATATTAGTTTCTTTTCTGGCCATGTCGAGGGCTTCATTTAATAATGAAGGGGATGTTGATGGGTAATATGAATCAATGTCGAACATAGTAAATTTACTACTTTTAAACCGGACTAAAACTTCATCGAAGGACGACCATAATTTATGGTAAACCTTAGATTTAATATCCGGTAATATCTTTTTGCTTATCCTATCTATATTTGATACACAAGGGTGGATAAATCTGATGGGAGAATTGTTATTAAAATCTGCCTTATAATCTTCAAGGGTAAATCATTGGGCTGTTAGAGGTGTGAATTTCAATGCTTTTATCGATGCCAATTTCAGAACATATTTCTAATGCAGCGGAATTTAAATTGTGAAGGTCGTTACTGTCAGCTATTTTATAATTTTTATGGAGCTTTTTCAGAATCAAATTACTGTGAATTTCGAAGCTCATGCGTTATGTGTTCATAGTTTTATCTGAAGATAATATTATATTAGAGTCATTTTTTGTTCTTTTTATAAGTTTGGTTAACATTGTCAATAGTAGGATCAAAATATTTCTTCTTCATTTTTATGTTTTTTTCTATGTTTATCATGTCTTTATGTCTTGTTTAAATACATCCAAAGCAGGAATGGCAGGCGGATTATTATGAGATTTGAGCTTTTACCTCAAAATACGCCTCAGTTTCGGATATCATTTCTTCATTAGAACCAAATCCTTTTCTCTGGAGCATTCTGTCGAGGTCTGCAAACAGCCAGTAGTTGCTGGGGGCTAGATTTGAAAATGGGGTTAGGGTGCTGGAGCAATTCGAAGTGCAATTCATGTAGATCGACTTGTGACACGGTGCATTGTCTCGGTGAGAGAGCACACTTTTTTCATTTGTGGCCGTTTTTAGGAGGATTTCTTTCGTCAAACGCAACAATAATGCTATATTATATATTATATTGATGGTTCCCTATTTCTGAAGTGTATCGATGAGCTAAATACCTTAAACATGCCAAAATACGGAGGCCAAAACCTTGCTTGCTGATGTTTGCTTCTTTGGTTGGTTTGGGTGGCTTTCATGCCGATTTGAGTTGATCCATATTTCATCCATTGTTACACGTTGACGTAAAAACTATTTTGAAACAGTTTCAACTAATCCTCTAAACTAATCGTGAACATGTTGTTGCTATTGATCAACTGTGAGCTAACGCAGGACCATATTTGAATACAGCTATTTCAATTGTAACATGGTGAACGCATCGCCTTCTGATATCTTTAACTCCTTTGCTATCTCACACAACTCCAATTTACGATTATCCAAACGAGTTTGTGGACGTTTTTTTAAAATGTTTTCCGGGACAACTGACGAATTTGGGCGAATGTGTTCAAACATGTTAAAACATGTTAACTGTTGTTTCCGACGAAACAGAGTCCGGATAATACTTATGAAATCATTGCAAATAATACCTATTCCGGTTCGGAACTTTGTTAACAGGGAACCATTTTTACTCTAATCACCTTCACATCTTCAACTGATTACGTTTGTAATGAAAAAATTCTACATTTCTCTGTCTATTACTGTTTTAAAATAAACATTTACATATGAATACAAAAATGATTAAACTCTTTATTCATTCACATTATTTGAATATCACAGTAGTAGGTAAGTCTTCCATTTCAGGTCAGGAGGTAAGATCAGTCCTAGAAGCTTGTCAAAGCAGGGGGTTTCCTAAAGACGAGGGCCATTCATTTCAATTTTTACTAAGTAGGGATCAGAGCGTTGGTAGTGAAAAGAGAGCTTGGTTTTAAACGCATTAAAAGTACCCAGCCCCGTTCCCCCCATTGCACCACGTGCTCAAGGTCAGAAGAGAGAGAATAAGAAAGATCTTGGTCATTGCTGCTCTCGAAGTATTGCAATAGATATGGTTGTGTCGTCTACATAAATGTTGACGAATGATCTTAGAATATGATTTGGGAGAGAAAGGATTCGATTGTTGGGAGAACATTTCCAGAGCAAGCTTCATCCTTTCTTTCTTAGGTTAATTGTATTACTACTGTTGTACTATTATGCCATTCTGGTCTATTCGGGGCAGCGGTTGATCATTATCTTAAACCTGATATATTTAAATCCTCAAGTGATGTCTGTCCGAATAGGTAATAACCGGTAGCAGTAGACATTAGGCATTTATTCTCTGCAGAGAATTCATTATCTTGACTTGGTGACGAGGAACTGTTGCAGCTGAAAATTGAACACTTGATAAAAAGTGGGCAAAACGTCTTTTATATAAATATATTTTTTTTTACTGAATTTCGAAAAAAAACTCTCAAATTGTTGGTGCTGGGAAGCGCGTTTCCGTTATGTGATTTTTCTTTTCTTTTCTTTTCTTTTCTTTTCTTTTCTTTTCTTTTCTTTCTCGTGACAACAAAAAGAAAAATAGATCAACAAAAAGAAAGAGTGAACGCACAAAAGTCACCTGTAGTGGTTTACCCACCGGCCCCACACCTCACCGGCCGTCGGCAATCGTCGCTACCAGCTGGCAGCCTGTAGGTGATTTTACCATTAACTTTCTGCTACTAAACGGGTTAAGGTTATTTTGACAAGTTCTAATTGACAGCCTTACTATTAGTCAGCGTGGGGTCCTGTGAATGTTTTAATTGAAAAAATAGTGTTATCTCCATCAGCGCAAAGTTTGATCAAACGCCGCGCAAAATGAGAGCCTCTCATTACCTTGTGCCACACTATTTATTGTGTGATACACTTGTATTTATAATGGTCTATTCTATTTTTGTTTGTTCTTTCCTTTCTTTATTACTCTTGCCTGTTAATAAACACACATAAAGGAGAAGAGAGAGAGAGAGAAAGGATTAGAATTAGGATTAGAGTTAAGGTTCGGTTTAGGGTTCGGTTTAGGGTTAGGGTTAGGGTAAGAGTTAAGGTAAGGGTAAGTGTTAGGGGTAGGGTTTAGGGTTAGGTTTAGGGTTTAGGGTTAGGGTTTAGGGTTAGGGTTTAGGGTTAGGGGTTATGGGTTGGGTTGGGTTGGGATTAGGATTAGGGTTTAGGGTAAGGGTTAGGGTTAGGGTTAGAGTAAAGGTTAGGGTAAGGGTTAGGGGTTAGGGGTTAGGGGTTAGGGTTAGGGTTTAGGGTTAGGTTTAGGGTTAAGGTTAGGGGTTAGGGTTAGGGGTTATGGGTTGGGTTGGGGTTAGGATTAGGGTTTAGGGTTAAGGGTTAGGGTTAGGGTTAGAGTTAAGGTTAGAGTAAGGGTTAGAGGTTAGGGTTAGGGTTAAGATTTAGGGTTAGATTTAGGGTTTAGGGTTTAGGGTTAAGGGTTAAGGTTAGAGGTTATGGGTTGGGTTGGGGTTAGGATTAGGGTTTAGGGTTTAGGGTTAGGGTTAGGGTTAGAGTTAGGGTTAGGGTTAGGGTTAGGGTTAGGGTTAGGGTTAGTGTTTATGGTTACGTGGACTCAAACAATCCTACGCTAGAGCTACGGTCTGGTTTCAGTTTGGTTTACGGCATACACACCATCTATGAGTTATTTAATGCCGAATAAAGTTGTCAAATACAATTCTATAGGTAGGATAATTCTTTTGTAGTCATTGAGTACATTGTATTCAGAGTACATTGTACTCAGAATTCATTGATCTTAGAATTCATTGTTCTCAGAATTCATTGTTCTTAAAATACATTTCTGGTATCTGGAGTTAAAAAATCAGAGTTACAGTCTGGTTTCGGTTTGGTTTGGTTTACGGTATATGAACTACCTATGGGTTATTGAATGCCAAAAAACGTTGTACAAATATAATTCTATACGTAGGATGATGATGTTATATTTCTAGAATATATTGCTCTTGGAATACATTATTCTTAGAATACATTGTTCTTAGAATACATTGTTCTTAGAATAAATTGTTCTTAGAATACATTTTTCTTAGAATACATTGTTCTTAGAATACATTGCCTTCAGAATAAATTGCTCTCAAAATACATAGCTCTCATAGTACATTGTTTTAGAATACATTGCTCTCAGAATACATTGAATTACCCTTAGAAAACATTTCTCCTAGAAAACACTACTCATAGAGAGTAATTTTGAAGAGGTACTCGACATTACTCCCAGAAAATATTACTCTTTAAAAAAATACTCCTTGTAAGTGGTAATCTTCCTTGTTCACAACACGATTGACCGTCAGCCAACGCCTTCTAGTATCTATTTGTGAACAAAAAAAAAAAGAAAAATAAGATTTTGATTTTTAGAAGAATCAGATTGAATAAAACAGTTGAGAATGAACATATAAATACTCGGGTATCACGTGACAGCGGATTGATCAGATCGGAACTCCCCGTCAAGCCAGAGTAAGGGCCGAAGTAGAATGTTGCATGTCACCCCACGGACTGCTCAGCAACCAGGATTTCGTCCTAAGGTATCACGGGTTGCCACTTACGACCTACATATGGACCTGTTTTCGGTAGGGGTACCCGTTTGCTGCATGGGGTTGCAGTCGGTGAATTCGTGTTCTCTCCGACAGCGCGCACACAATCTATATAAAATTAGGGGTGTTTCGTATATTAGTAAAGATAGGCTATAACTTTTATTTATGCAATTTCAAATCCAGTATATTAAATTATTAGGAAAGTTATAAGGTCCAGATTTATCTTTTCGAACCAAAACTCAAATCGTCGACTCTAGGGAGCGCCGCGTCTCGTTTATATGACGGTTTTTTAACGACTGCCCTTTCTTTCTCGTTACGACAGAAAGAAAGAGAGATCAGCAAAAAGAAAGAGAAAAAAAACAACAAAAGTCACCCGTGGCGGTTTATCCACCGCCCCACACCTCTTTCTTTACAAAGGTGAAACTTGGCCACTCCGACAGGAAGATCTGCACAGACTACAGGTCTTAGACTACAGCTGTTTGCATCAACTGACCCGAATCAGACCAGTATACAGAATCTCCAATATCGACGTCCGACGGCGTTGTCGCACAATCCTGTTTCCCAGTTGATTGCAACTAGACGCCTTCGCTGACTAGGTTACGCTCTCCGACGCGAAGAAAGTGCAATACGCAGAACTATAGCCTCAGAACTTATGCCCGGGTAGCGAAAGCGTAGGGACGATAAACTGAAAACCTGGCTTGCGACGGTCAATGCAAACACAAACTATGTCTGGCGTCGCGTCTATAGTCTCCGACGTTGAAGAAGCGACTGCCTCTAAATTATCACCGATGCCTTCACGGCCGGAGGCAATTGAGCGCAGCGATCAGAGACGTGCTGTACCGTGGCCACCGAGAGTTACTACAGGCCGGTTGGCTAGAAAATGACGTCACTGCATTGCGTGTCAAAACAATGGCCGTCGTAATAACAATAAGAAGGCATTTCGACTTCTCCATTCACTAAATAATCCATCAAAATTCAGGAAATCAACCAATTTTAATGAAATTTTCAGTATTTATTAATTAATAATCACGGAATATAATAAATCCATTACTTTATTATAAAGCCTGGTGCAAATGTATTATTTCTTGTAAACAAAAAACACCTTTACTAAAGTTATCCAAAATATCAAAACATGTTGACCATACGATATTGTAAATATTTAAAACAAAGCATTAGAAAACTTTAAAAATTGCATGTAAAAAAAGAAAAGAAAGGAACACGATTCGATTTATCCTGAAACTGATCTTTATTCAATATAAATTTAAAGAAAATAATAATTCACGATCAAATACTGCAAAAAACTGAATTATGAATTACCATTATTTAAACTAAAATAGTAGGAAGCGCTCTGTAATCAAGGAATTGATATTTTTGTTAGATTAGGGTGATATCTCATGTACAGAGTGTTCAAGACAACTTTGATCATATTTTTATATTCTTTTCATTTCAGAATCATTTGGAAGTATTTAATAGCGGTAAAATGCAACGGATAGCTGTTTATGTGTACTAATGGAGTTGTTGAAAGCTGGGGACCATTGACGTAACCAAAATATTGGAAGAATGTGACCTTTATCATCATGATTCACGCCAGATTCAAAATTTTGGAAATTTAAGCTGCAGCTTAGTGCTCCTTGAATAAATTAAAAGCCGTGTAATGTGAGCTGGACAATTGCGACGGGGATGTAGAAGCAGTGGCTAGCAGGAAGTGTCGTATCCACAAAACGGAATTTGTTGAGGAGCGGCAAAAAGGTGCCGAAAGATCAAAGCATGGCAATGCGGGCGGTGGCGAGGAAGCACCGAACGAGCATTTTTGTTACTCCTCATACAAAAGTCACAAGGGCCAACTACTCCCCGCCAAGGCCCAAGAGAACCGTCTTATGAAAGTAATACAATCTCCCCATCAAGTTCAAACACTCAGTCGAGCCGGGGATGTTCTAGCTCTTTTAAGAACGAGTTGCACAATGTTCAGAACAGCAGGTGGCTAGTCTACAGTCCGCATGAAGTTCTGCGCATCATGGGGACCAAGTCCCCTAAAACTGTGATGGTTTTTAGGTGTGTTTCTAACGAATGCCACGTCATGCTACTCCATGTCTTCGAAAAGTGACTCAAACTCAGATGGCTATAATGAGTTGCTGTCCATTGTTGTCAACCGCTGAGAGAAGGCCATATGTGTGACAGCAAGACTCCTCCGGGAAAACCCAGAAGTGCTTGCTTGAGAAGTTCCACGACTTTAGCTTTCCCATCACCACCATCATCAGCCCCAAATCGCCTGATGTAGCCCATGGACTTGTACAAAACAGCTATTTGGGCAAAAGGTACATGAATGACAAAATCTATTCTGACATATTTATCAGTTTT
>OY744522.1:18388199-18405699 GCA_963556195.1 Sepiola atlantica | reverse complement strand
TAGCAATTAAAATGAGTGTTCATTCATTATCTTGTGCAATAAAATTAAAATTTTACAGGACATATTTTGAATGTGCGCCTCAACGCTGATGCCATACTTTATTGAACGTCACTGTCTCCTCAAAATCATTTTCAAACAAAAACGGTCCCATTAAGACATGTTTTAAGATGGTGACCCACGCGGTGTACAACATATAGTGCTCTGGCTTCCAAAAGACGTCATCTGACGATTAAGATCCACAGAAAACAAAGTTCATCACTGAACCACACCCATTTGCTCCGTCAATATTAATAATAATTCCGTCTCTTTGGATGATGCTGAAAAATAATTCTGTTTTCTATAGACACCGAAAAGTACAGAATAATATAATTTATACTGTGTCGTATTTCTGCCGCGCTCAAAAGAATGGCGACACATTGACATATGAAACTATAATGATATATTTTTATTGTCGGTGGCGGTGAAGGAGTGTGGGTTAATTGAGGAAAGGAAGATGCACGCGCAAGAATTCAAAGACTGTTGTTTTCTCGAGCCCGAATCAGCTGATGATACTAATTTCGGTTTCTTATTGTATAACAATTTTTGACCACCCGCTCCCACCTACAAACACCAACCGTGGGACTTCACTGCTAATGTAGCCACGTCCACAAGGCTCTTTTTGCGACTGAGTGTTTCCTTCTGCCACTAAACTTATGCATGGGGTTCCAATCAACAATTATTCTTTTTTTGACAAACCAACCCTATTTTTTTACCCGCCAGGTAAGTCAATTTCAACCAACGATTATTTTATTTATGAAAATCAATCATGTTATGTTGTTTTCTTTCAGCCAAATGCATTTCCATCTTAAGTGCACCTACTCCTGTCACATGACCATTTCAGTACACTCGGCCTGGATATTTAACAATTGGTGGAGCTATTAAATGCGTCCTACTGATACTAAGACACCCAATGCAGTAATCGAATAACAATGCGTACATAAATCGGCAGTAATAACAATTGAGAGTAGTTCGAATAAACCCAAATAATGAAACATTTTATGTTTCGGAATTTTTTTAGATGAAGATTGAAAATTTGGATTATTTGGATTATAAGTGCTAAGTAATAATTAGATTTTACTGACAGTCTTCTGAGGGTTGAAGGTTCAATCCTCAGTGCGGGCGATACTAAGAATATAATTACGAATTACTCAAGACTTCTACTACGTCATGGCTGACGGAACGAGAACAAGCTACCCCCGTGGATTGAATAAAGGGTCCCGTTCGAAATTCTGCACAGATTCCAGAGTTTGATATAAAGATTCCCGAGTTTGACAAGATGTACCTGAAGAAGGTCGGAGGTTACATCGGCTGAAACGTTGTGAGAATAACATCCGAAATAAGAACTGTAGTCCAAATAATCAAAATGAAACATTTTAGTTCAGTAATAAATAATCAGTTTAAGAATGGCATCTAAAATTGACTCCCATAATGCAGTTCATCTTGATAAACGAGCATTTTAAGATGATGAAATAGGGTCCAAATTCAGCGAACAAGCAGGCTACGTCATCAGCTCGTTCTCAAAGAAAGCTTACTTGTTCAAGATACCCTGTTGTTATGCCTGCTGTGTGTGAGGCGTCATTATTGCATGGAAACAACCGCATTCTGCAGTGGGTCACCTTGCCTCTTTACTGAAGCTAAAAGTGAACTTTGAACTCGGCAATATTGGCATCTGCGGTGTTTTTGATTCCGTCTAGGACACCCATGGAACATCTAACATGGCTATCAATAATACATACAGATAGCATCATGTTCCCTTCCTCTTATTGTCGTCTGAATCGGTGTAGACAATCGCATCCGTTCCGCATCCATCACTTGCTCCAACCACCAGGTTCACCAAGGGCGGCACGAGTTTTATCCGTAGAAAATGACTTTGCGGAAGTGAATTTTCATGAACGCCTATTTAAAACTACTACTACTACTACTACTCTAGACAAAGGGCGATTTTAAATTTATTCTAAAATGTTTCATGGAGAAAATTTTTTTAAAATGTTTCATGGAGGAAATTTTTAAAAAATGTTTCATGGAGAAAATTTTTTTTAAATGTTTCATGGAGGAAATTTTTAAAAAATGTTTCATGGAGAAAATTTTTTTAAAATGTTTCATGGAGGAAATTTTTTAAAAATGTTTCATGGAGAAAATTTTTTTTTAAATGTTTCATGGAGGAAATTTTTTTTAAATGTTTCATGGAGAAAATTTTTTTTTAAAATGTTTCATGGAGAAAAATTTTTTTTAAATGTTTCATGGAGAAAATTTTTTTTAAATGTTTCATAGAGAAAATTTTTTTTTTAAATGTTTCATGGAGAAAATTTTTTTTTAAATGTTTCATGGAGAAAATTTTTTTTAAATGTTTCATGGAGAAAATTTTTTTTAAATGTTTCATGGAGAAAATTTTTTAAAAAATGTTTCATGGAGAAAATTTTTTTTAAAAAGCCTAAAAAAAGAAAATGTGAAGAAAACTGAGAAAGCGTTTTTTTTCAAATGTTTTTTTAACATTCATCGCAGCCGGATGAGTGTTTTCTTAGCCATTGTTGGAATATAGGTGGTTATTTTATCTCACATTATTAAACATATATCCTAAACATATCTATCATCAGAACAAATAATAGACGAAACTAAAACCAAGTACATTTTCTTATTTGTTGTAGACAACATATAAAAGAACAGTAACGTAATATCATATAAAAATGAAATATATTCATTTATACTCACAAGTAGTGACAATGTTCTACCTATCAAGGTAAGGTAGGGATATCTGTACAAGCGAGATATCCTTCATTCTTAGGACGTCGGTGGGACAAGTGCAATGTGGTGAATTCCTTTTTACTCTATGACACTTTTTGTTAAAACAAAGGGAAACGAACCAGTGTATCCGCTTTTTCAATTCATCTCTACATTTGGTGTTCGAGAAAGACGCACAACAACAATCATTCTAATGACAAGGGCAGGTGTATTATCTAATCGTTCCTTACTAATAGGAAAAAGTAAGAACATGTCGACAATTACAAGATAAAGTTATCTCGAATTATATATATATATATATATATATATATATATATATATATATATATATATATATATATATATATATATATATATATATATATATATCCATATATATACATAGTTTTTTATCTGTTAGTTTTTGCTGGGGATGTGGCATTCTACAGGATGCCAGACATTCACCGGCTATTTTAAACACTCCAGCCGAGATATCTTTTTAAGATTCTAATCGTCTCTTTAAGTGCAATTGTTTGTATTTCTCTTGCACTCGGTTTACCGGGTATATTCGCCCGATAGCTTTTGAAATTCTTTTTCATTAGTCCTGTTGCTCCTATAATTACTTGTATAATGGAGATTTTCCTAAGATTCCAGTTTCTTTTCATGCCGTACATAAGACCTTGCTATTTCCTAATCTTTTCCCTTTCAACTCTGTTTAATTCTGCATCATTAGGGACACTGACTTCAACTAGGGTTGCTACTTTCTCCCTTTTGTCCCATATCATGATGTCAGGTTTAACAGCTCCGTTTTCTAGATATATAGCTGTAGAGATTGCATAGTCATAGTGGATGATGTATAAATTATTTGCAACTGTTCTTTCTGGTATATGTTCCCAGAACTTGCTGCTACACTGGATATTCAACTTTTTACATATAGTTCAGTGAAGATATTTACACACTCCATTGTGTCGCATTGTATAAAAGCCATGCGAACTCTTTCCGCCCAACTATACATTTAAAGATGGAAAAAGAACATAACAACAAATTATCCTTCCTAAATGTGCTGATAACTCGCACTGACCAGGGATTTAGGTCATCTGTGTATCGAAAGCCAACTTTCACTGGACAATATCTAAATTTCAACTCCCAACATCCATATAATGTAAAGAAAGGAATTGTCCGGTGCCTACAATATTGAGCAAAGACAATACGTAGTAACAACGATACGTATCAAAAGGAAATGGATAGTTTAAGAGAAACCCTCCGCCGAAACAACTATCCAGAGAGCATGACATCAGCTCCAACAAATCTATACGCAACACCAAAGGACACCACCCGAGAACTCACCACAGTTTGTATAGCATATATGAGGGGCTTGTCGGAAAAAATCCAAACAATATGTAATCCATATAACATCAGGATAGTATTCAGGAGCGACTCAACTCTCCGAAAGCATTTTATGAGAGTCAAACCCCCTACGGAAAAAGTCATGATTAAGAACTGTGTGTATGCGATTGTACGTAAGTGTGGAAAAGTATACAAAGGTGAGAAATGTCGTCCATTACAGGTAAGGCTAAAAGAACACCGGAATGACGTAATAGGTTGAGAAATCGAAAAGTCGGGTATGGCTGACCACATATGGAAGGAAAATAGAAACCATTTACCCTTATGGGATGCAGTAAAAATTATAGATAGAGAAGAACGGTGGGGAGTAAGACGATTCAAAAGAACCGGCACGCACTAGAATTGTTCGCGAGGACCCGTGGCGCAGTGGATATAGTACTAAGTATAAGTGACAGTCATCTGAAGGTTGAAGGTCTAATCCTCAGTGCGGGCGATACGAAGAATTGCGAATTACTGAAGACTTTTTCCCAGTCATGGCAGATGGAACGAGAGCATGCTAACCCCGTGGATTAAATAAAGGGTTCCGTTCGACAGAAAGATTCCCAAGTTCGACAAAGTACACCTGAAGAAGGTCGGAGGTTACATCGGCCGAAACGTTGTGATAAAACACACAAGATGAGAACAGTAGTCCGAATATACCAAATTCAACGAATATATATATATATATATATATATATATATATATATATATATGCTTTTGAAAATGATTTGCGGAAAACTCTCTAGAGCTTTTTCGACTATTATATCGTCAGGAGAAATCGATCAAATATATTAACGAAAATGAAGAGCTAAGGGTGACATTGAAGTGCCAGCGAATACTAAAGCGCGATATATATATATATATATATATATATATATATATATATATATATATATATATATATATATTACTATTTCATGTATCCACATAAAATTTTATAAGGAGATATAATTTGTTATGTATCAATTTTCAGTATTTATTTCAGCAGTGCTCGATACGTAAGTAGAGCTAGGTAGTAAGCTATGAAAATATATGTATGGCAATTAAGCTACACAGAGGCTCCAGCGTTTCATCCCCGGGGGAATCTTCAAGCTAAAATTTTAAAACTAGATATTATGACCGCAAAAGCACAATTAAAAACAGAAAACGTTGAATTAAAACAGGACTAGCAAACCAGTATTGGGAGCTCAAAGAAAATGGACGCTCACCAAGAATTGAATGCAAAATAATACGACAGGCCCGTATATGTAGAAATTTAGATGACCCGTGTAGATTACGTCTAAACGAAAAATTTGAAGTCCTAAACTTTAAAGACCCCCGAAATCTATTAAACTGTAGAAGTGAAATAGCAAACAGCTGTCTACACAGAAATAAATTTACCTTAGGCTAACAATACATAAATAAATAAACAAATAAGTAAAAAAAGCTAAGCTAAACTAAAACCTAACAATTTAAAAATTAAAACTTCGAATAGAAATACAAGGAACCACGTGTTAAAATAAGTTCACCCATTATATTGACACAACAAAGAAACAGGATATAGGCCAATCTATAGAAAACAGAACAATAGAACAGGATATAGGAAGTAATACTAATCGGACCTTTGTTCGTGGGAAGCCCAACGATTGGCTGAGAGAACAACAAAGAATCTGATTGGTTAACTAGCTAGCCGTGTATATAAAAACACCCGGTAAAAATAACTCCATGCATTTTAGCCTGAAGATTCCACCGGGGATGAAACACGGGAGTATCTGTTTAGCTAAATTGCCATAATATATTTTCATAACTTATTATCTCTTGTGTATGTACCAGTGTTTTTGTTTGTGGGTGCCATTTTGTTCTTTCCCCTCCTATGCTGCTAACATATCAAGTGGTGACTCTTTCTGTCAGTGGGTGTTTCTCTACAACGAGCTTTTTAATTTTATCTGTGACTTTAAAGGCGCTGATGAAGAGACATTTTGGATTAGCTTTATTAATTCATAAAATAAAATAAAGTAAATTATTTCCAAAATGTTTTGGAAACGATCGTATGCCATACTGGACTTGATGTTTAAATTCTTGAAACAATTGTAATGTTTTAATTCATTGAATGTTTATATATATATATATATATATATATATATATATATATATATATATATATATATATATATATATTTATCAAAAGCAAGGATAACCAAACTTATTTCTTTGTTACTTGATAAAACGCATCTCCGCACTGGTGGTGTTGGCGGCCATGATTCAAATTCCGGTGTCGAACGAAGAGCCTGGCTCGCTCCTGTAGGTCGTCCATTGAAAGCATTGTTGGATATGTTAATAAATTGATATGGTTATTCTTGTTTTTGATTTAAAAAAAATGACTCAATAACTGGTCACCTCTGAAGATGGAAGTTATTCCGAAATATAAGATTAATGAAAAATAAAATACAAATTAATATCGCATAGTTAATGGCTTACATATCAATTTATTAACATATCCAACAATGCTTTAAATGGACGACCAACCAATACTATATATATATATATATATATATATATATATATATATATATATATATATATATATATATAGCATTAAATTCAAAATTATATCATTTTATGAATTTATCCTTTATTTTTAGACTATTAACATAATACTTTGGGGTTGTACACTTTGAACATTCTACTGTGTTGTGAATAATTTTTCTCTTGACTGGTTTTAACCGTTTTTTTTTTGTTAGACATACTTTCTTTGAGTTTAAAGTTTTGTCTAATGTTTTGAACTTTTTATTTATTGTCTTCCATATTCATTATTTCTTTTTAGATTCTTTTCGGATGTGTCTTTTGTTTAGTTTTCTGATGACAGGGGACCTGGATTACCTTCGTTTACCTTCAATTTCTCTCGAAACATGTGTAAAAACATTTTCGTTCCGAAAATATTATTCAATTTTATACTTTATTTATTCCAAGCTCCATTTAATCATCTGGTTTGGGGGACGGGCGCTCGCCTTCCTTCATACTTCGGACTGGTAATCTACTGATATTTGTTCAGCTTATGGACATTGCTCGTCTTTTAACTCGCTTCAAATTGTTTCGTAGAGTTCGCAAATACGTGACAGTTATCACGACGTGAACGCTTCTACCTTGATCCCACGACTGAAGTCAAGGACAAGCTTCCTCAGCCATTTTGAACCCCTAACAACATCTCAGGAATAGAACAGACTAAAGATGTGGACCAGACGACTAGACAATGCTCTCCCCCCACTGACATTGAAATCCTCCTTTTGAGGCCCGGTTCAGAAGCCCCCTGGTTCCAGTGAAAAACTCAATCGCCTGAGAACGAGGATGAGCGATCAAAAGTTGCTATGAGTGGATGGGGCTACAAAACTGACCCAACCATCTGCGAATGTGGAGAAGAGGATCATCCGATTCTACACCGTCTTGTTGGTTCTCTACTTGCCAACCGGTGCAGCTTGAAAGATGTTGCAGAGTGCAATAAAAATGCAAAGGACGTCGTAAAAAGTGGGAAACTGTTGTATGACCGAACAAACGCAAAGAAGATTTTATATTCTAAATATTGCGCTTTGCGTTTGCATTCGGAAACTGATTCCTATTTCACATCTATTTATTTACCTCCCCAGGAGGTTAGGCACAAGGCCAGGTTTATCTTACTCCCACAAGGTAAGATGTGACCCAATGTAGAGGTCGGAAAAGTGTAGCTTGAAAAGCCAGCGCCCGAGAAGGTGAGCACTCTGGCCTACAAAAAATGCCTGGGCAGCCCCGTCGGCATTCTCCGGTAGGGGCGCCTCAGGCAGTAAGCAATAAACTTACTCCTCCCCAAAGAGGGGAGGCAAAACCTGGGAGGGTAGACCTCCTAGAACTGCACAGGACAAACCCACAAACCGGCGGAATCAAAACCCGAAGGCCAAGACAACACCGGTTTATAGGGTGTAGTATCCATCGGAACAGATACTACACTTTGATCTTGGCCAAAAGGACAAGAAAACTTACGTTGCTCGAGTTTGAATGAAGATCACTCCTATGCAATCTTTCGCTATGCTCCTAACACCATATTACCTTCTTTGTTTTTGCTACCCCTACTCTCGTTTCTCCCACTAATATAGTGGAGAAAAGTTGAAATGGTATACGTATTTGAAGTTTTAAGGGGGTTCTGTCCCCCCTGGGTCACTTACAGGTAACGGCACGTAGATATTCGGCACATAGACGATAACGTAGAGATTCAGGACCACTTCCATTGTCTTCCGCAGATAATTTTATACCTATGATTTAATAAAGATAAGATACATTTGAAGTTTTAAGGGTGGTATGACCTCATATCACCCTTTACGAGTGAACTTAGAGATTCAGGAACGCTTCCATTGTTTTCTCCGGTGAAATTTACATAAAAATTCACTTTTAGATTTCATGTAGATTCTCTAACCTTTTTTTCTATAGGGACCGCACACACATCCACACACATCACAAACATACACATACGCACAGGCATTGAGTTTTATATATAGATTACCTCATATAGTTAAGTTATGTTCATATTATATTCCAACAACCATGTTTTTATTTTTTATTATTTTTATTTTTTCACATTTCCAAAAAGCATAACATTTCTGTGAGATATATTTTTTACTGTCCGTTTCATTTGTCTTGTGCCAAACAACATGTTTATGTTAATATCGTCTCTGCAACACGACAAAATCATCAGAAAAAATTCACAAAGAGTAAAAAGTTTCTGGATTAAAGTGTCTTGAAAAAACCTACACTATACTATGGTTCATTTTTGGGGGTGAAACCAAACAAAAAACAAAGAAAAGAGTAAACTCACACGTGGGGGAACCCACTAATACGCCATTTTGAATATATATATATATATATATATATATATATATATATATATATATATATATATATATATATATATATATATATATATATATGTGTGTGTGTGTGTGTCTCTGGCGGGGGTGCTGTTGCCTACCAATATACCACTCTTATTACCGACTTTTCGACTGTTACCCTAAAAGCCAAATTGTTTTTTCCTTCAAATTAAGTCCATCTCGATTCAATTGTCCGTTCGACATATCGAATTAAAAAAACAACGGAAAGAAGAAGCTTTTAAGCCACCTTCCCCCATGAATAATAAATGTATCAGTCCATGCCGTTCCCCCCTCTCACGCCCTGTCTCCGATCAGAAGAACGATCCATTTTGTAAATCACGGGGTTTGTAGGTGAATAATAGTTGGATCGTTGGACGGCTGAACGACGACGGCGACACGCAGGAGGAGTGGAGGCTGGGTATGGAGGAACCAGACAGTGCGTGTATGTCGGGTGGGTGATACAGGAGACGAACCGGCCCGGGTGGAGAGGTGAAACGAGGAAAGGCTTTCTGGCCTGTCTTCTTCTTCTCGTCCGAGTCTCCTATTTTTTATTAGATTCTCGTCGTTTCTGCTATTCCTTGTTTTTACTTTTGCTGTGCCCCTCTCCCTGCATACATCCTTTCTCCGGCTGATTTGATTTTTTTTCATCGAGTCGAGTCTCTTCTCGTCTCATCCCGTAACCTCCGCCTCTTCCCTCCTTCATCTTATCCCTTCCTCCATTTACTGACAATGCCCGCCTCTCACGTGTCGCGTGTGCGCCCAGAGTTCAGCCATTTTACCCCCCCCCGTCCCCCCCAAAATAAAATAAAGTGAAAAAAAAAAAATATTTAAAAAAATAAATAAATGGTGGATAAATAAAATAAACCAATAATAAAATAAAGAGAAATAAAAAAAAATACTCCATATTTATTGCCTCCTTTTCTCTCGTGCCGATTGACCGGGTTTCGATTCTCGCTGTTTCTTCAGAATTAATTTATATTTTTATTATTACTATCTATTTTATTTCTATTTCTGTTTTTAATCAATTCTTTTTTTGTGTATTAAACTTCAATTCTTTCTTTCTTCCTTTCTTTGTATATTGCACTTCTCTTTTTTCTTTCTTTTTATTCTTTTCTTAGTGTATTGCACTTCTCTTCTTTCTTCCTTTTCTTTTTTGTGTATTGCACTTCTCTTCTTTCTTCCTTTTCTTTTTTGTGGATTGCACTTCTCTTCTTTCTTCCTTTTCTTTTTTGTGGATTGCACTTCTCTTCTTTCTTTCTTTTCTTTTTTGTGTATTGCACTTCTCTTCTTTCTTCCTTTTCTTTTTAGTGGTTTGCACTTCTCTTCTTTCTTCCTTTTCTTTTTTGTGTATTGCACTTCTCTTCTTTCTTCCTTTTCTTTTTTGTGGTTTCCACTTCTCTTCTTTCTTCCTTTTCTTTTTTGTGTATTGCACTTCTCTTCTTTCTTCCTTTTCTTTTTTGTGGTTTCCACTTCTCTTCTTTCTTTCTTTTCTTTTTTGTGTATTGCACTTTTCTTCTTTCTTCCTTTTCTTTTTTGTGGATTGCACTTCTCTTCTTTCTTCCTTTTCTTTTTTGTGGATTGCACTTCTCTTCTTTCTTTCTTTTCTTTTTTGTGTATTGCACTTCTCTTCTTTCTTCCTTTTCTTTTTAGTGGTTTGCACTTCTCTTCTTTCTTCCTTTTCTTTTTTGTGTATTGCACTTTTCTTCTTTCTTCCTTTTCTTTTTTGTGGATTGCACTTCTCTTCTTTCTTTCTTTTCTTTTTTGTGGTTTGCACTTCCATTCTTTATTTCTTTCTTTTCTTTTTTGTGGATTGCACTTCTATTTTTTCTTTCTTTTGTTTTTTTTGTGTATTTCACTTCTTTTCCTTCTTCCTTCTTTTCTTGTTTTCCTTGTGTATTGCACTTCTTTTCTTTCCTTCCTTCTTTCTTTCTTTTATTCTTTCTTTGTTTATTGCACTTCTTTTCTTTCCTTCTTTCCTTCTTTCTTTCTTTCTTTCTTTGTGTATTGCACTTCTCTTCTTTCTTTCTTTCTTTCTTTCTTTATTTCACTGCTCTTCTTTCCTTCTTTCTTTCTTTCTTTCTCTGTGTATTGAACTTCTCTTCTTTCTTTCTTTTCTTTTTGTGTATTGCACTTCTCTTCTTTCCTTCTTTCTTTCTTTCTTTCTTTCTCTGTGTATTTCACTTCTCTTCTTTTTTTCTTTCTTTCTTTCTCTGTGTATTGCACTTCTCTTCTTTCCTTCTTTCTTTCTTTCTCTATGTATTGCACTTCTCTTCTTTCTTTTCTTTTTGTGTATTGCACTTCTCTTCTTTCTTTCTTTCTTTCTTTTCTTTTTTTTGGTATTGCACTTCTCTTCTTTCTTTCTTTCTTTTCTTTTTTGTGTATTGCACTTCTTTTTCTTTTTTTTGTTTTCTTGTGTATTGCACTTTTTTTCTTTCTTTTTCTCTTGTTTTCCTTGTGTATTGCACTTCTTTTCTTTCTTTCTTTCTTTGTGTAATGCACTTCTCTTCTTTCTTTCTTTCTTTTTGTGACATGCACTTCTTTTCATTCTCCATTCTTTTCTTGTTTTCCTTGTGTATTGCACTTCTCTTCTTTATTTCTTTCTTTGTGTATTGCACTTCTCTTCTTTCTTTTTTTTTCTTTTTTGTGTATTGCACTTCTCTTCTTTCTTCCTTCTTTTCTTGTTTGATTTGTGTATTGCAATTCCTTTTATTATTTCTTTCTTTGTGTATGGCACCTTTCTTATTTCTTTTTTTCTTTCTTTCTCTGTGTTTAACACTTCTTCCTACGTTTCTTCCATTTGCCCTTTTTTCTCACCTCTTTTTTATTCTTACTTTTTCCGTGTATTTTATTTCACTTCTTTTTTCTTTATTATCACACTCGTTCCTCTTTCATTAACAATTGCTTTTTTTTTTCAAGATTACTCAAACATTTCATTTTTCTTTTTTTCATTTTTTCTGTTTGGCTTTCCTTTCCTTTATATTTAATTATTTATTTATTCATGGATTACACTTTTACTCCCATCGTTCTTTTATCTCTTTCTTTCTTTCTTTCTTTCTTTTCTTGATATTTATTCCTTCTTTTTTCCATCGATTTTCCTCCATTTCTTCTTCCCTTTTTGTCTTACTCACTTCCTTTCTTGCTTCCTTTCTTTCTTTATTTCTTCTTTCCCTTCTTTTGTCGTTAATTTATTTCTTCATTTATTCCTTATTCTTATTTGTTAAATTTTCTTTCCTCTTATTATTTCCTCTCATTTCTTTCTGTTACTCTCACGCACTATTTTTCGTTTTTCTTTATATTTTTTATTTCTTTCTAACATCCACCAAGTGTTACCTTTTCCTTTTTGTTTCCTTCACTATTACTTGTGCATCTATTTCCGTCGCTTTCTTTTTGTTTTATCTGTTTTCTGTTTTCATTGCTTAGTTTTATTCTTTTCTATTTGAATATTTTGTCGGTATTCCTTTGTCTATTAAACTTCTTGTTTATATTTCTTTTCTTTTATTTTATTATCTGTCATGCTTGTTCATTTCTTTCTTTCTCCTCTAATTTCTAAAACGGCTTTTTCATTCCTATTTGAAAAATGTCTTTTCCTCACCTCTTTCTTTCTTTTTACTCTCACACAACCTTCTTCTTCTTCTTTTTTTCTTTTTCTTTTCCATCTTCTTCTTCTTCTTTTTCTTCTTTTTCTTTTTCTTCTCCATCTTTTTTTTCTTCTTCTTCTTCTTCTTCTATTGTTTCTTCCTCTATTTCTTCTTCTTCATCATCTTCTTCTTCATCATCTTCTTCTTCTTCATCATCATCTTCTTCTTCTTCTTCTTCTTCTTCTTCTTCTTCTTATTATTATTATTATTATTATTATTATTCACCTTCTTCTGATTGTTCTATTGTTTCTTCTTTTTCTATTTCTTCTTCTTCATCATCTTCTTCTTCTTCTTCTTCTTCTTCTTCTTCTTCTTCTTATTATTATTATTATTATTATTATTATTATTATTATTATTCACCTTCTTATTGTTTTCTGCAAGTAAAACATTTTCTTTCTAAAAATCTTCTTCTTTTTTTCTTTCACTATTAATTATACTCATCTGAATATCTGAATTCCTTTCGGTTTTCCGTGGTGCCGTCCATTCTTCAACATATTAATTCCTCTCTTTTGCGTTCTTTTATTATCACGCACGCACGAAAGTGTGCAGGGTAGTTGTCTAGGAGAGACAATCCACACGCACTTTTCGCTTCCGTCGACAGATGGCGCACGCGACACGAAGGCGCTTACTTCGACGACGAGTTAAGCCGCCATATTTTTCTCGCTACAAATACACGAACGAATAAAAAGACACACAGATTAACTTTTAGTTGTATCCGAGACAAGTTTCTAGGAAGTAAAACTGTGACTTTAAAAACATTGGGTTGACTTAATTAAAGTCGAAATATAAACAAAATGGAAAATGTTTACTAAACGTTTCTTTTTTCCTTTTTTTTTTACCTAAAACCAAACGGAACTTCAATGAACATAGTTTATTTCCAATAACTTCCCCTCTGTGAAACACAATACCACGGGACTACTTCTCTGTTGATTACAACAGAGTCGTCTTCAAATTCAATGTAAACAAACATCTTGCCCTTTCCATCCATCGTTTCCAATCCTCTCATAATATTGTTCATAATCCAACTAAAAATCATATCAACCCTTATCCTTTGGTGGCTTTTGGCCTTTCTGGTAGTGACCGACTGATATAAAAATAACCAATGTTAAGCTTTAAACGCACGAATATATTCACCGTTGTATTCAGGATGAAATCATCATAGCGACTGTCTATTTAACTGCCTCCCCACAAGGGCAATGTTAGACACTAGGTCGGTTTTTTATGTGGGAGATACCCAGCTCTCCCAAAAAGGGCACTTTGGATGGGATAACAATTAAAATTGCCCCATTCAAGAAGGATTTCATTTCCTCTGGCATAGGGCAGAAAAGCATCTAAACCCTAACCCTAACCCAAACACATCATAGCGACTGTCATTTACCGAAAAAATGACGTCATATATCTCATTTCCCCCAAATCAGAGAACGATAAACTTTATATATGAATTGAATTGCATGATATAAAAATGACACCCGTTTATTCATTTGTTGTAAATAGTGTTGACTCTACAACCAGTCATCAACGTTGAGAACATTTGGCGTGAGGCGGGCGAATCCATCAAAAATTCTGTTGATGCCGATTTGGGCCAAACAAAACCGGGTTGCCGTCGTATCGACAAGATGGACGGAAGAAGTCGGGGAGGTTGCAATTAAAGAAGCACCGGTATCACGAGTTCCTCGCTGACAACACTACAGGTGCATATGGAGGCCAGGACCGAGGCGATGAAAGCCGTTTTGTCACTCAAAACATTTCAAAGATCTCTATGAGAAAGTGAACACACACGAAAGACAGTACATTTACCGTCTGGTCAGGGCACCTCACCATCATCATCATCATCATCATCATCATCATCATCATCATCATCATCATCATCATCATCATCATCATCATCATCATCATCATCATCATCACCACCACCGCCTTCGTCGTCGTCATCATCATCATCATCATCATCATCATCATCATCATCATCATCATCATCATCATCATCATCATCATCATCATCATCATCATCATCATCATCAAACGGAAGATATCGAATGTCCATATCGTGTGAATGATGAAAACTGCAGTCTGATTATCGATATGGGAATGGCCACGGGACGTAGAAGACGATACTTTGAGATCGTTTGAGGAATTCACACGTGACCCTAACTTAACCTGCTGACTATGTCCATGGCGCCAGACGATATCTCAATGAAAGTGTGGCGGTTGACACACTGGCGCCCTGTTGCATAGCTAGCACGAATATTGTTTTTTTCTAAAGGATCACCACTTATCTATTGAAAATTATTATAACGCAGTAGTTTTTTTATGTGCTCTGTGATTGGATGAAAATCAACCAATCACAGGCTAACTTTTCCCCACGTCAGCGGGTTTGTTTTTAAGTAACGACCTCTTTTTTCCAGCGCCAGCCAACAGAAGCAGTTCGCGTTTCCCTTCCCGCGGCGATCTGCCGATAAAGACACAAACATCTGTGTCTATACATACCATGTCTGATCCAACAATCAACAATCACTATTGTGTGTATTTTGCGGACTTGAGCGTAGAAAAGGTCCTTTATTCAAAGGTACTTTAAATATGCCTTTTCATCAGAGACCACACCAACGAGGAGACCCAGTTAAGAAGATGAAACTACAAAGTCAAGTCCGCAAATCCCACCTTATTTTGCAACCAACATTTTTCTTCTTTCTTTCTTTTCCTTCTTTTATCTTTAGATAAATTCTCTATATTAACTAAACCGTTGTTGCGCTCTTTCTTGTCTTGTCACGTTTTAAGCCTTTGTCTTTCTTACACTGCGGACCATAGGTTTCGTCCTTCGTTTGAACGGGGAAAATCCCAACATATCAAGACCAAAGGCCACTCAAGGATAAGGATAAATAAGATAGAATGATTGTCAGTTTATAAATAAAAAACCGGCGATTCTGTAGTATATTTAACAAGAATAAAAGGGTTGAAAATTTTTACAACAAATAACTTTTACCAAACGAAAAAAAAACTCATCTTCGATCGTTTTCTTTAGTTCGGAAACTTTTTAAGTGCTTTTTTTTCAGATTTTTATAGCATCCTAGAGTACTTTGAAAAATAGAGATTCAACATGGCTGCGATCTTTACTTGATGTGAAGATTAGATGTCGTATGTTTAACAACTGAAAAATCGAAAATTAAACAAAAATAAAACTAATAATTGTCAAATATTCATTTTCGACCGATCTGTATATTTTAAACTTACTGAAACTGTTTTTAAGTTCTTTATTTCAACATACTTTGCACTATGATGTTGAGCACTTTTGGATTACTATATACCAATTACCAAATGTAGAGCGCTACTAAACCCACCCAAATCAAATCAAGAATGCCTCTAGAGCACCACTAACACGACCCTTTCCGAGTTTCTTGACCCCCCCTCTCTCTAGTCCGAAGAGAAGCTTAAGAAACGTTAAATAAAGAAAATGCTGGGTCATTTCGGGAAGGAATACATTGAAATTACGGTGTTTTATTTATATTATCTTTATATAAGTATTCCCGAATCTCTAAGTGCACCTCTAAAGTGGGATAAATAGTCGGAGGGGGGGGGGTCGATTTTTTCAGCCATAATTTTACATAAGAATACACTTTAAGATTTTATGTAGATTCTCTAACCTTTTTTCTATAGGGCGCACGCACATATACACACAGGTACTGAGTTATACATAGGATCAGAAAAACATCGGTACCGTCTGATCTTCTGTAATATATATATATATATATATATATATATATATATATATGTTTGTTTTTTTCAAATAATACTGAAATCTGATGTTTTAATAAATTACTCCTGTACGTGATGCTGTAAAGGGCGCTGACAAAGTGACGGTTTGGAGTTATCCGAACTATAATACAGAATAAAATATTTCCAAATTGTCTTTGTGTTTGAATTCGAGGAACTAATATAAATAATGGTCAAATTTTGTTGATCTCAACTCACTTTATATATATATTTATATATAATTCAAATACATGACAAATTGACTGAAAACATTGCAATACCCCACATATTTCATATTAAATGCAAAGAAAAAAGCCCTACAAATATTTTACAGAAACAATAAGCGAAAATGATATACACCGGACACTTTCTTATAAACGGACATGTTGTTTTACCTACCCATGCTAATAATACAATCATTTGCCACCCTAAATTAACTAGTAATTCCAACAATACAAACTACATCACAACTATAAAGTGAACATTAAAAACAATAAAACATTTTCCACATCTAATGCAGATAATATACTGTCCCATGCAATAATTAGGTGAAACTCAACGGGAACTAAAGAAAATACTTGGTGAACATAAAAGAGATATAAAAATAACAATTTCTTGAATGCACTATTCTCTCATGCATTAAAACACAATCATTGTTTTAACTTCTTGAATCAGCATTCATTATAAACTCTAACACAATCTAACAACGTAATGGCTTCTACAATCAAAAAACTTATTCTATCAGAACAGAACTTGAATTTAGATCCAGGCTAGCTATTTAATACCACATTCCCAAAATACTTTACACATAATATCGATAAAAAAAAACACAAAACACTAATTCTATTTCATAAACACATCACACATTTTGAATTCTAACGACTATTTCCGTTCGAAAAAAGAACAGAAAATCGCACCACATTTTTTGAATTCCAGCGACTATGTGTCGTTTGAGAAAAAAAGACAAACAAAACAAATCAAAACACTCATCCACGCCATTGACGCATTACACATTTTGAATTCTAATGGCCAGGGTTCGTTCTAAAAAAGAAGAAAAACATTATTTTGACAGCACAAACGCACCAAATATTTAAAATATTGTA
>OY744522.1:18268199-18385699 GCA_963556195.1 Sepiola atlantica | reverse complement strand
AATCTATATTTCGATCCCATGAAAATGTATATTTTAAATATATTGAAAATTCATACTATCCGTCATATTCATATATTTTTATCCTGGATATTCATACTTTTTACTCTGGAAAGCGACAGTTTACTTACCTGGAAAATTACATATTTTTCATTCGAAGAAATCCATATTTTGTTACCTTGTAAATTTATGAATTTATATTTTAGTAAGCTTAAACAATATTTTATTAACCTACAAAAAACAAATTTTACAATTCCTATTTTGCTATTCAGTAAAATAATATTTTACTACCATGGAAACAATTGCTTTGCTGCCATGGAAATCCATACTTTATTACTATGGATGAAATTGATTTGCTGCCATGGAAATCCATACTTTTTTACTCTGGAAACAGTAGTTTTTGCTGCCATGGGAATTCATACTTTTTACTCTGGATACAATTGTTTTGCTGCCATGGAAATCCATACTTTATTACTCTGGAAACAATTGATTTGCTGCCATGGAAATCCATACTTTTTTACTCTGGAAACAGTAGTTTTTGCTGCCATGGGAATTCATACTTTTTACTCTGGATACAATTGTTTTGCTGCCATGGAAATCCATACTTATTTTACTCTGGGTGTAATTGTTTTGCTGCCATGGAAATCCATACTTCATTACTCTGGAAACAATTGATTTGCTTCCATGGAAATCCACACTTTATTACTCTGGAAACAATTGATTTGCTGCCATGGAAATCGATACTTTATTACTGTGGAAACAATTATTTTTCTGCCATGGAAATCAATACTTTATTACTCTGGATTAAATTGTTTTGCTGACATGGAAATCGTTACTTTATTACTATGGATGCAATTGTTTTGCTGCCATGGAAATCCATACTTTATAAATCTGGAAACAATTGTTTTGCTGCCATGGAAACCCATACTTTTTTACTCTGGATGAAATTGTTTTGCTGCCATGGAAATCCATACTTTATTACTCTAGAAACAATTGATTTGCTGCCATGGAAATTCTATACTTTTTTACCCTGGAAACAATTGATTTGATGCCATAGAAATCCATACTTTTTTACTCTAGAATCAATTGTTTTTCTCCATGGAAATCAATACATTTTACTCTGTAAACAATTATTTTGCTGCAATTGAAATCCATACTTTTTTACTCTGGAAAGAATTGTTTTGCTGCTATTGAACTCAATACTTTTTTACTTTGAAAAAAAAATTGTGTTGCTGCCATTGAAAATCCATACTTGTTTACTCTGGATACAATTGTTTTGCGGCCATGGAAATCTGTACTTTATACTTTGGAAACAATTGATTTGCTGCCATGGAAATCCATACTTTTTTACTCTGCAAACAATTGTTTTGCTTCCATTGAAATCCATACTTTTTTTACTCTAGAAACAATTATTTTGCTGCCATGGAAATTCATACTCTTTAGATCTGGAAGAAATTGTTTGTCTGCCATGGAAATCCATACTTTTTTACTCTGGAAAAATTGATTTGCTGCAATTGAAATTCATACTTTTTAACTTTGAAAAAAATTGTTTTGCTGCCATGGAAATTCATACTTTTTTACTCTGGAAACAATTGTTTTGCTGCCATAGAACTCCATACTTTTTTACTCTGGAAACAATTGTTTGTTTGCCATGGAAATTCATATTTTTCTACCTAGGAAATTTATGTTTTACTTCCGTGAAAATTCATATTTTAACACTCAGGAAATAGATATTTTGCTACTCCTGGAGACCATATTTTACATCCGTGGAAATACATATTAACTACCATAGAAATCCATGTTTGGATACTTTGAGAAGCGATATTTTACTACTTGTGAAATCTGTAAATTGGCACCGTGGAAAGAAATATTTTTCTATAGTGGAAATCCATACATTGCTACTCTAAAACATTTTGTTTTAACACCCAGGAAATTTATATTTTGCTATTCTAGAAATTCATATTTTTCTACAACGGAAATACAGAATTTGCTACTCAGGAGGTCCATATTTTGCCCTTCTTGAAATCAATAATTGGATATCATAACATTCCATATTTAACTACTCTGAAAATTAATATTTTGGTTACTCTGGAAATCTATATATTACTACCATAGTAAATTAAGATATTTTACACAGATATATTTGATACATACATTGCTAGCTGGGATATCTCTATTTTGATACTCTGGGACTCCATATTTCGCTACCGAGATAATCGATAGTTTCCTACTCTTGAAAAGCATATATTGCTTCCAAAGTAATCCATATTTTGTTTGCGTTGAAATTTTACTAGTCATGGATTCAATAAATTTTTCCCCAGGAAATTCATATTTAGGTATCCGAAAAATTAATATTTTACTATCAGGGAAATCTATATTTTTTATCCTGAAAATTCACATATTTTTATCCAGAAAATACATGATAAGCAACTCAGGAGATTCATATTTTGGATATCAACATTTTATTATCCTGGAAATCCATATCTTACACGTCTCGAAATCGATATTTTGTTTCTTTGGAAATCCATATTTTTTTATCGTTGAAATTCCTATTTCGACCGAAAAATGAATATGCGACAATGCTGAAAACCCGTGATTAGCTACCCTAGAATTCCGTAATTAGCTACCCTACAATTCCGATTTGGAGACCCTGGAAATCTATGTGTGACGACCCAGGAAAGCCGTATTTAGCTACAGTCAGTATTTTGCGACCGTGGGAATCCGTATTCGATGACCTTGGAAATCCGTATTTGAGGACCCTGAAAATCCGTACTTTGCTACGTTAGAAATCCGTATTTGGCTACCTAGAAATCCATATTTTACTTCTGTAGAAATCCGTAATTTGCTATCCTTGAAATCCCTATTTGGCTACCCTAAAACCGAATTTTGCTACCCTAGAACCGAATTTCGCTACCCGAGAACCGAATTTTGCTACACTAGAACCGAATTTTACTACCCTAGAACCGAATTTCGCTACCCTAGTACCGAATTTCGCTACTCTAGAACCGAATTTTGCTACCCTAGAACCGAATTTCGCTACCCGAGAACCGAATTGTTCTACCCTAAAACCGAAATTTGCTACCCGAGAACTGAATTTTGCTACCCTAGAACCGAAATTTGCTACCCTAGAACCGAATTTCGCTACCCTAGAACCGAATTTCGCTACCCGAGAACCGAATTTTGCTACCCTAGAACCGAATTTTACTACCCTAGAACCGAATTTCGCTACTCTAGAACCGAATTTGGCTACCCTAGAACCGAATTTCGCTACCCGAGAACCGAATTGTTCTACCCTAAAACCGAAATTTGCTACCCGAGAAGTGAATTTTGCTACCCTAGAACCGAAATTTGCTACCCTAGAACCGAATTTCGCTACCCTAGAACCGAATTTTGCTACCCTAGAACCGAAATTTGCTACCCTAGAACCGAATTTCGCTACCCTAGAACCGAATTTTGCTACCCGAGCACCGAATTTTGCTATCCTAGAACCGAATTTTACTACGCTAGAACCGAATTTCGCCACCCTAGAACCGAATTTCGCTACCCTAGAACCGAATTTTGCTACCCTAGAACCGAATTTTGCTACCCTAGAACCGAATTTCGCTACCCGAGAACCGAATTGTTCTACCCTAAAACCGAAATTTGCTATCCGAGAACTGAATTTTGCTACCCTAGAACCGAAATTTGCTACCCTAGAACCGAATTTCGCTACCCTAGAACCGAATTTTGCTACCCGAGAACCGAATTTTGCTACCTTATAAATTCGTATTTGGCTACCCTAGAAATCCGTATTTGCTGACCTCGGAAATCCAAATTGTGTATGAAGATCATTTTTGTTCCACCAAAACAATCTTCATTTATTAATTCAGCAAATTTCCTTTTGAAAAACGTTTTCGAATCTTCCAAAGATTTTTCCATTGACTCTATTCTCTTCTATTTCGATTCTTCCAACGATTCTCCGACTAGACGCTATCTATTTTCCCATACAATGGAGCCATATCGCGGCTTTTATTCTTCGTAGGGATTTATTTACTTTCTTTTTATTTGCCCCCTTTCTTCTTTTTCTTGGAAAAAATCTATTTTATTGGCATCTTTTCGAATCCACCTCTTCATCATTCGGTTGATTTCCGAGAGAACAATTGAGTCGGCCATATTTGTTTTCTCGTTGTTTTTTGTCTCTTACGCGTTTCCAAGCCGATTTTCTATGAAGACTAAATTCTATTGTTTCGTAGAACAAAAAACAAAAAAACAAACGTATTTATATTTGCGTATTTCTTTAGTAGCTTTACTTTCTTCTTTTTATTTCGGCAGTTTTTTTTTAATTCAATTTATTTATTTGGCTTCACAGGTATTTTATATACGATGCTAATTAAGTCGATGACGTCATCGATAATAATCAAACCGAACGCAGTTCCCGCCAGAAAAAAACAACGCTGTGAATTCAAAGAATAACTCTGATAAGATGACGATAAAACAAACTTAAAAGATGAGAGAGCCTTTACAAGAATTGTATCCGCATTTTGTTTGAATTAGAAATAGGCACACACACACACACACACACGCGCGCGTGCGCGTGCGTGCGAACACAGGATTTCATTTGGTGAAATATTGCGAGGCTGGGAAAAAAGCACTCATCAGTGATTTTTTCTTTTCTGAAAGTCAAGTTTATACAGTTTAAGAAAATAGAGTTAAAAAGAACCAATGAAAAAACTTGTACACAAAATAAACACACTGGTGTCAACGTTTAAAAAAAAACAGACTCCCCCCCCCCAAAAAAAACCCCCCAAGAACCCCCCCCCCCCCAAAAAAAAATTTAATTCATTCTTTTATATTTCTCCCGGGCAACGCCGTGCGACGGGTCCAGCTAGTTTATTATATTTCTCTCATAGTGATCGACTTAAACGGAGCGTAATAATTAGTTTTAATATATATATATATATATATATATATACATATATATATATATATAGAGAGAGAGAGAGAGAGAGACAGAGAGAGAGAGAGAGGGAGAGAGAGAGAGAGACAGACAGAGGGTGAGTCGAAATGCACGCAAATTATAAAGTCTTTATTGAATGTATATTAAATCATCTTAAACGAAACCAAATGTAATCAAAAGAAAGCAGAGTTAATGGGGTTTGTAAAGTTACAACAGATGTTCACATATACCGCCTTCAGCATTGCCCCAAAATAGAAGTCCAGTGAGCTGAGATCAAGCGACCTTGGTGACCACAGTGTTCCGTTTCCTCGGCCAATCACACGATGTTTTTAAAATGTTAAAGCCAGAAAATCTCGAGTCAACAACGAATAGTGGGGAGGAGCTCCGTCGTGCTTAAAGACAACAGTCTTCATTTTACGCTTTCTCTGTAACTGAGGGATGAGATGATCGCGCAGCAGGGCGGTATCATTTACTCGATCAATTGTCGAGTCGAAGAAGAATGGTTGCAATCGATATTCAACACTAAATGCCATCCACTCACACAACTTTTCTGGATGCAGATAAACCCGCGTTTGGATTTTCAAAGCTTCAAATTACACAGTTGTGGCGGTTAACCAAGCCGTCAAGCAAAAAATAAGCCTCGTCTGACCACAGCACATCTTTGAACACCAACTGTTTTTCCATAACCCAATTTCCGAAAGGAAGTCGTTGCGGTTTGTCTGCATCATCGATAGATTAGACTAGGCTGATGCGGTAAGGCTTCATATCTTGGTGATGAAGAATATGTGTAACAATGCGTTAAGGAGTGGCTGTGAGTTCAGCTACACCTCTTGAACTGGCATTGTTAAGTGAATTAGTTGACTGTAACTTGTGACTGCCTCTACAACGGCACCCACACGATTTCCTCCATGGAGTGGTTTCGTGTTCTCGAATTTTTTTATCAATTATGTCAGAGTAGATAAAGAAATGGATTATTTCGCATGGCTTTTATCTTGTTGTATGTTCTCATTGTTGTAGCGCCATTTTCATTATTCTAATAATACAATTTTGCTAGCTCAAGTCTAGTTTCCAAATCAAGTGGCATGATGTAAATAATGACCTGTAAAGTATATAAAAATAATTAATTGTACAAACGCAATGCATATATCTATAACATATATAAAAGTAATGTTAACTAATATATGATTGGTGGAATAATTTTGAACAACATAAATTTGCGTGCATTTTGACTTACTTTATATATATATATATATATATATATATATATATATATATATATATATATATATATATATATATATTCTAGAAGAATTCCAAAGATATAATGATACTAAACTTTATTATAGAATTTTAATTAAAATCTATTACATGATTTTGATTCTAAATGTCTAAAATTTAAGGCTTAAGCTTAAAGGCTTTTAAGAAGAAATTGAAATTCAGGGAATCTTGCTTAATTGGTGTCTAACGACTATGGATCAAATTTAATGCAAATCTGAAATATTTGAATTTTCAATTACGAAGTTGTACCCATATTATGCTCCTTAAAAACTTTTTAAATACTTGAAAGAAACTGAAATTTGGAGAATATTAATTAATTAATGTCTAATAATTATTGTAAAAATTTCACCAAAATTCTATGTATCTAAATTTTGACTAGGATGCTTCTATCCCATTGTTGCTCCTTTGTATAAAACTGAAATATAGCCCACATTACACACCTTTCAGCCGAGCAGTTGTGTTCTAGACTTCATAATGATTGGTTAATTAGTCTAGGTGTGAATCATGTAACAATAATATATAATCATATACACATCTCTAATTGTATATAGCTAAATATATTCCTTAGTTCTAGAACTGAGTTATGTTTTAAAATAATCGTTTGCTTTGTTCTAATTAGCCGTAATTTATAATTAACTGAACAAATCATCCCTTTTTATTTTAGCTATCTATGTATTTATCTCGATCCTCTTACTCTATGTTGATTCAACAAGTCTTTAATATTTCTTAATGTCTTTGTGAGAATTCGAGAAAAAGTAACTCTCTTTTTCAGCGTCGGCATCTAATTTACATACGTGTGTATGTACACATCACACACACACGTTTGTAAATTCTTAAGACTTTTAAGATTTTAGACATTTTTTTAGAAACAATATACTTGAATGGTTTTGATCAAGATTGGAATAAGGATTCTTGACATAAGGTTTAGTATACTTATAACTCGTTCTCATACAACACCGTAAAAACACTGACAAAATCGTCAAAACGAACGCTTCTCTCTGCTGTCATAAATCTATCTGCCTGTCCACGTTTAATCCGTTTTCTTAAAAGCCGTTGGTCTCGACACATGCAAATCGGTTGCCCACGCATGCAAATTAGTATCAACTATAAAGATTCACAATTATGAGCACGAGTTTTCTCTCTCTTGAAAATGGCCGCCCGACATGCAAAACATCTGACACGCTTTGAAGCTGGTAAAACTTTCGTCCCTATTGTTACTTTTGAGTCGATGGAGTATTTATATTGCATTTCTGAAATAATATCTTCTTCTATCAGACAGCCAAATGAAGGTTAAAACTCATTAGATTTTCCGTATAGAGCGACGCTTCTCTGACATCTGGAAATTCCATATATCTTCCCCTCCATGCTTTCTGCTATTAACATCGTAAATTCGTAGGATGCTCGAAAGAACTGACTTAAAGCGCTTGGGTAATCCAGATTAGCCGGGTTCGGAAGTACTTAACTCTTTCTTGGAATTCTTTCGTATTTCTTTACATTTAGTCAAAGTTTTTTCCCCAGACTTTTAACCGATTCTCGGTTAATGATTGGATAATCTTTAAACATGTCTTTTCACCAACCCTTATTGTGACAAGTGACTTTTTCTGAATTGAAACTCATCCTTGCCGACGGAACGAGCTCTGCGAGACCTTTTAATAACTACTTACCTCCAATTATAGATGATGCAGTAATTGTAATGTCGTCCATAAAGACTCTTGTCGCTGTCATCCTAACTCTCGTTTTTGTTAATGGGTCTTTTAGGCCGTCTGACGATCGCTAAGAGCGTGAAGCCATTAGTAATGATCTATTAAAACATGTAATGTATTTAAGCACTATAAAACTCTGTTGGAGAAGGCTTCGAGCAAATCCAAAATTTTGAGCCGATTTTCAAATCTGAATTCATAGCTATCAGTATATATATATATATATATATATATATATATATATATATATATATATATATATATATATATATATATTATAATATAAAATGAAGTAATAAAATAAGGTGTCAATCAAATTTTATTAGAATTCAAAGTTCATGCAAAGCATCCTTAAGTCCTTAGCTCATGAGTTTTCAAAGATAATTCTTCTCTTCAGAGGACCATTACCGCAGTTATACTACTACAGGCAATAAAATTACGCTTTGAAAATATATAAAATTATATACACAAATATATAAAAATACATAACATCAAACATATCAATCCAAAAACATACTTTTGTTGAATCCATACAGTCCATCCAGGTCATACAAGTTGAGAAGCATAATCAGGAAGGACATTACTCCAAGATACAAACAGCAGTCCAAATATGTGAAATTGAAGGGGCCGGCAAAGTTATCCAGTCGCGAAATGTGTCCATATTCAATGTTGCTTATTTTATTACTTCATTTTATATTATAATATTAATGCTCTATCCAGTATATTGAGCTTCAGTTTTTTTATCCGGATGTTTCACTAATTATAAGATATTAGTTGACGCTTATATCTTTTGTTGGATTGCTTCATATATATATGTATATATATAAACAAGCTTCGTTAAAGACCACGGAGCTCTCTCGCTTTGCAATTTTTCTCGTTAATCCTTCGACGCGCCGAGCAATTTTACGGTTCGCGGGTGTTAATTGGTATTATGTGGCACCGAGCATTGGATATATAATGAAGTAAAAATTCACATACACATTGTAACTGTCAGCATTTATATATATATATATATATATATATATATATATATATATATATGGTACGTCAATGAAAATTAGTAAGACCTGCAAATGGAAGCAAATCGGTATTTTCAGTTGTTCAAAACAAGGAGTAGTTTAGTTAATAAAAACATTTATTTTTCATCTCTTTCTTTCCTTAAACCAGGCTTTTCAAAGATTAAAATCTTATCATCAGAGGAAAAATTATGATTGATAAGTTGACAGGGTGGGACTGTCAAAGTTCCAAATTTGAAAAAGTTTTCTTTTAAAATTAAAAATCAAAGAAATTCAAAAAACTTCTTTAAAAAGTATTCAATCTACCTAAATATCCCCTGGGAATATAACTTAACTGAGCTGACCAGCACTCGGCACTTTGTGTGGCCAATTTGAAATCTACCCTTCATATCTCTTTCTGCCTAAATATCATTTTGATCTGAATCCCTTAACCCCCCCCCCCCCACTTGTTAGATTACATTCTACTTCCGATCGCTTTTCGCTTTTTTTCTCTCTCCTTTTCTTTTTTCTTTTCTCGTTCTCTTCTCTTGTCTTTCTTTATTTATACAATTCCCAAATAATTTTGACACAGTACGACAATTCGTCTTTGAACCAGTTAGAGCTTTTTGCCTTGGAACACGCTTAATTGAAAACAGGAAGAATATTGTTTTCCTTGAAATGGCCGTTTTTATTTGATTCCTCTCCGTGGACAACAGACCTGAGTGAAATCGCCGTCGTTGGATTTTTATGCAGATTCCCCCGGATTTACCAACATTTCTGAGCCCTACGTTTTTTGGATTTCGTTATTGGTGATTCCCATGCCCGTCTGAACCTTTTGGAAACATTTTTTAAAGAAGTTTTTTGAATTTCTTTGATTTTTAATTTTAAAAGAAAACTTTTTCAAATTTGGAACTTTGATAGTCCCACCCTGTCAACTTATCAATCATAATTTTTCCTCTGATGATAAGATTTTAATCTTTGAAAAGCCTGGTTTAAGGAAAGAAAGAGATGAAAAATAAATGTTTTTATTAACTAAACTACTCCTTGTTTTGAACAACTGAAAATACCGATTTGCTTCCATTTGCAGGTCTTACTAATTTTCATTGACGTACCATATTTTTTGCTCTATCCAGTATATTGAGCTTTCCTTATTTCACAATAGGTCCAACTCTCTAAAAGTTTACCTTTTAGTTATAATCTACATATATATATATATATATATATATATATATATATATATATATATATATATATTTATTTATGGTTGTAAAATCGCTGTTTCCAGTCCCCCGCAGATATACCGATGTAAATATGGACGGGTAACAGCGATTTTACAACCATACACACTCTTTTCTGAACCCAGAACTCAAGAATATAACGGAGTTTGCTAAACAGTGGTGCTCACTGAGGAACGAAAATCTTACACCGGTGGTTTCTTGGTCAATGTTGTGTAATTCCAGTATCCCTAGAGGATTTAGACAAATGTAATTTGGGCTTGGAAGAAAAAATACGGATTCTTAGATACGAACACAGCAATCCTTTAAACAGAAGAGATGAACTGATGGCCAAATGCAGACATACATTTAAATTTAAAATTACCAGTAAATCTTAATTACAATTAATTATAATCCTGAATTGTGAATCTAATTAAATTTGGTGCGTTCGTATGTATCTCAACTTGGAAGTAATCTATTTTTTTAATTTTTTATTTTATTAATATTTGTTTTGGGTTAGAATGGTTATTATTAACTATTTTTGAATTACGATACCATTTCCCTAAAGCCCCCTACTTCTTATTTTTTTAATTATTTTTTTTTGGCAATTTTATGAATTCTTCCTTCGATATTCGCCACCTATTTGACTTCATCTCACTCTATTTTATATTATTTTTAATTTGAATATGTATGATAACATTTTAACATTATTATTAATATTATTACTAATATTATCAGTATTACTATTATCATTATCACCTATTATTAACTATTATAAATTATTATTTTATATAATATATTCTTAATATTATCATTATTAACACTATTATTACTATTATGATTGCTATTATTATTATTATTATTATTATTATTATTACTATTAGCTGTATTATAATAATAATTATTATTTAAATTGTTATTATTAGATTTGTTATTATTGTTATTAGTCTTATTATAATTAATAATATTATTAATATTATTATTATTAATATTATTATTATTATCATTATTATCATTATTATTATTATTATTATTTTATTATCTGACTTAAACTGCATCAATATTGTTTTATCGCCTAAATTCTTCACTAGATTAAACCATGTTGTCTCAAACTGATAAAAATACATTAATCCGTTAGTTAGGTCTCTCTTTCTTTCTTTCTTTCTTCTAGGCTTCTGTCTATGTCCCCTGATTTGGGGCTAGATTTTTTCTTCTCCCTTTTTTCTTTCTCAGATTGTTTTGTTTGTAGTTTTATTTTTATTTTTTTTTAAATTTATTAATTTATTTTATTTTTGTTTCCGATCTGTTATTATTTTATTATCTCATTATTTTATTAATGTATTATCTTATTATTTTATTACTTTATTTATTTTTTTTTAAATTTTTGTTTTTATATTTTATTTTACTTTTTATTTTATTTTATTTCTTTATTTGTATTATTGTTTGTATTGTTCCCGCAACCTCAACTTCGTTTCATTCTTTTCGACTAGTTTCTTCCCCCTCCCTTCATACACCATCTAGTTTGGCTATCTATTTTCGATGGTCTTGTGGCTGGAAGAGGGGCGGTAAAGTTTAACTTCGTGTCAACATAGTCATGACAAATATGATTTGGAGGTTATCATCGACGTATCTTAACAATAAGTTTTCTATTTTACTTTTCATTTCAACTGGAGATACATATTAGTTAACCTCTTTATATTTCCCTCCCTTCTTTTTATGATGATTTTAAATTAAGTGAGTTGCTTTTGCCCTTTTTCAATCCCCCCTCTCTCTGCCTATGATATTTCGTTTTTGGCTGGTAAATATTTCTTTTTTCCGTCATTTCCAATATTTAGCTGCCCCGTTAGCATTCTGAAGAGACTACGAAGTCGAAATAAATTATAAATGCTGACAGTTACAATGTGTATGTGAATTTTTCTTTCTATATTCTATTCTTGCTCTGTTTTCTACATTGAGCTATCTTACTCGGATTTCTTACCAAAATTATTCACTTTAACGCTATATATATATATATATATATATATATATATATATATATATATATATATATATATATATAAGGAGAGTAGAAAGTGAACTTTCTTTTTATTTTCGGCGGCCTCGTAACTCTCGCTTCCCTTATTTTGTCCTTTAGTCCTCACATTCCATGAGCGATGTTTCTGACAAAGGGGGAATCATTGCTGTTTTCTGGGTCGGAATCAATTCATCTAACCCTTATCGTTGGCTAATTTTTCACATTGAAGTAGTATTTGTTTAGCTTCTTATATCCAGTAGCTTCACGCCTTGTTTGGATCGATTTCCATAAATAAATTTATGTCTTCTTTAGTCTGAAGAGTACAACCGAAACATGTATGCACATATGTAACCAATAATGTTTGTATAAATAAAAAGTTATACTTTAGAACAGCTCTACTTGTTATTGAGCACTTTTTATAAACACTTGAGTTTCAACGGATTTACATCTACAGAAACTAATACAATACATGTACTATATATATATATATATATATATATATATATATATATATATATATATATATATATATATATTATAATTATAATATAAAATGAAGTAATAAAATAAGGTGTCAATCAAATTTTATTAGAATTCAAATTGACACCTTATTTTATTACTTCATTTTATATTATAATATTAATGCTCTATCCAGTATATTGAGCTTCAGTTTTTATCCGGATGTTTCACTAATTATAAGATATTAGTTGACGCTTATATCTTTTGTTGGATTACTTTATATATATATATATATATATATATATATATATATATATATATATATATATATATATATATATATATTGAAGAGGGGCATCGGGCGGTTCCTTGTAACTGCCATTGATCAACGTCGAAAGACGCGAAAGAACAAAAACATCTACAAGTATCCCAGCCGATTTTTCTCAAGATCTTCCTTCTTGCATCCATTATGGGCTGGTTTGCAAATCTCTCGCAGGACTCAAATGCCATTTACGATTGAGTAAATGTAAGCATGCTACATCCATCGTAGACTAAACAAATTTTGAGTTGTCAAGACCTCATACGTAGAAATCGACGGGAGAGTCCATGATATATTGAAGAGATTAGATATATATATATATATATATATATATATATATATATATATATATATATATATATAATTATAAAAAGAAAAATTAAGTTTCTTATAATTTCCTATATAAATCGAAATCTTCGTCCTGAATTTTCGTCTTTTTATTTCTAATCGTAAATAATTAATCGTGAACGCTCGAATCTTTACCAATTTGTAAATAAACCGTTTTTAAATGTCGCTAAACTTTAATTCCGTAGTGTAAATCATCTCGAATCTTGACGTTATACAAATTAAATTTTTAATATGTTCTAATCTAAACCGAAATCTTCGTCTTACATTTTCGCCTTTTAATTTTTAATCGTAAATAATTAAACGTAGTTTTTAATCGTGAACGCTCGAATCTTTCATCATATATTTTTACCCATAAAGCTCACATTCGAAATTTTAAATGAGATGATTTATTTGTTTAAATAGTAAAAAAGAATTCTTTTTATATATATTTTTATATTTTTATATTTCTGCATATATAAAAAAAATAGTCAAATTAATCTTTTACTTCTGTCACCCCTCCTCGATTATTTTAACATTTACCTTCTTTTTACATAGACCAATCAAAAAAGTGAATTTATCTTTTTAAGACGATGATCAATTTCTCTCATTATTTGGTTTTTTGACGTGGTTGTTTATACATCTGAGGAGACCTAATTAAGGGGTTGAAATAAGTTATAATGTGTACAACCTTAATATGTGTATAGTTTTTTCTTTTTATAATTCTGTTTTGCTCTGTTTAAATTACATTGAGCTCTGTTATTCAGATTCTCAACACAAAATTGAAATCTACACACTATATATATATATATATATATATATATATATATATATATATATATATATATATATATATATATTGAAGAGATCAGATATTTTGACAAATAATTATATTTCATTGCACGATTTCAAAAACTATTGTCAATAGGGGAATTATGTTTATGTATCATAATTTTTATTATTTTTTGTGTACATAAATAATTATGAAGTCGACGAAATATACATAAATATATATCTCCTATTGACTATAATTCTTTACTCAGATTGAGCAACATAAAAAAAGTAAGAGCGTAATGTTTATTAATATATGTATTACAGAAGATCAGAACAACATCGGTACCGTCGGTTTTAAATCCTAACAAAGGAGACCTGTAATAGGCCTCTTCCCCGGACTCTCTTAATTCGACACATTCACAAAAAGATGCGTCACCTCTATAAAGAAGAGGAAATAAAAGTCAGCCGAACCATTGTTTGAGAGAGGCCCTGCCACTTGCTAATGAAAACATTAACAAGGGGGAGAGAATAACAATGAATCTGATTGACTAGCTAGCTAGAGTAAACACCACGTGTATATATAAAAACACCCAGTAACACTAATTCCATGTATTTTAGCCTGACGATTCCCTTCCATACGGGGATGAAACACGGAAGCTTACTATATATATATATATATATATATCATAGAAAGGAAGATAGAATGATAGGCCAACAAATAAATATGAAAGAAAGAAAAGCAAAGAAAAATAAAAAGAAAGAAAGAAAAGAATAAACGAGAAAAGAATAGAGAAATATTATCAAAGAAAGAAAAACGAAAGGATAAGGAAAAATTAAAGAAAAACGAAAGAAAAACGAAAAATTGAAGAAAAAAGAAAGAAAAAATACAATACAAAGAGAAATTAGATCACAGGAGGCAGAAAGAGCCAGAAAAGAATGGAGAAAGGAAGTCAATCCTTCTCCAAGGTCAGTTTTTATCCATTTTCCCGGTGTCTCTTGTCACCGGGAAGCAAACAATCCCCGCCGCTCGGTTTCCACCGGCGCCATCACCACCTCTGTCCTGGCCATGGCGCGGTCGTCACGTCGCCACAGCACTATTCATAAGTAGGCAGCGTATTATTATTATTATTATTATTATTATTATTATTAGTAGTAGTAGTAGTAGTAGTTTCGCATCAGTCGGCCATCTTGGCCGTTACATGTATGTCAAGTGCATGCCGGGCGCAAAGAGCATTGGTCAGACAAAACGACCGTTTAAAAAGGACAAACAAATAGACAATAGGCAATGCTGTCTTTTTGATGTTTACACTCAGGTAGGATGCGCTACAAGTTCGGTTTAATGCCCAGCGCCTTCCGACCATCAGGGGCAATGACGTAAATTCTCCCGTCTTGTCAACATTATTATTTCTTTGTGATGTTTGTGCAGTGTAGTTAACAAAATAAAGGAAAAAAAAAACAAATTCACAGCAAAAAACTTTTTTCAAAAATGTAAGAAAATCTAATATTCTATTGATCTACGTAGCTTTTTAGTTGTTTTAGTGTTTTCTTTTTCAGATTATGTAACGCAGTCTAGAAGGCTTCTAGAAAATAGTGAATTCAAGATGGCGTCCTTTCCATACTTGATGTGAAGGTTGGCTGTCGTATGTTCACCACCTGAAACATTGATAAATTAAACAAAACTACAACTAATAACTGTCACAAATCGGTCGAAAATTAAATATTTGATCGAATCCACTAATCTTCCTTATTCATTTATTTATTTTACTATCTTTAAACCTAAAATGTTTACGATCAAGCCCCGGTAGAAATGGCGGCCATGGCAGAAATCACGCTGGCTTGTCTAAGAAAAAATGACGCTACAAAATCTGAAAAAAAAAAACAAACAAACAAACACATTTAAAAAGTTCCAAAACTCAAAAGCTACGGAGATCGATAGCATATTAAATTATCTTGCGTTTGGTAAAAGTTATTTGTTGTTAATTCGTTTTATTCTTTCATCCATTATTATTTTTATTAACTACACTGTCCCATCGCCTTCTTTGTTATGTTTCTTTTTTAATCTCGATTTTGGATTTTCGCCCAACGTTGACACTTTTCTTTCCTTTTTTTGTTTTTGCTGGGAATTACGCACCCTAGCGGATGCCACCGACTATTTCAGAGACACAAACGAAGACATCATTTTAGGATTCTAACTGTCTCTTTAAGCGCAATTGTGTTGATCTCGTTTGCACTTGGTTCACCGGGTATATTCAGCAGGTAGTTTTTAAAGTGTTTTTTACTGAGCCCAGTGGTAACTAGGATTACTGGAATATTTGAAATCTTCATAATCTTCCAGTTTCCTTTCATTTCGTACATTAGTCCTTTGGATTTAGTTCTTCTCTCCTCCTCAGCTCTGTTTAGGTCGTAATCATTGGGGACACTGACTTCAACTAAGGTTGCTACTCTCTCCATATTTTCTAAGTGTATGTAGCTGTCGGGATTGCATAGTCATAGTGGGTCGTGTATGCCTTATTTCTGACGGTTCTTGTTGCTACACGGGTTACACCATTAATACACTATCAATATACACATCAAATTATGTTAAATATTTCATCCGACAGTTCCCAAAAATGCAATCTTAATTTCATCTTGTTTTCATAATTTCTAAATTCATCCAATTCCATCCGAAAATAGTCGATACTATTGTATTGTTTACTCTGATCTAGTAACTTGTTTAAAAAAGCTATTACTCTATTAGCAAAAAGATCAATTGGTAAATAGATCTATTTTTTTAAATCTGCCTTAACAATAACCTTCCAGATTGAAGAGAAATTTGAAAAAAAGATGTCCACCATATTTATAAATGCCATCAATTAGTTATAAATGCCATTAATTCTTTTGAAATGCCATTACTTATTTTGAAATGTCATTAATTATTTTGAAATGCCATTAATTATTTTGAAAGTTTCAATTAAATCAAATCTCATTCTTTTCTCTAGTTAATACATATTGATCCAATCTTTCTCTGTAACTGCAAATTTTTACTCTTCCTAGTAACTTTATCAATTCTGCTTTGTCTGCCTTGCAATTTTATATAGTTCAATCTATATTAGAGGATGACTTCAGTTCTCACCAGCTTATAACTGATATGATATCTCCGATCTCCGATTCCTTCTTAGAAGACATTCACAACAAGAACTCATCTCACTACCACAGCTGGAAAGAACTTTCTCTTCTTCTTCTGTGCGCATAACGTCAGGTGAAATTTGTTTCTAAGATCTTCCCGTCTGTGGTACATATTACACAGAACTATTTTCCGAATTTTTCATAATTTTTCATAATTCTTATAAGATTATTTTCGTTCCTTGTTGATATATCTACTATTATATATTTTTTTATTTTCAAATAACTGTAATTTTTCGTAGTTCTAACCTCTACTTCATTGCTTTTATGATTTATTATAGCTAGTTTTGTTATTATTATTATTTATCATCTTTCACCTTTCTTTTATCTAATATTACTATTTTTTGAATTACTGCTTTTAATTTTTTCATTTATAATTTTACAATTTTTATTTTTATCTATATTGTGTTCTTTCTAGATTTAAATATGTCTCTATATTGTAAATACTATCATTGGTATTATTGTCGATTTTACATTTTGAATACTGTGAAGTTGCATGATAAGAAGTTCTGGTTTTCCCACATGAACGGGATATATGTGCTTTTTTTTTCAAGTAATGCTAAAAGATGATGCATGTGATTATATTATAAGGAGGCGCTAATTAAAAGACTTTTGGGAATCATCCAAAATATAAGACAAAATAAAAATGTCCAAATTGTTTTAGAAACGATCGTACGCCAAATATTCGTTGTGTTTGGATTCTTGAACTGATATAAATAATGTTCTAATTTTACTCAACTCCCTCTCTCTCTCATATATATATATATATATATATATATATATATATATATATATATATATATATATATATATATATATATATATATGCTTGAGCAAATAGTAGCTTTATAGAAATATAGGATACTGGCAGGTGTGAGAAGTTTTCTAGCCCGGTAAAGGGAGACTACCTTCTTTGCAGCAGACTTGGCAGTATCTTCTATGTATTCATTCCAATTCCTGTTACCTGTCAACCAGAGCAATCGGTATTTCTTAGGTTTCTTATAATTGTGTTATCAAAATTACTAAGTTTGTACTCAAATAACACTTAAAAAGTTTAGATGCCACAAAACAAAGCAACCTATTATAGAAATACGGTGCTATAATTGGTTGTATTTTTATGGCAACTAAACTATTTTGTTTGTAATAAGAAAAAGCTGATTTTTGCCAAATCGCTAGAGCCTTAGCTCCTTACTTTTTCGTCGCTATTTGGCTAGATTTTATTTCTCTTTCTCTCTTTGTGTTTCTTCCTTCTCTCTCTCTCACTCTGGCTTTATCTTTATCTTTTCCTGTTTATTTCTCCCCCCATCTTGTCTTGTCTTGCTTTCCTCTTCTCTTTTATGACAGTTCTCTCTGAAAACTGAAAATTTTAATTTTGCTGTGAAGACTAAGACTTCAAACAATTTGTTATGAGGTTAGAAGAATTAGATTACTTTTGTTTCACCAACAAATGACTTCCTGTTTCCCACCACCTTACCCTAACCCTAACCCTAACCCCCCACATGGGCTATCGTTTTTTTTTCTCTAAATTTGAGTTTCTTAGTTAAAACTGATTGAAATTGCTTAGGAAAAAATATGTTTTTTCGCTGCTTTCCACACACACACACACACACACACATACACACACACACACACACACACGACAGTGGGAGTCATCTCAATTTAAGCTTTTGGGGGTTTTGTACCCAGGTTACGGCGAAACAGGTACTGAGAAAGGCAAGAACCCAGAGCATCGCCACGCGTCTTCCTCGACGTAAAACTCGATCAACGAATACATAACATACATCTCTCCACAATCTCCAAAAAGGTCGACACCCGTAATTGTCCGATCGGCAAACTAGCAGGTACGAAATGGGGAGACGATGCAAATTACATCCCGAACGGCAACTGCCACACGCGTACACACCATAGTAGTATACTGTGTTGGAACAAACACGATAACAATATCTACACCAAGTTAAACGTCGCCCTTCGTACTATCACCGGTTGTACCATATTAACATCGACCTGATTTATTTCGGTCATAACGACCAGATGCGGGAATATTTACTGATGAATCACCCTATTCTTCAAATATCTCTTGACCGTAACTGCAGCCATTCGCTTAAAAAGTCGTTCATTGATTCCACCCAGCGACATGGCATCCACATGTGCTATTATCCAGAATACCGCATCGCAAAGAAAGACCGCGGCGTAATGTGAAGTCAATTATGAATGGCAAAGTCGCTGGACTTAGTGCATGGTTGTGTGCTACACAAATGCTTCTTTTTTTTTACTGTTGTCCCACTTCCCATCATGACTCACTGTACACGTTTTCTTTAATAAATTAAATTTAATTGAAACCACTTGGAGATTTTTTAAGTAGGATAAGCCACAGGGTGAATGTGGTATTTTAGTGAGAGTGGCTAGCGTAGGGTAAGTGATAAAAGCTTTTAGAAAATATTGTATGACCACCGACCAAAAACACGATCGTGGTTTAATGCCTAAGGCAAAAAATGTGGATTTATGATAATTTCTTATGCAAGTAAATTTTGCTATTTAATAAAAATCGCTTCTTTCGTGCCGCCCCCTCTCTCCTTCTTTATATATATATATATATATATATATATATATATATATATATATATATATATATATATAACAGAAGATCAGAACAACATCGGTACCGTCGGTTTCAAATCAAAACAAAGTTGACCTATAATTAGTCTCCTTTACCGGACTCTCTTCAGTCTCTGTTTAAGTCTTCCTTCCTACAAATTATAGGTCCCCTTTGTTTGGGGTTGAAACCGACGGTATCGATGTTATTCTTATCTTCTGTAATACATATATAAATAAATATTATGCTCTTATTTTTTAATTTTCTTAATAATCCAGCACTCTGCTGGGGTATTCTCCCACGAACATTATATATATATATATATATATATATATATATATATATATATATATATATATATATATATATATATATATATAGCAAGTTATGAAAATATATTTACAACAATTAAGCTACACAGAGGTTTCCGCGTTTTATATCCGTAGGGTATCGTCAACGAGGATGAAACGCGGAAGCCTCTGCGTAGCTTAATTGGCATACATATATTTTCATAACTTACTACCTAGTTCTACTCACGTTTTGAGCACTGTTGAAGCAAACACTGAACATTGATATATAAAAGATTAAATCTACTTATAACATTTTATGTGTAGACATGAAATAATAATAATAATAATAATAATAATAATAATAATAATATCATATTACATATATATAAGTCCTTATAGTTTTTGCATTGTTGCTTGCGCCCATCCGTGTTTGGAGAGGTCACCGTGTACCGGTTACGGAATCTGTACAATGAACAGGATATCACAAGTTGCTTCGAGAGCAAATACAGAGCGTGCTCTCTGGATAATTTGTATGATCGGAAATGAAAAATCTCGACATTACGTCACTTCCGGAGATAAAAACATGGATTTTCACACATTGAGAGAAAACATAAATAAACGAAAAAAAAAAAAAACGTAAAATAAAAAAAAACAACCATTATTTTTCTGTCTTATACAATTACTTATGCAATTACTTAAAATATATTATTTTGCGTACGTCATCGAATCTATCCGAGAAGCTCTGTCTGTCGGTTGGTCTGCCATGCTTAAATTTAAAATAGCATTTTTATTGGTCTGTCATGCTTAAATTTAAAATAACATTTTTATTGGTCTGTCATGCTTAAATTTAAAATAACATTTTTATTGGTCTGTCATGCTTAAATTTAAAATAACATTTTTATTGGTCTGTCATGCTTAAATTTAAAATAACATTTTTATTGGTCTGTCATGCTTAAATTTAAAATAACATTTTTATTGGTCTGTCATGCTTAAATTTAAAAAAGCATTTTTATTGGTCTGTCAAGTTCAGTTTGCAATAGCATGTTCATTGGTCTGTCATGATCACGTTTCAAATAGTGCTTTTATTGGTTTGTCAGGTTTGAGTTTTAAATGGAAGTTTCGTTGGTCTGTCACAGCAAAGGTTGCAATATAATTTTAATTGGTCTGTCATGGTTAAGTTTCAAATATAATTTTTATTTATTCAAACATTTTGGCTGCACATTTGCAGACATGTTTAAGTACCAACTCGAAATCAGCTGTGTTTCTTCAGACCAAATTCTTAGTGTGAAGGCAGAGATAAAAGTAAAAAATAACATTCCGAAAGTTTATAAGCAATGTGGTCACATGACAAAGGTTTTGGTTTCAAAATTTAAATATAAATGTTACATTTTTTATGTTTTTTCTTTTATATCCTTGATATTTCGACTACTATTTTATGTTTTGAATTCATTTGAAACGCGCGATACGAGTTAATATTTATTTCAATTTTTTGTTATGTACTAATAAGTCGTCACTTATCAAGGCCCAAAGGCCACTCGAGGATACGGGTTAATGAGTTTGTCAGGTAGAGGGTGAGACAACATCGTGAGGATTGGTAACAATGGTTGAAACTGGGCAGATATTGATTATTTAAGAGAACGACTTTATAAAAATTTGTTTATATTTGACTTGAATATGACTATGTTGTAGTCAGCTGAGAAGCAGCCCCGTGGTATTGTGTTCTACAGACTGGCAGTTCTTGGAAAGAAACTTTGCTCATGGAAGTTATGTTTAACTTTAGGTACACAGAGGGAGAGATGGAAATTATTTACAGTGGTTTGAAGTTGTGAATGTTTGACAGGGGAAGTACCATAGATTGGAGCTCAGTCGAGCACCTACCATGGAAATAACGATAGAGTAGAGAAAGACTAGCAACCTCTCTTCTGTGAGAAGGAGTCCGTAGTAAAGAGTATATAACTCACTACGTTTCGAAGTCGGTTTTGTACTTTTCCTTATTTTAGAATGAAGTTGGACAGTAAGTAATCACAAACACGTTAACGATCGAATCAAGCCTGCGAATTAAGAGCCATAAACCTTGTAGATGATTCGGTTGTGTGTACGTTTCATGTACACCAGCACGATCCAATGTACGGATGACCACACATACACTCGCCTCTCAGCTAACAATAACCATAAGATTCAGATATCAAGTTTTTCCTGGGAACTGTGCAAACGATTTAATTTCGAACGCGCAGACAAATGGTACAAACATAAGCCAGAGACAGTACTGGAAAACGAAAAACACTCAAATCTTCTGAGATATGGATGTACAAACAGATAGACTCATACAAGCAACGAGACCCGATGTCATAATAATTGACAAGAAGGAAAAGTCTTGCCAAATCGTAGGCACTGCCGTTCCAGCAGACAACAGAGTGAAGATCATGGAGACGGAAAAACAAAGCAAATACACGGAACTTGTCAGAGAACTGAAAATAGTAGGCGGCTGTTGCGATACCGCAAGGTCATTTGCGGTGGTTATCGAAAATAGGTAGAGAGTGCTGAAAATCTAGGGAGGCTTATGTCACTCAGACTCCAGGGAACACCACTGGTTGTTGTCGGTGAGCAATCACTGACGATGACTTGTGTGATAACTCTTATTGAGCAGAAATAATAATAAGAATAAGAAGAAGGAGAAGAAGAAGAAAAAGAATTTCACAGATGCAATCATAAAACGTATGATAGAACATGGAATGACAGAAGAAGATATTGATATTGATATTTTAAGATTGTTAGACGAGAAGCTAAGAGCTGGCAATTTAGAACAGCCGCCGAACCTGAGATTTGAAAAAACTGAAAAAAGAAGTAAAGAAAGAGCGCTGGTGGAAACGTTTAAATGGGCAGGTAAAACAACTTAGAAAAGATTTAAGTAATGTGCAAGCTGTCGAAAATGGCGAACTCAAAAGTCAGAGCGCTAGTGAAAGACTAATACGTAAGTTTTACATACATCGAAAAGGTTTCAAGTGCGTAATTGAAGAAGTGAAACAGCGGGTCGTAGCTAAGACTGCCAAAGTTAAACGTTACAGCGACAGAATTAAGCAGTATCGACAGAACAGACTGTTTGAGAACAACCAGAAACTTTTTTTGAACAACTAGAAGGAACTAAAAGAGGGAATGACGTTATGTCTGATGCTGACCAATCTAGTGCATTTTAAAAAGGAAGTAAAGACAAGATGATGCAGATCAAAGAATGCAGAATAGATCAAAGATATTGAAACACAAACGAAGATGATGCAGAAACACAAACGAAGATGATGCAGAAACACAAACGAATATAACAGTCACCGTTGAGATGCTGAAGGAGGTGGTTAAATCGCACCTCCACAGTCGAAATACAATCTATGCTATCAATGCCAGAGCAGTAGCTATCATTCGATATACTTGACTGGAATGTACATGCATTAAAATGTTTAGATACCAAAACACAGAAAATGCTTACAATTTATGGAGCTTTTGCAAAGAAAAGAGATGCAGATCGATTGTATCGGCGTAGAAAGGAAGGTGGTCGAGGTTTACTTAGTGTTGAAGATGTGAATATAGAAGAAATTTGTCTATATAAATATATTTCTGAAATTAATGAGATTCTTCTTCGTGAAGTGAAAAGAGAAAAAATACTAAGAACTGGGATGAAAAAGAATCAAAGGTTACAAGAGAGAGGGTTAACATTATTTAGAAAGACACTCCAGTGTATTCCTTAAGAATACTGCATTTAGAGATAATGGCATCTGGAATTGGTTGGTCAGAGGTGATCTCAAAATATCTACTGAGAGCACCTTAATGGCAGCCCAGGAACAAGCCACTCGCACTAGGTCCATAAAAAATTACATTGACAAAACTGCAGAATCACCGATATGCTGATTGTGTAATGGAAGGGAAGAAACCTTATCGCATATTGTACTTGAATGCCCAACGCCAGCAAAACATCAATATAAATAATGGAGACACGACAAAGTCGCTCAGGTACTACACTGGAATATATGCAAACCTCGTGAATTGGACCACAATGAGAAGTGGTATGAGTATATGCCAGAAGTGGTACAGAGTAACGACCATGTCAAACTTCTTTGGGATATGCGCTCACAGACTAATAAGGTTCTTGAACATTCAAAACCCAGCTTAATCTTCTTGTTAAGAGAACTTGTTTAATCATTGATATAGCCTTCCCCTTCGATACCAGACGGCAGGAAAAAGAACACGAAAAAATGTCAAGATCTAAAATGGGAATTATTCAGAGTATACAAATGTAAAGAAGTCAAGGTGATTCTCGTTGTAATTGGGACGCTTGGGACCATAACGAAAAACCACCATAAATAACACAAAATAGAGTAAAATGATAAAAAAAAATGTTATAACAGTGGGTGGAGAAGAATGTGTCAAAAAACATGGAATAGTTTACTTAATTATAAACATCCGAATTCAAGACACTTCATTGCTCACCAAACTACGCCAAAGACTTACACATTAGAGCGGTTACATAGACACAAACAACACACATTCATAACAGAATATAAAATTATACACACAAATCTTGATACGCACGCAAACAAGCACACTCTTATTTCACTACTAAATATACTCACATATATACACAAGTTGATCACATGACAATTCTTTTTTACTTGTTTGTCACGACTTAACAAGACATGAGGCCACTCGAGGATAAGGGTTAAAGAGAACGTCAGTTGGACTATAATCGCCTTATCCAGACTCCACGATGGGATCGAAAACAATTAAACTTACTACACAAATTCATCATGAATGTTAACATGTAGACATACACATATTTCACTGATTATTTCTTATATTCTCTATAGCGCGCACAAATACACACTTCGCAAGCGAATATATTTATGCCAGTAACAGATATAAACGGATATAACAACAGCAATTATTACTCTCGTATAATTAGCATACAACCCGACTTAGATGATATAACAACAGCAATTATTACTCTCGTATACAAACCGACTAAGATGATATAACAACAGCAATTATTACTCTCGTATACAAACCGACTTAGATGATATAACAACAGCAATTATTACTCTCGTATACAAACCGACTTAGATGATATAACAACAGCAATTATTACTCTCGTATACAAACCGACTTAGATGATATAACAAAATAGTAGATATTTCCGTATTAAAACCGTCAACAAAAATCAGACAATATTTCTTACGATACAACAAGAATTCAATTATGAGAGCGAAAGCTTGAAACGTTGGCGTATGTAGGTGAAAATATTTTTCTTTCTTTGGGGGGGGGGGGTATGGTACAGTTTCGGTAGCATCCCCCGAAATGATAAAGTTTTTTAAAAAAAATCAATGTACCCACCTAATCCTGTTGCCTAAAATACATATTCCATAATTCATAATGATAATTTCAATAGTTTAGGATTTTACCAAGCACATACATATATTGTTTTACTTAATATAACCAAAAAAATTGATGAAGAGCAATTTTTTTCTTTATAATTTTTTTGTATCCAACTTATTTTTAAAGCTTTTCAAGTTCTGAATGATAAAGTTTACAAAATAATAATGTGTCCATGTTTTTCACCGCGTTGCCGAGAATATATATTCCAAAATTAATAATGATCGCTTCATAAAAAATAAAAAGAAACTTTATATATATATATATATATATATATATATATATATATATATATATCCAGGTAGGGTAAAAATCCATAGGGTAGAAATCCAAAGGGAATCAAACCGGGTTTATAAAAGAGTGCTCAATAAAAATATAGAGCTGTATTGTGAATGCTTTTATTCAAACATGTACAAGGTCTGCTACACTGGCATGTCGATGTTATCGATCTACAGCTCTCAAGAGCTGAGGTCTCATCAGGCAGAAAATCGTTTTTTGATTCAACTGGTTGCTGAATTCCAGGGAGAATGAAGTCAAGCAAAAAAGAAGAGGAGAAAGAAATAAAAGTCATGTGACCGATTTTAAAATATGATTGCCGTTAGAAATTACTATTTTCTTATTTTTATCTTTTATATATTTTATATATATATATCCAACGCATCTTTATCCAGCCCAGCGTTGAATAAAAATAAATATGAATTTAACTCAGAACCATCCCCGCAACAAATCCTAAATGGCTATAGACACCCACCCCTAACACCCCTCAACCCCTTTCTCTTTCTTTTTCTTCCACCCCCCCCCCTAACTAAGCGTTGGATAAAAATACAAAATAAAAATATAAACAGCTGTAAATTAAACTTTTCTGACAGCAATTGTATCTCTTTCCCTTTCTCTTTTCTTTTTCTTTTCCTCGGCCCACTCCCCTCTCTACCCCAGCTCAGCGTTGGATATATATATATAAAATATATAAAAGATAAAATAAGAAAATAGTAATTTCTAACGGCAATCATATTTTAAAATCGGTCACATGACTTTTATTTCTTTCTCCTCTTCTTTTTTGCTTGACTTCATTCTCCCTGGAATTCAGCAACCAGTTGAATCAAAAAACGATTTTCTGCCTGATGAGACCTCAGCTCTTGAGAGCTGTAGATCGATAACATCGACATGCCAGTGTAGCAGACCTTGTACATGTTTGAATAAAAGCATTCACTATATATATATATATATATATATATATATATATATATATATATATATATATATTAAATGTTAACATTAAATAAATTAATGTGCCCATTTAACTCACTCACCATGTTGCCTAGAATATAATAAACAGTTTTTACGAAAAATTAACCAGCGTGAGTGCATAAGTACGAAGGTAAGTATCTAATATATTTATTAAATAAGATATTTACATATTGTGTTCTGTCATACTATTGGTTTAAGGTCGATGGACTTGTAATTATTCGAATCAGTCTATCTAAGTCAGTTCATATCTTTCTTTCTTTCCCTATCTATCTCTATCTCTATCTCTCTCTCTCTCTCTCTCTCTCTCTCTCTCTCTCTCTCTCTCTCTCTCTATATATATATATATATATATATATATATATATATATATATATATATATATATATATATGTATGTATGTATGTATTTATCTATCTATCTATCTATCTATCTAGGTATCTATCATCTATCTATCTATCTATCTATCTATCTATCTATCTATCGCATCATATCTATCTATCTATCTATCTATCTATCTATCTATCGCATCATATCTATCTATCTATCTATCTATCTATCTATCTATCTATCTATCTATCCATCTACTTATCTTTCTCTCTCTCTCTCTCTTTCTCTCTATCTCTCTCTATCTATCTATCTATCTATCTACCTGAAAGGCTTTTTTCTCTAAATACATTTTATCCCTGAGGATTCAACCAAATAATCCAGTCTTTCGTCATTTCCTTATTTTTTCGATTGCCTTTGAATCCTTAAAAGTTACCGCCGCCAACGACCCATCTCTGCTGCGACGGTACACCCGACCAACCCTCACACATCCGGCATTTTTTAAAGGGGGACACGCTGACCCAGCAGACAACTCTGACCTCACAACATTCGGACGGGTTTACTCAACCTGTTTTCCTCATCTGGAGTCATCGGTAAACATGACGCGGCGGCGGCGGCGGCGGCGGCGGCGGCGGCGGCGGCGGCGGCGGCGGCGGCGGCGGCGGCGGCGGTGTGCACTCCAGACGCCTAGGCAAACAAGCAATGCCACCGTTGGTGTGTTTGCGCACACGTGTGTGTGTGTACGTGTGTGTGTGTACTTTTTAGCAAAGAATATTTTAGAAGAAATAATACTAAACAGAATGGCGAACCCCAAACGACTACAACACTTCGCACACACACACACACACACACACACACACACACACACACACACACACACGCGCGCACGCACGGACACTTCACACACCCACATACATACATACACACGGCAAGAACAAAGGAACAGAATAAACTGCATTAAGATCGCAGACGAGTAATGTTATATATAGACTGTGTTTCAAAATAACACATACGGGTCTTCCATTACAGACCCTTTACTTAAAAACCCGCCGTGCGCTAGGAATTTTAGCATGGACTCCTTCACCATTCTCAGTCATGCTCACTCATTACACCATCTAAAAATCTTGGAGACGATCCACGTTCGCCTAAAACGTCCCTCCCTTTGTAAACAATTAGGACTAGATGTGATAAACACCCCTTGGAAGTCTTATTTTTGGAATGGTGTTCATTTCCGCCGTCGCGTTAGATTCAGCAGGTGTTTGGATAAGATGCGGTGGGTGTAACACAAATTAAGTAATGCTTCAACCGATTCAAAAATGGCCGCACATCAGTGGAGAGTGACCAGCGTTCTGGCAGGCCCAAACTGCTCGGGGTGCAGTTGTTTAGAGGGTGCGAAAAAAGAAATAATGCGGAACGCGATGGCGGAGATGAACACCATTCCTAAAAAAAGACTTATGGATGTGTTTCCGGCAGTGGATGGATCGGTGAGTTAAGTGTGTGCAAGCACAAGGGGCCTACTTTGAAGGGGATTAGAGTCCCAACCCCGTCACGTATTTGAAATATTTTTTCTGGCCTAAGGTCGGATACGTTTTAGACAGGTATCGTATATATATATATATATATGATAATTTTATTTACACAGACATGTACAAAATCTGCGACACTGGCATGTCGATGTTATCGATCAACAGTTACTATAAACTGAGATCTCATCAGGCAGAGTTAGAATCCGATCTTAACCTCAGATCATATTTGGAGAGAACCAATATATATATATATATATATATATATATATATATATATATATATATATATATATATAAGTTTCTTTACATCTATATTATTGTTTTATAGATGTATTAGCATTATTTAAGTGAGGATACTTTTCATTTTGCTATCTAACAGACGTGTTTGTGGTGTGTACATATACACGTGTGCAAATTAAATGGCAACGCTGAAAAAAGAGTCACTCGTTCTCTAAATGTCCATACAGAAATATTAGACAGTGGTGGAATCAACATACAGAGACAGAGGGCGAGGGAAATGCATAGATACATGTGTGACTTGTTCAGTTAATTACAAATTACGGCTAATTATAACAGTTAAAAAAATTCTTTCAAACATAAGGTATATTTAAAGTATAACGAAAAAAAGCCGACTCTACAATAATGGCTAATGTGTATTTATTTGTATATTCAAATATATATACATTAGTCTATATGTGTATATATTTAAATACATATATAAATAAATATATGTACTTCCACCCGAAAAGTTAGCGAGTAAAACGTGTGCCTTTTTTCTAGCCACTGAACGAAACCTTTTTTAGTGTTGGAAAAGAAGTGAGAAAGTAAATTACTTCACTGCCTGAATTTATTTACCTCCTCTCCAGGAGGTTAGGCACAAGGCCAGTTTTATCTTACTCCCACAAGGTCAGATGTGACCCAAGGTCGGATCGGGAAAGTGGGACTTGAAAAGACAGCGCCCGAGAAGTTGAGCACTCTGGCCATTAAAAATTGCCTGGGCAGCCCCGTCGGCATTCTCCGGTAGGGGCGCCTCAGGCAGTAAGCAATAAACTTACTCCTCCCCAAAGAGGGGAGGCAAAGCCTGGGAAGGTGGACCTCCTAGAACTGCACAGGACCGTCTCATAGATCGGCGTAAATCAAGCCCCGAAGGCCAAGACGATACCAGTCTATGGGGTGTAGTATCCATCGGAACAGATACTACACTTTGATCTTGGCCAAAAGGCGTTATTTAACCCCTACCCACAATAGGAATATGTGACACAAGGTCGGAAAGTGGGATTTTAAAAGCCAGTGCTCGAGAAGGTGAGCACTGTGGCCATTAAAAATTGCCTGGGCAGCCCCGTCGGCATTCCCCGGTAGGGGCGCCTCAGACAGTAAGCAATTAACTTACTCCTCCCCAAAGAGGGGAGGTAAAGCCTGGGAGGGTGGACCTCCTAGAACTGCACAGGACAGACCCATAGACCGGCGGAAATCAAGCCCCGAAGGCCAAGACAATACCAGTCTATAGGGTGCAGTATCCATCGGAACAGATACTACACTTTGATCTTGGCCAAAAGGCGTTATTTAACCCCTACCCACAATAGGAATATGTGACACAAGGTCGGAAAGTGGGATTTGAAAAGCCAGCGCCCGAGAAGGTGAGCGCTCTGGCCATTAAAAATTGCCTGAGCAGCCCCGTCGGCATTCCCCGGTAGGGGCGCCTCAGGCAGTAAGCAATTAACTTACTCCTCCCCAAAGAGGGGAGGCGAAGCCTGGGAGGGTGGACCTCCTAGAACTGCACAGGACAGATCAGATCCATAGACCGGCGGAAATCAAGCCCCGAAGGCCAAGACAATACCAGTCTATAGGGTGCAGTATCCATCGGAACAGATACTACACTTTGATCTTGGCCAAAAGGCTTTATTTAACCCCTACCCACAATAGGAATATGTGACACAAGGTCGGAAAGTGGGATTTGAAAAGCCAGCGCTCGAGAAGGTGAGCGCTATGGCCATTAAAAATTGCCTGGGCAGCCCCGTCGGCATTCCCCGGTAGGGGCGCCTCAGACAGTAAGCAATTAACTTACTCCTCCCCAAAGAGGGGAGGTAAAGCCTGGGAGGGTGGACCTCCTAGAACTGCACAGGACAGATCAGATCCATAGACCGGCGGAAATCAAGCCCCGAAGGCCAAGACAATACCAGTCTATAGGGTGCAGTATCCATCGGAACAGATACTACACTTTGATCTTCGCCAAAAGGCCGTTATTTAACACCTACCCACAATAGGAGTATGTGACACAAGGTCGGAAAGTGGGATTTGAAAAGCCAGCGCCCGAGAAGGTGAGCGCTCTGACCATTAAAAATTGCCTGGGCAGCCCCGTCGGCATTCCCCGGTAGGGGCGCCTCAGGCAGTAAGCAATTAACTTACTCCTCCCCAAAGAGGGGAGGCGAAGCCTGGGAGGGTGGACCTCCTAGAACTGCACAGGACAGACCCATAGACCGGCGGAAATCAAGCCCCGAAGACCAAGACAATACCGATCTATGAAGTGCAGTATCCATCGGAACAGATACTACACTTTGATCTTGGCCAAAAGGCGTTATTTAACACCCACCCACAATGGGAGTATGTGACACAAGGTCGGAAAGTGGGATTTGAAAAGCCAGCGCTCGAGAAGGTGAGCGCTATGGCCATTAAAAATTGCCTGGGCAGCCCCGTCGGCATTCCCCGGTAGGGGCGCCTCAGACAGTAAGCAATTAACTTACTCCTCCCCAAAGAGGGGAGGTAAAGCCTGGGAGGGTGGACCTCCTAGAACTGCACAGGACAGATCAGACCCATAGACCGGCGGAAATCAAGCCCCGAAGGCCAAGACAATACCGATCTATGAAGTGCAGTATCCATCGGAACAGATACTACACTTTGATCTTAGCCAAAAGGCGTTATTTAACCCCTACCCACAATAGGAATATGTGACACAAGGTCGGAAAGTGGGATTTGAAAAGCCAGTGCTCGAGAAGGTGAGCACTGTGGCCATTAAAAATTGCCTGGGCAGCCCCGTCGGCATTCCCCGGTAGGGGCGCCTCAGACAGTAAGCAATTAACTTACTCCTCCCCAAAGAGGGGAGGTAAAGCCTGGGAGGGTGGACCTCCTAGAACTGCACAGGACAGATCAGACCATAGACCGGCGGAAATCAAGCCCCGAAGGCCAAGACAATACCGATCTATGAAGTGCAGTATCCATCGGAACAGATACTACACTTTGATCTTAGCCAAAAGGCGTTATTTAACACCCACCCACAATGGGAGTATGTGACACAAGGTCGGAAAGTGGGATTTGAAAAGCCAGCGCCCGAGAAGGTGAGCGCTCTGGCCATTAAAAATTGCCTGGGCAGCCCCGTCGGCATTCCCCGGTAGGGGCGCCTCAGACAGTAAGCAATAAACTTACTCCTCCCCAAAGAGGGGAGGCGAAGCCTGGGAGGGTGGACCTCCTAGAACTGCACAGGACAGACCCATAGACCGGCGTAAATAAAGCCCCGAAGGCCAAGACAATACCAGTTCATGGGGTGCAGTATCCATCGGAACAGATACTACACTTTGATCTTAGCCAAAAGGCGTTATTTAACACCCACCCACAATGGGAGTATGTGACACAAGGTCGGAAAGTGGGATTTGAAAAGCCAGCGCTCGAGAAGGTGAGCGCTATGGCCATTAAAAATTGCCTGGGCAGCCCCGTCGGCATTCCCCGGTAGGGGCGCCTCAGACAGTAAGCAATTAACTTACTCCTCCCCAAAGAGGGGAGGCGAAGCCTGGGAGGGTGGACCTCCTAGAACTGCACAGGACAGACCCATAGACCGGCGTAAATCAAGCCCCGAAGGGCAAGACAATACCGATCTATGAAGTGCAGTATCCATCGGAACAGATACTACACTTTGATCTTAGCCAAAAGGCGTTATTTAACACCCACCCACAATGGGAGTATGTGACACAAGGTCGGAAAGTGGGATTTGAAAAGCCAGCGCTCGAGAAGGTGAGCGCTATGGCCATTAAAAATTGCCTGGGCAGCCCCGTCGGCATTCCCCGGTAGGGGCGCCTCAGACAGTAAGCAATAAACTTACTCCTCCCCAAAGAGGGGAGGCGAAGCCTGGGAGGGTGGACCTCCTAGAACTGCACAGGACAGACCCATAGACCGGCGGAAATCAAGACCCGAAGGGCAAGACAATACCGATCTATGAAGTGCAGCATCCATCGGAACAGATACTACACTTTGATCTTGACCAAAAGGCCGAGAGAAATTTATCACTCTATAATAAAAAAAAAGTCAACGGTGGATACTGTTTAAGGGCGGGAGGGGGGTAATCAAATATGATAAGAATAATTAAAAAAAGAATTAAATTGTTGTCGTAATCCTATGATTTTATGTGAATATTTTAGTAATATATCTGGATGAATTGCGCGTGAAAACACTGGAGAAGCATACTCTTTCTGTCGCTTTTGACCGAGGATGAATTTTTTTTATAAATTAGAACAATTTTTTCATGAAAACTTATAGAAATTCCTAAATAAATTGATCTTCGTCTCTTGCTTCAAGAATCGTTGTTTCGCACGTAATCGTGTCTTTCATCTTGTTGTCAAGGCGCGAAGTTGATTTTTAGCTCATAATTAAAACTTGATTATTGTGTTCTCCTACACCGAAAACTTAACACAAAAGCTGTTTGATACTGCTGCCACATCTTGGGAGGTGGCACACAGAACACTCTTTCCGGCCTTGACAGAGTACAAAATCGATTTGAAATTTGGTGAGGAAGAAACCTTTTCTCTTCCAATTGTTACAGAAGAGACGTAGCTAGCTCACAGAAAGAAACTCGTTTTCGTACCACATCGAAAAAAAGACTTTCCTTTCTCCCTCCATGTGTCTAACGTCAGGCAAAATTTTCATAGACAGCTTCTTTGCAAGGACTTCACATCAGTGGAACACATTGCAGCAGGACTGTATCCCTGCTGATTACAACTTGGTGTAAATAAGTTACAAGTCCATGCTATTGATCAATGTAAGTAACTCCCATAGTTGTCCTAAGTTTTTGACTGACAATCATTTCAGTCTGACTAACCATTATCCTCGAATGGCTCTTAGCCTTGATAAGCGGTGACTCACTTGTAAAAGATTGAAGGTTATTCCAACCTTACAACGTAAATAGAGGGATCTATCGCTGCCCACAGCATCAAGCAACGCTTATAAGTGGTGACCCAACCACATAGAAGCGAAGAATTCCTAGATTAAGAAATACCCTCCAACTAAACAATCGCGAACGTCACATCGTCTTTAACAAAAACAGATAGAAGAATGGTGGATACTACCCATCTCCTTAGTGGTCCATTGGAAAAGACACAAAATATAAGTTGCACATATGACATGAGACTAGTAAATGTGTGGATTAAAGTGTGAAATAAATTAACCAATCATAATTGATTAAGGCGTGCTGAATGTGGGATATATTTAGTTGTATTCAAAGAGGGCAAGGGCGAAATTGAAAGTTCGATTTCTATGAAATGTTAAGCATAGCTAAAAAAAGGTAAAGTGTTCAATCATAGTCAAGAGCGACCTTTTCATTACCTACTACAGCGAGATGTAGGAGACGGCGCCACTCCTTTCCCAGGATTGCTCCACTTACCCTTGATTTTCACGTTATAATGATGAGTGTTTTGCAAGGGGAAATCAAGTACCATTATTTCAGTCTTTGGTATGACTCAACCAAGGATTGAACAACGGTCTCTCGGCCCATTAGTGAACATTCTAACACCTATACCATAGTTATTAGACATCAATTAATAAATATTCTGAAAATTTCAGTGTTATGGGGGGGGGGGGCATAATGTCGCTACAACCTCCAATTTGAAAATTCAAATATTTCTGATTTGAATGAGATTTCATCCGTAAGTAGATCGACCCGTGGAAAACATCGTCAGGCATCTTAAACAAAAGCGATAAGACATCAATTTTGTGGGGGTATAGTGTCACTATTTATTTGCCTCCCCACAAGGGCAAAGTTAGACACAAAGTCGGGTTTAATGCAGGATATACAGCTCCTCGAAAAGGGTCACTCTGATTTAAGACCAAAATAAAAATAGCTTCAGTGTAGAAAAATTATCCTACACCGACGAAGACAGAACGGATACTACACTTTGAATTATTTATTTAACAAAACATAAAAAGTTACATTTAGAACAAATGAGGCACAAGGTCATCAAAATGTGGAGGAAATGGGGGTCGTTTGTCATCCTTGGTCTTAAGTAATAAAATGGACTATTCTACAATTATTGCAATCACCACAATACCACATGTGCTCAATGAGGCATTCTACTTAAAATATACCCGACTTTAGGAGTGCATCAAGGTTATTGTCAATTTTCTACGCTGTATCCAGCTGTGCGTATCATTGAAGGGGGATAAAAGAAAGACTGTTGGACATTCATAAATGTAACTTGGTGGACAAGTCAGGCATAGGGTAAAGTTTATTTATTAACGCTTCCATGGGTGTCATTTTTGGGTGTCAAACTGTTCATGGTAATTTGTACACTGTTATCTCTCTCTCTCCCGCTCTCTCTCTCTCTCTCTCTATATATATATATATATATATATAGAGAGAGAGAGAGAGAGAGAGAGCGAGAGAGAAAGAGAGAGAGCGAGAGATAAAGAGAGAGAGAGAGAGAGAGAGCGAGAGAGAAAGAGAGAGAGCGAGAGAGAAAGAGAGAGAGAGAGAAGGATAGTCTGCTAAACTAATGAACGGATCATTATGAATGTTGGAATGTATATTCTAGGGAACACGGTGAGTAAATTTTTGTTTTTCTACATTTTAACATTTAAAGGGGTGTATATATATAAAGTTAGGTAGAGTCCCAATTAAAAAAGGACGAAACGTATACGTACATAGATAATAAACAATAACAAATATATATATATATATATATATATATATATATATATATATATATATATATATATCGTTGTACAGGATAAAATCCTAAACTAGTGAACTGATCATTATGAATTATGGAACATATATTCTAGGCAACATGGTGAGTAATATGGGAACATTATTTTTGTGTAAACCTTACCATGCTCTTGTCCAAACTAGCCCCGCCCCTTCAAACAAACTTTTAAAATAAGTTTGCTACAAACAATTTAATAGAGAAAAGGAAATGCTGAGTGATATTTTGTAATACACTTTTAAAAAAAATCGGTGCACCCGCATGAGCGTCAATAATATGGATGTGCTTGATAAAATACTAAACTAGTGAACTGATCATTATGAATTATGGAATATATATTCTAGGCAACAGGGTGAGTAATGTGGGCACATTTTTGTACACTTTACCATTTAAAGGGGAGTGCCACCGGAACCGTACCATACCTCCTCCTCATCCCCGAAGAAAGAAAAAAACCCATTAAAATTGAAAATCTAATGATATGTTTATTGCTTAGACCCAACATGGGACGGGTAGCCTACTAGTTTAATATATCGAAATATTCTAACGTATTAGGAAAAAGACACCCGACTGATGAATCATTTCTTTTACTCATTGTTCAAGTAACAAGTTTTTCCAATCTGTTTATTATAATCGCCTTAGACTTTTCCGTATCGATCTTCGTCGTCAAGATAAACGTTCACCTAATATGTCTGAGTTGGGGATTAGACGAAATTTCACTGTGCACATTGCCACATATTCATAACAAGAAATAATAACATAAAAAATGATTATTGCATACAGTTTAATAAATAAACGTTATATACATATATATATATATATATATATATATATTCCATGAAAAATGTCAGTATACTGAAATCATATGCCCTTAATAGGGTTAAGATGAAAATTCATATACACTAAATGTACAAAAGCAAGGAAATTCCCAAATTTTGACACTTTTATGGTCATTAAGGGTATGCGAACACAACAGGGCCATGTATTTTACTGGTAGGAATTTTTCTTCAGCGCACCTCACACACTTCATCCACTCATGCATAGAGATTTATACTGTAGTAATGTGATAATGAAATGGTTTGGTTGATATGTAGTCATACCCTTAATGACAATAAAAGTGTAAAAATTTGGAAATTTCCTTGCTTTTGTACATTTAGTGTATATGAATTTTCATCTTAACCCTATTAAGTCACTACTTTTGTAAAGGCTATGCCTCAATACAATGCCGTCTCATAACTGATATATGTATGAATACTGGTCATTTTAAAGTTTTTTTGGAATTTTCTGGAAAACTAAGGTATATGGTAAACTGGAATTAAAATGCCATCAACTAGACCCTAGAACCTCTATCTGTGCCAAAAACAGCTGAATCCATCAAATAGTTGATGAGATACAGGGTGGCACATACGTACGTACGTACGTACGTACGTACACACAGATAACATGATTTCATGATTAAACCTTCTGGATCTCTGGGTTGCCTTGACTAATGATGCTGAAATTCTACACACTTATAGAACCTATCAAATAAAAATTTTGTGCAAAGTTTTAACTAATTAAATGAGATTTCCAGAATTGGCCATTCGTTGAGGTCAATTAAAAGATAGAGCGCTCTCGCGCCTCCCTTGATGTATATATATATATATATATATATATATATATATATATATATAACTAAAAAATAATTAAAAAATTTTTTATATTATTTAAAAATAATTTTAAAAAACATTTTTTTAAAATTAATATTGTTATATATATATATATACATACTGCAAATGTCATTTATGGTTATACACGACCGATTATGGCCTACTATATATATATATATATATATATATATATATATATATATATATATATATATATATATATAAGGCTGGACACGCTTTACTAAGGCTGGGCACTCTGAGTGAATTTAATAACAAGCAATACTATTAGATTCATTGCGAGATCCAATACGATGTGTTTTTGTTAGATCACTCTTCGCCGCTTGCTGTGAATACTTGCCGACTTGGTATTTAAAAAGTTAAATTCATCCTAAATTCTGAGCTGATTTCTGGTGGCCAACCGGTAACTCTCCTGACTTGCGAATCAGTGGCGATTTGTAGTCGGAGTTGTCGACCATCGGGAATTAGCTTCCTGCACTGAAGATTGCGTAAGCATAAAACATCGATGTCTGTAGGTAATTAATAATTTATATATATATATATATACATATATATATATATATATATATATATATATATATATATATATATGTGTGTGTGTGTGTGTGTGTGCTTTTTTGAAGGTTTACCAAAACATTTCGTTCATGAAATCATTCATCACAACAAAAGACTTTTTTCCTTTCAAAGTTTATTTATTTATCAGATTTTTCAAAGATAAAGAGTTTTTTCCCTACACGTGTTTCTCTACTCAATCAGGTTCTTGCTTGGCAGTTCATCAGGGGAATTGTGTACCTGGAATAAGAATTTCAACAACTGACAATACCCAATGTGGTGTTGCCCTAATTGAGGCCATTTAAGAAGAAAACAGTAGAAAAATGAAAAACCTCTTAAGAAAGTAGTTCAAGAGATTTTCGCAGTATGGTTTCTACTATGCATACCAACAAGGAATTAGTCCCAATGCAGTCCAAGAGAATAAGGAACAATGTGCGAGAATACACCTCCTCATCGGGCAGCACAATGATGAAAGCATCCCCCCAAACAAAAATAAAACAGTCGACACACAATCCACAAGTTAGCGTTCGAAACCACTGATAGTGTGGGCATTTCGCATTTATTCCATCAAAAAAGACAGCATTAACGTCCGCCATGAATGTATGTGGTCGTACGAACCTTTTTCTAGGGCTGACTTAGGGCCCTCAAGTAGTAGGCATTCAAGTCTTCCCCTTATAACATTAAACCGAGTTTATATTTCGCTTAGAAAACTTTGCTAATTATGATTATTCCGTCTGTCTGGATCATCAGTATCTGATCTTTTGTTTTGGACATTTTGATTTCATTGTGAACTGTGGATCATCAGTATCTGATCTTTTGTTTTGGACATTTTGATTTCATTGTGAACTGTGGATCATCAGTATCTGATCTTTTGTTTTGGACATTTTGATTTCATTGTGAACTGTGGATCATCAGTATCTGATCTTTTGTTTTGGACATTTTGATTTCATTGTGAACTGTGGATCATCAGTATCTGATCTTTTGTTTTGGACATTTTGATTTCATTGTGAACTGTGGATCATCAGTATCTGATCTTTTGTTTTGGACATTTTGATTTCATTGTGAACTGTGGATCATCAGTATCTGATCTTTTGTTTTGGACATTTTGATTTCATTGTGAACTGTGGATCATCAGTATCTGATCTTTTGTTTTGGACATTTTGATTTCATTGTGAACTGTGGATCATCAGTATCTGATCTTTTGTTTTGGACATTTTGATTTCATTGTGAACTGTGGATCATCAGTATCTGATCTTTTGTTTTGGACATTTTGATTTCATTGTGAACTGTGGATCATCAGTATCTGATCTTTTGTTTTGGACATTTTGATTTCATTGTGAACTGTGGATCATCAGTATCTGATCTTTTGTTTTGGACATTTTGATTTCATTGTGAACTGTGGATCATCAGTATCTGATCTTTTGTTTTGGACATTTTGATTTCATTGTGAACTGTGGATCATCAGTATCTGATCTTTTGTTTTGGACATTTTGATTTCATTGTGAACTGTGGTCCCGTCGCGTGTGCGCGGTAGCCCTAAAACATGAATTGATTTGTGTAGACTATTTTAATTCTTTATTTCTAATATTTATAAAACTCTACCTTTTGTTGAGCCTTTAAAATGGTTTTAAGATCATTTGCATCAATGCTTTCTATCTTGATCTTTATTTCTCTTCGAATAGAATTGGCCGTGCTGTGATAACGGAAATATTCAAACCAGACCTTTGTGCGATGTTGCTTTTAGTTTGTAAAATAAGACTGGAATCTTCTCTTAATTTCCCTTTATTATTTTATTATTGCAAACTTTTATTACCATTACTAACTGTAAGACACGTTTAACTAATATTATTGAATATTTGATGTGGAGGACTAGTTACGGGAAAATGTTCATCGATAAGATTAAGGAATGTCCTAATAATAATTCAAATTACAACGGGAATCACATTGACTTCTTTACATTTCTATAGTCTAAATAATTCCTATTTTAGATCTGGATATTTTTTGTGTTCTTTCTGCATTCTGGTATCGAAAGGGCAGGCTAGATTAATGATTAAGCAAGTTCTTTTGTTTTTGTTTAGAAATATTAAGTTAGGTTTGGAATGTTCAAGAACCTTATCAGTTTGTATGCGCATGTCCCAATGAAGTTTGACATTCCCATGAACCACTTTTGTCTTATGCTCATACCATTTCTTATTGTGGTTCAATTCATAAAGTTTGCATACATTCTAGTGTAGTACCTGAGCGACTTTGTTGTGTCTCCATTTTTTATATTGATGTTGGCTAGCATAGGGCATTCAGATACAATATGCGGTAAGCTTTCTTACACAATCGGCACATCGGTGATTCTGCAGTTTTGTCAATGTAATGTTTGATGGACCTAGTGCGAGTGGCTTATTTCTGGGCTGCCATTAAGGTGCTCTCAGTAGATATTTTGAGATCTACCCTGACCAACCAATTCCAGCTGTCATTATCTGTAAATTCTTAAAGAATACACTTCATAGTTTCTTTCCAAATAATTTCAAAACCCTTTCTCTTGTAACCTTTGATTCTTTTTCACCCCAGTTCTTAGTATTTCCTCTCTTTTCACTTCAAGAAGAAGAATCGCATAACTTTCAAAAATATATTTATATAGACAACCTTCTTCTATATTCTCAGCATCTTAAACACTAAGTAGACCTCAACCACTTTTCTTTCTAGGTAGATACAATCGATCTGCATCTCTTTTCTTTGCAAAAGCTCCATAAATTGTAAGCATTTTCCGTGTTTTGGTGTCAAAACATTTTAGTTCATCTACAAGTATACCGGCAGTATATCGAATGATAGCTACTGCTCTGGCATTGATAGCATAGATTGTATTTCGTCTGTGGAGGTGCGATTTAAGAATAACCCTTACTCTTCTGTTGTTCTCAGCTGTGACCTGTTTTTTCATTTCCTTGTTTTTAATCTTTTCTGCTTCCAAGATTCCCAAGTATTAGTAGCCCCTCTCACTGTCAACATTCTTTATATAAGATCTGTTGTTGCGAGTTCAAGGCCATCTGAGTGAACAAGTTTACCCATTTTTATAACAAGAATGGCATATTTAGCGATGTCAAATTTCATTCGTATGTCGTTACTAAATAATTTAACCGTGTTCATTAGGGTATCACGTTGGTTGTCATTCTTTCCAAAAACCTTAAGGTCATCCATGAATAGTAAGTTGTTGTCTGTAGGAAGTCCTTTGCCAAGTTCATATCCTGCTTTCACATTACGTAAAAGAAGTGTCATACGCATCAAACTAATGACAAAAAGCGAAGGGGAAAGACTATCGTCTCGGAAAATCCCTCTTCTGATTTTCACTTTACCTAACAACACCCCCTGAAGTTAAATTGGTTATTATTATTATTATTATTATTATTATTATTATTATTATTATTATTATTGTTGTTGTTGTTGTTATTGTTATTGTTATTGTTGTTGTTGTTGTTGTTGTTGTTGTTGGTAGTAGTAGTAGTAGTAGTAGTAGTAGTAGTAGTAGTAGTAGTAGTAGTAGTAGTAAAAATGTAAGTGGAAATTTGTCATTTAGATAATCGTTCAATAAACAAATGTTGGATCTCTTTCAAGTTTTAAAGTTAAGTTTAATGAAAACTTTCCCCGTATCACGGCTCATCAGTGTGGCTAGACGTTGCGAGTATTTCATGCTGAGATTCGAAATCTGATTGTTTGACAAGCGGCAGGGCCGGGAGTACACATGGGTTAGTTATTCATTCCCTGGTGACGTCGTGTAGCCCTGCTAATAAATAAATAAATAAGTGTAATATTCTTATCGACCTCTCTATCAAAAGACAGTAATTAGTTTTTCCCACCTTCACACGCATTTCTCTTTTGGCTTGTCCCTTCCTGTTCGAAGGGAGCCTAACTTTCGTTTCTTGCCTTCTTTCTTCATCCGTTCCTTCTCCCCCGTTTCACCCTCAAAATTCGACAGCAGTCATTAATACTCTCACCTCAAGTAGCGGCTTCTCGACTGAAACCGTCGCACGGTCGGCACGCGCGTTCAATGTTATTGACGGGCGTTCAACCGGGCGCCATTTTGAAATGACTTGCTAATTTCATGTGAAAAACGAAACGACAATTCCCCACTCCCCGTCGCAGTGCAATAAATCTTTAAAAAAAAATCTTGAAATTAAGACGCTTCTTCGCAAATCTAAGTATATTATTACACGTGTTAGACACTTAAAGATAGGACTTAACTAAAAAGACACGTGAATAAGCAAAGGGATTTAAAAACAACAGTATTTAATATGCCTAACTGTAGAAACTATAAAATCCGTCGTAGCTGATCACATAGAAGGGTGGAGACAATCGATACAAATTATATTCAGAGGTTGGTGGAATGAATAGTTTCAGATAGAGCTCTGGAGGCCTACTTGGTTTTATGCTTTATCACCTTTCTTAAAATGGTGGCGAAAAAATACACACAGTCGCTTTTGATAAATTATAACAAATAGATAACTGTTATCATTTAACATGATGATGATGATGATGATGATGATGATGATGATGATGATGATGATGATGATGATGATACGTTAAGGCATTTCGTATTACTTTCAACACCCATTTATTTCAAATAGATCGTCCGATTTCAAAAGATGAAATGCAGTGCAAAGGTAATTGAAAATGTACTGGTAGCGTTAAAGAAAATGTTCTGACTTCACCAAATTTAAAATGAATTGTTCCAAAATCGAATTCTGAAGTTCCATTTTAACTTTAAAACCCTTATATTTGTGTGTGTTTTTTTTTACATTAATGCAATTTGCATACACATCTAGATGTTAGGGTTAGAGTTAGGTGTTACAATCTTAAATTAATAAATAAATAAGAACAGGCATATTCAATCTATGTATTTACATTTCACCTGACAACGACAATTATTTTACAGAAAAAGAAAGATACAATATTTTTCTGTGTATCATTAAACTTAAAATACATCTATTACATCAAAAGATCCTCGGGGACTCGACACACACACACACACACACACACACACACTACTAGTCTCTCCCTTCTTGACAAGGTCCAAAAAAGAGTCGCCAACCTAATAGGTCCCTCACTGTCAACCAAGCTCCAGTCCCTGTCCCATCGCCGCAATGTAGCATCCTTGTGCTTGTTTTACAAACACTTCAATGGATTATGCTCCGATGAACTGGCTACTCTGGTGCCCCCTCGACGTAAGTTCACTAGACCAACTCGACAATCAGCTAAATCCCATCCATTCACTGTGGAGGTTCCCAGATGCCGGAGAGCTTTCTACTCCAATAGCTTCTTTCCTCGTGCTGCTGGCCTCTGCAATTCCCTCCCTGCTCCCTGTTTTCCCGACGGTACTTACATGCAGAAATTTAAAACTAATGTAAACAGACATCTCGCTGCGCAGCTCCCAATTTAGGTTGGCCCCCCAAACCTTCTCCCTTTTTTCTCAGTAGCCCCTTACGTCTACAGTGACGTCCTGCATTGTTTGGGGTGAACTATATATATATATATATATATATATATATATATATATATAAAGTTTTTACATAGCAATCAGATAAGTTCTACGCATACAGAATACACAGACTTATCTGATTACATTCAGCTTTTTAACGACAACACTTGAACAACTGAGTAGCTTCAGTATTCTTTTTCAAAAGTGATTTACCGTAACAGCATTGATTGTCCTAACTTTAGGATCCTTTTAGCCAAACAGGTTTGTATATATATATATATATATATATATATAATTCTCTAATGCAATGTCATGTTCGTATGTACGTTCTCATCCATCCCACCTTTCTTGATTATTTTTGTAAGTAAGCGACCAAAAAGAGTTAATTTTTGGGTTTGGTTTCATTCTATTTTAACATTTAACTCGTTTTGCAAACTCAGTATTTCAGAATTGAAGACAAACTTAATCTGTGACCAAACGGGGCATACGTTTTTATGGAATATTATTCTAGACTGAGTTATTTACGGTTTGTTTCCATTAATGCTTTTTATCCTATATATTTTAATAACACAAAATACATTACTTAGTTTTAATTTTTGTTCCAATCCAAAGTGCCCCTTTTCGGGGAGCTGAACTATCCCCACACTGAAAACCGACCTTGTTAATGGGAATAATCCAACCCGAATATACTGGGTGACTCAACGGGTCACATTTTTCTACTCTCTCTCTCTCTCTCTCTCTCTCTCTCTCTCTCTCTCTATATATATATATATATATATATATATATATATAGGATGTGTACTATATGATCAATGAGTTCAGCAGTTTGTATGTTTCATACTTAAATATATAATTATACGTTTTCACAGCGCACCGAGTTACATTGTACAGTGCACCTAATTGTCGAGGCATATATATATATATATATATATATATATATATATATATATATATATATATATATATATGTGTGTGTGTGTGTGTGTGTGTGTGTGTGTGTGTGTGATGGCTGCTATAAGTTTAATTGGCATCGGTCACGTGGGATTACCTTCTTAATCCTTGCGAGTCTTCTTTTTTTTCGTTTGTTTGTTTGTTTTTTTATCTTCACGGGTAATTTGCAAGCAACGTACTTTTTGCCGGTATTTCTTCCTAATTCATTCTTTTATGACAGACACGTTTTGCTGCTCATCATATGGATTGGGGAGGGGGGATATAGCCAGGATGTTAAGAGGTTTTGGGGTGAGAGATCCCATTAAAAACAAATTTTAAATCAAGTCTCCACACTTACAATTCAGTACTAGTTTCATTTAGACATGGCAAGTGCATGACAGATGTCTTATGTAAGTACATAGATTTCACTTACTGCACTCAGTTGGAGTTGGAGTTGGAGTTGAGAACATATTTAAAAGGAGCAGACAAACAAACAAACAACAACAACAACTACTACTACTACTACTACTACTACCACTACTACTACTACTACTACTACTACTACTAATAATAATAATAATAAATAAATAAATAACAAATAAATAAATAAATAAATAATAAAAAATATAGAGGAATAAATACCATGGGCATTATCACTAATTAGATATTCTGGACGATTCATAAGCTGAACAAAAGAAGAACTCAGGCACCTTGACCAGAGGACTAGAAACTTAATGACCATGCACAATGCACTACACCCAGAAGACGACACGGATGAACTCCAGATATCCAATTTCCAGATTAACTATCTAGATTAGCAAAACATCTATTTCACATGATTACAGCAATTTTCAGAAGGGCCTTGTAAACCAGTGATCGTCAGTGGAATAGATGATACGATCAGAACGAGAACGAAGATGAAGACGATCAGAAAACCACGGCGCACAGCGTTCGGGGTCGAGAGGGACGGAATGATCTTACGCCCTTAAATGTATAATTAATAATAGACGGTCACATGGGAACGCTGAATATCTGATCCCGTAAAAAAAATAGAATAAAAGCGCACGTTCATGAGTTTTAAAAAAAGGTTCGAAAACTTTTGACATCGATAAGGACATCGGATCGAAAATGCTTATTCCACGGTTAGTTTGGATCCTGAATAAACCGTTGTACTGTGATGACGTGACAGACACACATACAGCCAACTTTGCTTTATATATAGGGGTATGCCCCTATTAATATGTAGAGCTCTCTGGTAGAGTAAATAACGGTTCAGTGTTAGTGTTCCCTTAAGTGATTGCACAGAACGCTAGAATGTCTCTAGTAAGCTTATTAATGAAGTGATTATAGGTGCTTGATTTGTTGTTACATTTGGATGTGACTGGTCGGTCAGGTTTCGAATCTCCGCGTGTATACACCTGCTACATCTAGCGACACTGATGAGTCATAGGTGACTAAACAGCTAAGACCGGCTGCTGTTTTGCTGTGTTACAGCGAGTGCTGGTGGAGAAGACTCTCAGAGCCTAACTTCGGTCTCCCGTGCTATCACCCGGTAAAGTACCGCTCAGAAAAGCATTATGACCTCACCCTCTACCAAGGGCACTTAACAACCTTCATTAGCTTTCAGTTTTTAGACAAACCAAGCCTGAAAGAGAGCCCACAACCAGCGTTCTATCCCCTGGACTCCAAACAGGCTAACCCAAAAAGTAAGTCCTTCAAGGGCCCAATAGGGAAGGAAAGGGTTACAATGGTGGCTGAATAAATAATTCTTCACCTGAATACCGGTTAATTCCAAAAAATAAACCCCTTGCTTAAATATATTGGCAGGTAGGGTTCTTTTTTTTTAATTAGATGCGGCACTAAAAGCTTCGAGAGATTTTAGATTTTGTATTTCAATCGTCTTTCTGATCTTCATGAACGATCTTCCAAATTATATTCAGAGAGCATTCGTTGGCATCTATGCACACACCACAACTATCTATAGCAGCACGTCGAAGAGCACTGATGACCAAGATATTTCTGACTCTCCTCTCTCTCTCTCTCTCTCTCTCTATCTGTCTCTCTCTCTCTCTCTCTCTCTCTCTCTCTTCCAGCCTGAAGCACGTGGTACAAAAGGAGAAAAGTGTCTCGTTACTTTTAACGCCTATAAAACCAAGCTTCTCTCTTTTCACCACAAACGCTCGAACCCTAACTTCTCTTCAGTTGAAATAAATGTCTCTCTCCTCGAGGAAGACCCTTTCTTTGATAAGCTTCTAGGACTGACTCTTGCCCCAGACCTGAAACTGAAGACTTACATCAACTATGTTGCTAAGGTCGCTGGGAAAATGGTTGGATCATTCAATCCCTTCAGAAAGTACCTGACTCCTGACGCAACCCACTACATGTATAAGAGACAGATTCGCCATAAGATGGAGTACTGTTACCCTCTCTGGGGAGGTACTGCTCGAAACGCTCTTTTTTGTCTTGACAAATCGCAATCTAGTGGAGGATGATCTCTTCTCGTCCCTACAGCCTCTTTACACATAGAAGAGATGTTTCTAGCCTCTCTCTACCGTATCGTTATGTTCATAGTAGGTGCCTGACTGAGCTCCCATATCTGCCTCACCACCCCACTATAAAACATTCACAGCAAGAACTCGTCTCGCTACAACCACGGAAAAGAGCTTCATCTATCTCTATCTATCTCTCCCTCTTTCTCTCCCTCTCTTTCTCCCCCTCTCTCTCTTTCTCTCCCTCTCTCTACAGAACACCAAACAAAGTTTATTTCCTAGAACATCTCATTTGTGGAACAAGATACCGCGAGTCTGCTTCCCAACCGACTACAGCGTGGTCGTCTTCAATGTAAACAAATACTTGTCGAGCCGTCATCCTCTTGGAAAATCAAGTCCTTTTAAGTAATCTTCTGCCCATCACACCCACTGTTTCTAATCCTCTCGTGACGGCGGTCATCGTCCAACCAAAAATCTTTTTAACCCTTATCCTCAAATCCCTCACCCCCGGGTCTCAATAAGGGGTGACTCACCAATAAAAAAAATAGTATTGTTTTTGTTCACTTTTTTTTTCTATTTTTAATTATGTGGTCACATCTGTACGTATAATCTTATGTGTCTTTCTTCAGCTTTGTTAACTTTTATTTAACATTTTTTCACATATCGGCCATATGTGTAATGTCTTTTACACTTTTTAGTAAAAAAATAATAGGATTTTATTCGAACTTAATCGATGTTTTTAATTACGTGGTCACACGTGTACGTGTAATGTTTAGTATTTGTTAGCATCGTTTTCGCATAGCAGACAGAGACTTACTCCCCCCTTGGCCTTTTGGCTAAGATCAAAGTGTAGTATCTGTTCCGATGGATAACTGCACCCCATAGACTGATATTGTCTTGGCCTTCGGGGCTTGATTTATGCCGGTCTATGGGTCTGTCCTGTGCAGTTCTAGGAGGTCCACCCTCCCAGGCTTCGCCTCCCCTCTTTGGGGAGGAGTAAGTTTATTGCTTACTGCCTTAAGTGCCCCTACCGGGGAATGCCGACGGGGCTGCCCAGGCAATTTTTAAACCCCACTTTCCCGACCCGACCGTGGGTCACATCTTACTTGTGGGAGTAAGGTAAAAACTGACCTTGTCCCTAACTCCTGGAGAGGAGTAAATCAATACTCACCCAGTAATATCCAGACTATGACTTTTTCGACTAAGATTGGTAAGCACAGGTGATGATAGAACTCGTTTGAGACGTTTTTGAAAACCATTCTTGGCCTTTTATATCCAACAACTGCGGTTGGCGAGCGTTTATGCCTACTTTCTGCTAGTGACTTTTATGGCAATGAAAAACACACACACACAAATATTTGTTATTGTTTATTATCTATGTACGTATACGTTTAATAATCGGGACTCACCAGCATAGAGATATGACTATACACTACCGGTCATGCGATTCGAAACCCCGGACCACGAGTATTTTTGCAACTCAAATCCGACGCCTTAACCACTCGGCCAATTTTGAACAGCGTTAAGCAGCCGTATAAAGTGTTAAAATTATTTAACACTTTATACGGCGGCTTAACATCTAGAGCGTTCGACTTTTTTAATGAAAGGAACGATGCATTTAAAGCTAGTGACGTCATGCTGTGTAAATACTACACTTACAGTGCTCTACTAGACGGGTTTTTCTAGGAGCTACAAATAATAAATATTTGTTATTGTTTATTGTCTATGTACGTATACGTTTCGTCCTTAATAATTGGGACTCATCAGCATAGAGATATGACTATTCACTACCGGTCATGCGATTCGAAACCCCGAACCACAAGTATTTTTGCAACTCAAATCCAACGCCAATTTTGAACAGGGAATAAACAGTGATAATTTTAACACTTTATACGGCGGCTTAACGTCTATATCGTTCGACTTCTTTTTAATGAAGTGAACAATTCATTTAAAGCTAGTGACGTCATGCTGAGTGATTACTACACTTATAGTGCTCTTTCTATATATATTAGCTGACCCCACCTGATGTTTCGCTTGACTGATGAACCATAAAACATACACAAATGTTTGTTTTTTGTTGTTTAAGTACAACAATAGCATGCCATTAACGACGAACAATCTAAACGGAATAGTTGTTTTCTAAAGGAAGCAAATAACTCGTAGTTAAACTATTTATTAAGGACTTGAATCCGTAATAAATATTTGTATAGCTGTGAATCGGGTTCGCGCCTTATGATCTTATGAGGTTTGTTATTTCCCTACGCTGATGAAAGTCATAAGCTCGAAACGACTTCGTACGTAGTGTGTGTGTGTGTGTGTGTAATCAGTCGATAGAAAATCATAAGCAGGTGAAATAGGTGACAAAAATAACAAAATAATAAAAATAATAAATAAACAAAAAAACATGTAACTTACTATTTCGTGCTGAGTTTTTTGGACGATTTTATGAGCAAGACAAATCCCAATTTTTTTTTCGCTTTTTCTTTTTCCTAGTCCATATATGTGTTAGGATATTCTCTTTATTAGTGCTCAATATCAAATAGAGCTTTTATATCTGATTATTTTTATTTTTATTTATTATTTATATTTACACAGACATGTACAAAATCTGCCACACTGGCATGTCGATGTTATCGATCAACAGTTATTATAAACTGAGATCTCATCAGGCAGAGTTAGAGTCCGATCTTAACATCAGATCATATTTGGAAAGAATGGAATGGGGAGAAAAAGAAGAAGAAAAGAAATTTCAAATTTCAAAATTTGTGAAGTCACGTGGTTGAGACCGTTAAGAATCAAAAAGTTAAAATTAGAATCAAAACCCAAATATAAAATATAGAATAAAATAAAGAATAAAGAATAAAATAAAACAAAATAAAATAAAGTAAAATAAAGTGGAAAGAGATATAATAAAAACGGGTAGAATAAAAAGATCTCAGTTTATAATAACTGTTGATCGATAACATCGACATGCCAGTGTCGCAGATTTTGTACATGTCTGTGTAAATAAAAATAATCATATATATATATATATAGATATATATATATGTAAATTATAACTAAAAGGTAAACTTTTAGAGAGTTGGACCTATTGTGAAATAAGGAAAGCTCAATATACTGGATAGAGCAAAAATATGGTACGTCAATGAAAATTAATAAGACCTGCAAATGGAAGCAAATCGGTATTTTCAATTGTTCAAAACAAGGAGTAGTTTAGTTAATAAAAACATTTATTTTTCATCTCTTTCTTTCCTTAAACCAGGTTTTTCAAAGATTAAAATCTTATCATCAGAGGAAAAATTATGATTGATAAGTTGACAGGGTAGGACTGTCAAAGTTCCAAATTTGAAAAAGTTTTCTTTTAAAATTAAAAATTAAAAAAATCAAAAAAACTTCTATAAAAAAACCTTCCAAAAAGTTCAAACGGGCATGGGAATCACGAATAACGAAATCCAAAAAACGTAGGGCTCAGAAATATTGGTAAATCCAGAGGAATCTGTATAAAAATCCAACGACGGCGATTTCACTGAGGTCTGTTGTCCACTCAGGTCTGTTAATAGAAGTTTTTTTGATTTTTTTAATTTTTAATTTTAAAAGAAAACTTTTTCAAATTTGGAACTTTGACAGTCCTACCCTGTCAACTTGTCAATCATAATTTTTCCTCTGATGATAAGATTTTAATCTTTGAAAAACCTGGTTTAAGGAAAGAAAGAGATGAAAAATAAATGTTTTTATTAACTAAACTACTCCTTGTTTTGAACAATTGAAAATACCGATTTGCTTCCATTTGCAGGTCTTATTAATTTTCATTGACGTACCATATATATATATATATATATATATATATATATATATATATATATATATATATATATATATATATATATATATATATATACATACATACATATATCAGGGATATATTCATTGATAATGGTTATCCTGAGGACTTTATCAATGATTGAATTAATAAAAAGGTTGCTAACTTTAAATCCCCCAAATATTTGGGCCTGTAAAATGCCCCATTTATTTGAAATTACCCTGGATAGGGGGAAATAGTATTAAACTCGGTCGCATATTTTTGCTAGTTGTTTTATTTAATTGCTCAGTAAAAAGGTTTTTTTTCATTTTCTTTTACAAAACAAAAAGAAAGAAAATCACTCTATCGTTATTTTAATAAATAAAACACGGAATAATAAAAATATAGTTTTTAAACAAAATTTACACTTACGACGTAAAAATGTAAAACAAAAAATCGAGGCAAATATTTTAAATACATCTGGAAATCTGAAAAAAACAAAACAATCATGAGTGTATATTTGGTAATATTAATTTATTAGAAGCTTTAAAAAAATTAATTATGTAAATTTGAAAGACGCGTGATGCTGGGTAAGTTTTGGAATGGGTATATATAGGAGCTGGTAATTAGATATAAAAAGAGAGCGATCAAAACTAATAATATAGTTTAATACAATTAATAGAAGTAATAGTATAGTTTTGTGTTTCAGACAGACAGACAGATACCAAATCTCCATTAGTAATACAAGTACAATAGTACAAGTAATAGAAGTAATAATATAGTGTCAGTTTCAGAAAGACAGATACCAAATCTCCATTAGTATATATATATATATATATATATATATATATATATATATATATATATATATATATATGTATATATAAATATATAAACAAGTACAGGATGAGAATAAAAATTGCACAAAACACAATATCATCAGTTGCTAAAGACGGGGGGTTTTAAATAGAATATATTTTATTATTCCTTCAAAGGAGCAAACAGATGAGTTGGTAAGGAGAAATGACGAAAAGTCAATTTTTTAAAGATCTAGAATAAACAAAGATATAAAATGTAAAAAGAAAATGTTGCAAATATAGTCAAAGACCATTGGTGAAGAGATTATGAGAGTTCAGTAGAAACCGGAAGTAAGTAAACTACAGTCCTGTTTTATAAAAAAAGATTGGCCTCTGAAGTTGTAAAAATCCGTTGAAAATGTGGAAAGGCAGAGACCAATTAAATGGCCCATGAGATCCAGTGTTTGCACTCACCATTTGTCTAAATATATTACTAAAATATCTATATAAAATCATTGAATTACGGTAGTAATTCAATTCTTCATATATAAATAATTATCATTTCTGATAACTTAAAGAAAAAAAAACACTCACCGTTGCATTTTTATTATTAAGTGTAATATTTCTTTACCAAATTCATTTCAGGTGACGGAGTAAGTCTGATGGTTGTCTGACTTGCTAATTGCTTTTTCGCCCACCCCCTCACCACTTGAAATAGTTTCGTCCGGAGAGGGGGGACTAGAAAAGACACATGTTTCACTGAGTAATTTTTGCCTGGCGGGATAAAAGTACATACATTTATTTATATATATATATCTAAATGAATAAATGCGAAAGTTGGACCCATTTCTCAGACGAACAGTAAAGTCAAAACTACCTTTATGTTAATTCAACGTTAACCAATTGACACATTATATATTTTTTATATATATATATACTGCTTATATATAAGCGCTATCAATCGCAAAGTTACTTAATTTGCATATTGGTTTTGTATTATTTGTAATTGTTTTTTTTTTTTAATTCAATGATTGTTTTGATTTCAATATAACAAAGACTTCTGTTTCGCTATATTGTTTTATTTCTTGGACAGATATTTAGCATTTGTGTCCAAATGATTTTTTCCTTAGAGGAGCCGATTCATTTTCAACAAGTTGCCATCAATTTCTAAATTGCAAGTGAAAAGGTAAATTGATTTTTTTCTTTTTTATTTCATTTCTTTACGGTCATATTTAAAAGATAAATCATTTTTACTGAAATTACCAAAATGTTTATGTTTATCTATTTTTATGAATAAATGAGAAAAAATTGTTTAGCGTTTAGAGCAACGTTATGAATGTAATGTTTGTTATTTTAAATTAATGTTTTCAAGCCAACTTTGCAAAGCGATAGCAATCCCGTAAAGTTAGCCAGTATATATATATATATATATATATATATATATATATATATATATATATATAAATATATATTTATATATATATATATATTTATATATATATATATTTATATATATATATATTTATAGATAAATATATATATATATACATATATATATATATATTTATATATATATATTTATATATATTTATATATATATATTTATATATATATTTATATATATATATTTATATATATATATATATATTTATATATATATATATTTATATATATATATTTATATATATATATATACACATATTTTAAATTAATGTCTTCAAGCCAACTTTGCAAAGCGATAGCGAGCCCGTAAAGTCAGCCAGTATATATATATACACACACACACATATATATATATATATATATATATATATATATATATATATATATATATATATATATATATATATATATATATATATATATATATATATGGGAAGAGAAGGATGAAATTAATCCGACGTGATGGGAAAATGAAAAAGGAAAACCAAAAAATGGATGTTTTTTATGTGTACATCAACGTTTCGTCTTTATTTATAAGACTTCATCAGGATGATAATATAGAGAAAAATGTCATGCAAGTACAAACACATGTAGAGTTAACATATTGGGAGAAAGGAAGAAAATACGGACGTCCACCCAGTAGTGGCCATTATTTTCTTCCTTTCTCCCAATATGTTAACAACTCTACATGTGTTTGTAGTTGCATGACATTTTTCTCTATATTATCATCCTGATGAAGTCTTATAAATAAAGACGAAACGTTGATGTACACATAAAAAACATCCATTTTTTGGTTTTCCTTTATCATTTTCCCATATATATATATATATATATATATATATATATATATATATATATATATATATATATATATATATATATATATTTATATTTATATATATATATATATATATATATATATATATATATATATATATATATATATATATATATATTACTATTTCATGTATCCATTGGCTGACAAAAAAGGTTTACCAATATTTTTATATAAAATCACGCAGTGTTGAATCGGCCGCTGGTGGCTCAGTGTTTACAACGCTTGACTGCTTCTCATCTCCTCCGTGACCGTTGAAAGTAGCCTCATTGGTTAGGGCGATCGGAATTGAGTTAAAAGTAACTCTTGTTCCGTGATTTGAATCGTGCGACTGGCTTGAACGGTTATCTTTACACTGATGATTCCGCAAGGATGAAATGTATACGTATGCAAATAATAAGTAAATATTCATCATTAAATAATTATTTGTAGCTCCTTTTCGGCTGGGCTCTTTAATGAGTAATAATAGAAGTCGTAAATATGAGCTATAAATGCAAGTTCCTTTCTGTTGAACACTGTTATGACGGTTCACTATAGTTGTCCGCCCGCTTGACACATAAATAGGATTTATTTCTCATCTCGTTTGTAGCCGGTGATGGTAGCCTCATTGGTTAGGGTTTTGATTGCAAGACTGTCATTCGGTGAAGACATATTCCTTGTAACTTCTCAAAATAAAACATCGTTACTTATTTTAAACTGGTGTTGAGGTTTTGTTTGGTAATCGAATCCTTCTGTTTAAGCAGTCATAGAGAGCACGCAAGTAACACCAAATTCGAACGAAGACAATGAGCAGACGTTCACAGCCTTTGCAGTGAACCCACACAGACACTGGTTCACATTTGGTGGCGTGACCATCGGATCAACCCTTACAGACACGCACACAGACGACACTAGGACGGGTATTCAGCTAGTACTGCATGAGGATAAGTATATAGCTTATTTAGTAAACACATTCACCGAGTTTTAAAGCACTTTATTGTTAGTGAGAGTTCATTGGCAATTATCGTTATTCGGTAGTTTATCCAGAGATCTGACCCTTGATCCGTCAGAAGTAATCCGCTTATTTCAACCCAATGCCCTCTTTGTGCAAGTGGTCACTGTTAAATCCTTTGTAGAAAGTAGGGCCAAATTGTTTATTTTAAAAATAATATCTCGACCTTTTTTAAGATGACTGTTCGTGTCTCCGTGACATACTTCTTATCGTGTGTCGTCGGTCACTTTTCACTTTAGTCCAGGGACAGGTAATCCATCAGACATTTGAGCGGATTAAGACTTACTTCAAGAGAAAAGGTCGAAAATGAATTAGTTTTCTTTTTTCAGCTTAAAACCTTACAGTTTGTTTGTATTTTTTTTCCTATCATCAAAATTTCGTTTTCTTTACAGATTTTATTATAAGACGGTGATAATTTTAAGGTCACATCGATGGCGAAATTACGACGTGAAGCGATTAAATGAATTAAAGCTCTTAATTGTTTTACAGAAAGTTGTTGAACTACATTTGATTATTGAACTACATTTGATTATTGAACTTCATTTGTTTATTGAACAACATTTGATTATTTAACTACCTTTTTATTGAATTACTTTTGCTAATTAAACTACATTTGATTATATAACAACATTTGATTATTGAACAACATTTGTTTACTGAACTACATTTGTTTATTGAACTGCATTTTATTTTTTAACAACATTTTATTATTTAACAATATTTGATTATTGAACTACATTTGTTTATTAAACTACATTTGTTTATTGAACAACATTTGATTATTAAACTACATTTGATTATTTAACAACATTTTATTATTTAACAACATTTGATTGTTGAACAACATTTGATTATTTAACAACATTTTATTATTTAACAACATTTGATTATTTAACAACATTTGATTGTTGAACAACATTTGATTATTTAACAAAATTTTATTATTTAACAACATTTGTTTATTGAACTACATTTGTTTATTAAACTACATTTGATTATTGAACTACATTTGTTTATTGAACTACATTTGTTTATTTAACTACATTTGTTCATTTGACTACATTCGTTTATTGAACTACATTTGTTTATTAAACTGCATTTGATTATTGAACTACATTTGTTATTAGACTACATTTGTTTATTTAACTACATTTTTTTTATTCAACTACATTTGTTTATTGAATTACATTTGTTTATTAATCTACATTTGTTATTGAACTACATTTGATTACTGAACTACATTTGTTTATTGAACTACATTCGTTTATTTAACTGCATTTCATTATTGAACTGCATTTGTTTATTGAATTACATTCGTTTATTTAACTGCATTTCATTATTGAACTGCATTTGTTTATTGAACTACATTTGTTTATTAAACTACATTTGTTATTAGACTACATTTAGTTATTAGCCAACATTTGTTCATTGAACTACATTTGTTTATTTAACTGCATTTCATTATTGAACGACATTTGTTTATTGAATTACATTTGTTTATTAATCTACATTTGTTATTGAACTACATTTGATTATTGAACCACATTTGTTTATTGAACTACATTCGTTTATTTAACTGCATTTCATTATTGAACTGCATTTGTTTATTTAATTACATTCGTTTATTTAACTGAATTTCATTATTGAACTGCATTTGTTTATTTAATTAACTTTGTTTATTTAACTGCATTTCATTATTGAACTGCATTTGTTTATTGAACTACATTTGTTTATTAAACTACATTTGTTATTGAACTACATTTGATTATTGGCCAACATTTGTTTATTGAACTACATTCGTTTATTTAACTGCATTTCATTATTGAACTACATTTGTTTATTGAATTACATTTGTTTATTGAACTACATTTGTTTATTTAACTACATTTGATTATTGAACTACATTTGTTTATTGAACTACATTTGTTTATTTAACTACATTTGATTATTTAACGACATTAGTTTATTTAACTACATTTGTTTACTGAAATACATTTATTTATTGAACTATATTTGTTTATTGAACTACATTTGTTTATTGAACTACATTTGATTATTGAACTACAGTTTTTTATTGAACAACATTTGATTATAAAACAACATTTGATTATTTAACAACATTTGTTTATTGAACTACATTTGTTAAATGAACAACATTCTATTATTGAACAACAATTGATTATTTTACTACATTTGTTTATTGACCTACATTTGATTATTGAACTACATTTAGTTATTGAACTATATTTGTTTTTGAACTACATTAGTTTATTGAACTACATTTGTTTATTAAACTGCATTTGATTATTGAACTACGTTTGTTTATTTAACTACATTTGTTTATTGAACTACATTCGTTTATTTATCTACATTTGTTTATTAAACTACATTTGTTTATTTAACCCCATTTGTTTATTGAACTACATTCTTTTTATTTAACTGCATTTGATTACTGAACTACATTTGTTTATTTAACTACATTTGTTTATTGAATTACATTTGTTTATTAAACTACATTTGTTTATTGAACTACATTTGTTAATTCAAGTGCATTTGATTATATAACTACATTTGATTATTGAACTACATTTGTTTATTAAACTACATTTGTTTATTTAACTACATTTGATTATTGAACAACATTTGTTTATTGAACTACATTTGTTTATTTAACTACATTTGTTTATTGAACTACATTTGTTTATTGTACAACATTTGTTTATTCAACTACATTTGTTTATTGAACTACATTTGTTCATTTGACTACATTCGTTTATTGAACTACATTTGTTTATTAAACTGCATTTGATTATTGAATTACATTTTTTTTTGTTCAACTACATTTGTTTATTGAATTACATTTGTTTATTAATCTACATTTGTTATTGAACTACATTTGATTATTGAACTACATTCGTTTATTTAACTGCATTTCATTATTGAACTGCATTTGTTTATTTAATTACATTCGTTTATTTAACTGCATTTCATTATTGAACTGCATTTGTTTATAGAATTACATTCGTTTATTTAACTGCATTTCATTATTGAACTGCATTTGTTTATTGAACTACATTTGTTTATTAAACTACATTTGTTATTGAACTACATTTGATTATTGGCCAATATTTGTTTATTGAACTACATTTGTTTATTTAACTACATTTGTTTATTGAACTACATTTGTTTATTTATCTACATTTGTTTATTAAACTACATTTGTTTATTTAACCCCATTTGTTTATTGAACTACATTCTTTTTATTTAACTGCATTTGATTATTGAACTACATTTGTTTATTTAACTACATTTGTTTATTGAACTACATTTGTTTATTTATCTACATTTGTTTATTAAACTACATTTGTTTATTTAACCTTATTTGTTTATTGAACTACATTCTTTTTATTTAACTGCATTTGATTATTGAACTACATTTGTTTATTTAACTACATTTGTTTATTTAACTACATTTGTTTATTGAACTACATTTGTTTATTGTACTACATTTGTTTATTCAACTACATTTGTTTATTGAACTACATTTGTTCATTTGACTACATTCGTTTATTGAACTACATTTGTTTATTAAACTGCATTTGATTATTGAACTACATTTTTTTTATTCAACTACATTTGTTTATTGAATTACATTTGTTTATTAATCTACATTTGTTATTGAACTACATTTGATTATTGAATTACATTTGTTTATTGAACTACATTCGTTTATTTAACTGCATTTCATTATTGAACTGCATTTGTTTATTTAATTACATTCGTTTATTTAACTGCATTTCATTATTGAACTGCATTTGTTTATTGAATTACATTCGTTTATTTAACTGCATTTCATTATTGAACTGCATTTGTTTATTGAACTACATTTGTTTATTAAACTACATTTGTTATTGAACTACATTTGATTATTGGCCAACATTTGTTTATTGAACTACCTTTGTTTATTTATCTACATTTGTTTATTAAACTACATTTGTTTATTTAACCCCATTTGTTTATTGAACTACATTCTTTTTATTTAACTGCATTTGATTATTGAACTACATTTGTTTATTTAACTACATTTGTTTATTGAACTACATTTGTTTATTTATCTACATTTGTTTATTAAACTACATTTGTTTATTTAACCCCATTTGTTTATTGAACTACATTCTTTTTATTTAACTGCATTTGATTATTGAACTACATTTGTTTATTTAACTACATTTGTTTATTGAATTACATTTGTTTATTTAACTACATTTGTTTATTGAACTACATTTGTTAATTTAAGTGCATTTGATTATATAACTACATTTGATTATTGAACTACATTTGTTTATTAAACTACATTTTTTTATTTAACTACATTTGATTATTGAACTACATTTGTTTATTGAACTACATTTGTTTATTTAACTACATTTGTTTATTGAACTACATTTGTTTATTGTACTACATTTTTTATTCAACTACATTTGTTCATTTGACTACATTCGTTTATTAAACAACATTTGTTTATTAAACTGCATTTGATTATTGAACAACATTTTTTTTTATTCAACTACATTTGTTTATTACATTACATTTATTTATTAATCTACATTTGTTATTGAACTACATTTGATTATTGAACTACATTTGTTTATTGAACTACATTCGTTTATTAAACTGCATTTCATTATTGAACTGCATTTGTTTATTTAATTACATTCGTTTATTTAACTGCATTTCATTATTGAACTGCATTTGTTTATTGAATTACATTCGTTTTGTTAACTGCATTTCATTATTGAACTGCATTTGTTTATTGAACTACATTTGTTTATTAAACTACATTTGTTATTGAACTACATTTGATTATTGGCCAACATTTGTTTATTGAACTACATTCGTTTATTTAACTGCATTTCATTATTGAACTACATTTGTTTATTGAATTACATTTGTTTATTGAACTACATTTGTTTATTTAACTACATTTGATTATTGAACTACATTTGTTTATTGAACTACATTTGTTTATTTAACTACATTTGATTATTTAACGACATTAGTTTATTTAACTACATTTGTTTACTGAAATACATTTATTTATTGAACTATATTTGTTTATTGAACTACATTTGTTTATTGAACTACATTTGATTATTGAACTACAGTTTTTTATTGAACAACATTTGATTATAAAACAACATTTGATTATTTAACAACATTTGTTTATTGAACTACATTTGTTTATTAAACTACATTTGATTATTGTACAACATTTGTTTATTGAACTACATTTGTTAAATGAACAACATTCTATTATTGAACAACAATTGATTATTTTACTACATTCGTTAATTGACCTACATTTGATTATTAAACTACATTAGTTTATTAAACTGCATTTGATTATTGAACTACGTTTGTTTATTAAACTGCATTTGATTATTGAACTACATTAGTTTATTAAACTGCATTTGATTATTGAACTACGTTTGTTTATTTAACTACATTTGTTTATTGAACTACATTTGTTTATTTATCTACATTTGTTTATTAAACTACATTTGTTTATTTATCTACATTTGTTTATTAAACTACATTTGTTTATTTATCTACATTTGTTTATTAAACTACATTTGTTTATTTAACCCCATTTGTTTATTGAACTACATTCTTTTTATTTAACTGCATTTGATTATTGAACTACATTTGTTTATTAAACTACATTTGTTTATTTAACTACATTTGATTATTGAACTACATTTGTTTATTGAACTACATTTGTTTATTTAACTACATTTGTTTATTGAACTACATTTGTTTATTGTACAACATTTGTTTATTCAACTACATTTGTTTATTGAACTACATTTGTTCATTTGACTACATTCGTTTATTGAACTACATTTGTTTATTAAACTGCATTTGATTATTGAACTACATTTTTTTTTGTTCAACTACATTTGTTTATTGAATTACATTTGGTTATTAATCTACATTTGTTATTGAACTACATTTGATTATTAGAACTACATTTGTTTATTGAACTACATTCGTTTATTAAACTGCATTTCATTATTGAACTGCATTTGTTTATTTAATTACATTCGTTTATTTAACTGCATTTCATTATTGAACTGCATTTGTTTATTGAATTACATTCGTTTATTTAACTGCATTTCATTATTGAACTGCATTTGTTTATTGAACTACATTTGTTTATTAAACTACATTTGTTATTGAACTACATTTGATTATTGGCCAACATTTGTTTATTGAACTACATTCGTTTATTTAACTGCATTTCATTATTGAACTACATTTGTTTATTTAACTACATTTGTTTATTTAACTACATTCGTTTATTGAACTATATTTGTTTATTGAACTACATTTGTTTATTGAACTACATTTGATTATTGAACTACATTTGTTTATTGTACTACATTTGTTTATTAAACTACATTTGTTTATTGAACTACATTTGTTCATTTGACTACATTCGTTTATTGAACTACATTTGTTTATTAAACTGCATTTGATTATTGAACTACATTTTTTTTATTCAACTACATTTGTTTATTGAATTACATTTGTTTATTAATCTACATTTGTTATTGAACTACATTTGATTATTGAATTACATTTGTTTATTGAACTACATTTGTTTATTTAACTACATTTGTTTATTTATCTACATTTGTTTATTAAACTACATTTGTTTATTTAACCCCATTTGTTTATTGAACTACATTCTTTTTATTTAACTGCATTTGATTATTGAACTACATTTGTTTATTTAACTACATTTGTTTATTGAACTACATTTGTTTATTTATCTACATTTGTTTATTAAACTACATTTGTTTATTTAACCCCATTTGTTTATTGAACTCCATTCTTTTTATTTAACTGCATTTGATTATTGAACTACATTTGTTTATTTAACTACATTTGTTTATTGAATTACATTTGTTTATTTAACTACATTTGTTTATTGAACTACATTTGTTAATTTAAGTGCATTTGATTATATAACTACATTTGATTATTGAACTACATTTGTTTATTAAACTACATTTGTTTATTTAACTACATTTGATTATTGAACTACATTTGTTTATTGAACTACATTTGTTTATTTAACTACATTTGTTTATTGAACTACATTTGTTTATTGTACTACATTTGTTTATTCAACTACATTTGTTTATTGAACTACATTTGTTCATTTGACTACATTCGTTTATTGAACAACATTTGTTTATTAAACTGCATTTGATTATTGAACTACATTTTTTTTTATTCAACTACATTTGTTTATTGAATTACATTTGTTTATTAATCTACATTTGTTATTGAACTACATTTGATTATTGAACTACATTTGTTTATTGAACTACATTCGTTTATTTAACTGCATTTCATTATTGAACTGCATTTGTTTATTTAATTACATTCGTTTATTTAACTGCATTTCATTATTTAACTGCATTTGTTTATTGAATTACATTCGTTTATTTAACTGCATTTCATTATTGAACTGCATTTGTTTATTGAACTACATTTGTTTATTAAACTACATTTGTTATTGAACTACATTTGATTATTGGCCAACATTTGTTTATTGAACTACATTCGTTTATTTAACTGCATTTCATTATTGAACTACATTTGTTTATTGAACTACATTCGTTTATTAAACTACATTTGTTATTGAACTACATTCGTTTATTGAACTACATTTGTTTATTGAACTACATTCGTTTATTGAACTACATTTGTTTATTGAACTACATTCGTTTATTTAACTGCATTTGATTATTGAACTACATTTGTTTATTGAATTACATTTGTTTATTAAACTACATTGGTTATTGAACTACATTTGATTATTGAACTAAATTTGTTTATTGAACTACATTTGTTTATTGAATTACATTTGTTAATTTAAGTGCATTTTATTATATAACTACATTTGATTATTGAACTACATTTGTTTATTGAACTACATTTGTTTATTTAACTACATTTGATTATTGAACTACATTTGTTTATTTAACTACATTTGTTTATTGAACTACATTTGTTTATTGTACTACATTTGTTTATTGAACTACATTTGTTTATTGAACTACATTTGTTCATTTGACTACATTCGTTTATTGAACTACATCTGTTTATTTAACTGCATTTGATTATTGAACTACATTTTCTTTTATTTAACACATTTTTTATTGAATTACATTTGTTTATTAAACTACATTTGTTATTGAACTACATTTGTTTATTGAACTACATTCGTTTATTTAACTGCATTTCATTATTGAACTGCATTTGTTCATTTAATTACATTCGTTTATTTAACTGCATTTCATTATTGAACTGCATTTGTTTATTGAACTACATTTGTTTATTTAACAACATTAGATTATTGAACTACATTTATTTATTGAACAACATTTGTTTATTTAACTAAATTGGTTTATTGTACTACATTTGATTATTGAACTATATTTGTTTATTGAACAACATTTGTTTATTTAACTACGTTTGATTATTGAACTACATTTGTTTATTTAAATGCATTTGATTATTGAACTACATTTGTTTATTGAACTACATGTTATTATTTAACTACATTTGATTATTGAACTACATTTGTTTATTGAACTATACTTGTTTATTGAACTACATTTGTTTATGGAACTACATTTGATTATGGAACTACATTTGATTATTGAACTACATTTGTTTATTTAACTACATTTGTTTATTGAACTACATTTGATTATTTAACTACGTTTGTTTATTGAACTACATTTGTTTATTGAACTACATTTGATTATTGAACTACATTTGATTATTTAACTACATTTGATTATTGAACTACATTTGTTTATTGAACTACATTTGATTATTTAACTACGTTTGTTTATTGAACTACATTTGTTTATTGAACTACATTTGATTATTTAACTACATTTGATTATTGAACTACATTTGATTATTGAACTTCATTTTATTATTAAACTACATTTGATTATTTAACTACATTTTTTTTATTGAACTACATTAGTTTATTGAACTACATTTTATTATTAAACTACATTTGTCTTTTTAACTACATTAGTTTACTGAACTACATTTCTTTATTGATCTACATTTGGTTATTTAACTACATTTGTTTAATGAACTACATTTGTTTATTGAACTACATTTGTTTATTCAACAACATTTGTTTATTTATCTTAATTTGTTTACTGAACTACATGTGATTATTTAACTAAATTTGTTTATTCAATTGCATTTGTTTATTGAACTGCATTTGAATAAATAAATGATAATAAAAATGTGAACAAAGGGCAATACAACCGATTGAAATACCAAAACGTAGTATTCGCAAATATCATAACAAATAAAATAGTTTCGTAAACGAATCACAATTCAAATAACACAAAGTACTTAGTACTACTACCACTAGCACTACCACTACCACTTCTTCTTTTTCTTCTTCTTTTTCTTCTCTTTCTTCTCATTCTACCACTACTACTGCGACTACAACTACCACTACCACTACTACTTCTTCTTCTACTACTTCCACTACCATTACTACTACTACTACTAAATTTACTTTTTCTACTACCACTACTACTTCTACTACTACTATCACTACTACGTCTAATTCTATCACTACTACTTATACTACTACCACTACCACTACTACTACTTCTAAATCTACTCTTCTACTACCATTACTACTTCTACTACTTCTACTACCACTACTACTACTTCTAATACTAATTCTCATACCTTTACTACCTCTTCTGCTACTACTACTACTACTACTACTACTACTACTACTACCACTACTACTACTACTACCACTACTACTACTACTACTATTACTACTACCACTACTACTACTACTACTACTACCTCTACTACCTCTTTTTCTACTACTACCACTTATACCACTACTAATACTACCACTACTACTACTACTACTACCTCTACTACCTCTTCTTCTACTACTACTACTTCTACTACTAACACTACCACTACTACTACTTCTACTACTAACACTACCACTACTACCTCTACTACTACTTATTCTACTATTACTACTGGAAACATTGTTAAATATAACAGAATTCTTCTGGCTTGGTTATATCTTTTTTAATTATAGTTTTTTATTTGTCAAAATCAAAAAAAAAGAATGTTCTATAAGTATCACGGATACTTTCGATTCCTCGTCGAATCCATTCATATATTTATTGATGGGTTTTTACAACGTATAGTCCTTATAATATCCGAACAAGTTTCCATTTGTAAGATCAATGAAGCTGTATTACTAGATTCAGAGCATATATATCTTATGTTTACATTCCATAAACCATGGAGAATTACTCTAAAACCATAATTTCCATTAGTTTTTCAGTTTCTTTATTTCTTTGCTTCGATGCGAGTTTTTATTTTCTTGCCTCAGCTTACACATAAAAAATAATTGATCCAAGTATTAATTTTTGCCTTTTATATTCTTTAGTGTGCTAAATTTTATCAGGACTCAACCTAGAATTTTACCGTAATGTTTTCTACACTTTGTTTTTGATATAACATGCTATTTCCCGATTAAACAATATATACTGTTACTCTCTGATGATTGACACATTTGGGGGAAAAATACACTTATTTGAGTTTTGGCATGAAACGCGCGTAAGAGATAAAAATTAAGACCTGGTTAAATTGTGTGTAAGTTGGGGGAAAACGTAAAAACTTTCATCGATGTAAAGAAATAACAAAACTGAAAAAATAATATAAATTATGGTTTTTGGATTAATTCTCCATGGTCAATGGAATGCAAATATAATATATATATGTGTATATGTGTATATAAAAGAACATGCAACTGTAATAACAAATCAAACTGCCCCCTAAATCAAAAGTGCCTATCAACCCAAGTGGTCTATGAGGCATCTATCTCCTCAACTGAAAACCCATCCCAGACTAACTATTATATTGGTCTGGCAGGCAACAACTTCAAGGAAAGATTCTACAACCATAAACTCTCCTTCAACAACCCAGACCATCCTGGCCAAACTGGACTTTCACTACACTACCACAAAATAAAAACCAAAAAAGAAACTCCCATAATAAAGTGGAAAATCTTGAAAAAAATCCAGCACCTGCAAATCAATAAACTCTCCATGTAGATTATGCTTAAATGAAAAACTGGAAATTATCCGCTTTAAGGACAAAAACAAACTCCTAAATAGAAAACAAGAGACATCTATCAACTGTAAACATAGTAGACTCTACCTCCTTAGCAACCCACATACCCCACCTTAACCCCACACCAACCCCACATAACTTAAAATAAAATTAAAAGTTTTTTTAATTTTTTTTTTTTACAAAAATGAATGATAACATTAAACCCCACTATACACTACCCCAAAACACACTATAGCCCCCTACCCACCCACCCAAATTTACCACCCAATCCCACCCCAACAAGTCATGATGAATCTATAAATATATAACCACCCCTCTAAACTACCAATAACATCAAATCTCTACGTACTACCTATAATGCACAGCCTCAATAGCCTCTCAGCCATACTACCAATTCTAACATAAACCCATAACTGGGATAGCTATTAACACTGATATCACTTGGACTAATCTAATCTCAATTACTTAACCCTTCGATCACTACCTTGAACACTTAATTATTAACTGGTACTTAGTCCTTGTCATTGGTAGTAGAACAAAAAAGCCTACCATCACTTGTCGACTTATTTCGCCCAATGACTTCACAAGTAGCAAGATGGTAATGATGGTGATATTTATCATTATTACTATTATTATTATTATCAGTATTATTATTATTATTATTATTATTATTATTATTATTATTATTATTATTATTTTTTAATACTATTATTATTATTATTATTATTATTGTTATTATCATTAATATTCTTACAAACTTGTTATTTCTATTTTTATTCTAATTTTATTTATATTTATCTTTATTTTTATTCTTATTTTTATTTTTATATAGGCTTTTATTAAGGCTATTATCACTGCGACTATCGTAGGTATGATTGGCTGGCGTTATCATTGTTATCATAATCGGTTTTGTTAATGATAAAACTGGTAACACCAGAAAACTTCTCTTATAAAATGATTCCACTAGTATTGATCTCGGTATAATATAATCACAATTTAAAAAAAAAAATCACAACAAAATTCACTACTAATAATAAACAAAACATTAAAATAAAATAAATAAAATGCAAAAGTAGCAATTAATACCCTAAATTAAAATTATCAAACATTTTTATCCACATGATAATTACTTATTAGAATTAAAATAAAATAGGAATGACGGTTATAATCATAATTTTATTCTCATTTTAAATTTAACTCACTCTGGCCGTCGCCCCATCTCCCTTCCTCCCACCCCGGCCGAAATTGAGATCATCACAGCACAGACACGTGAAAAACCTCCCACGTAATAATTTGAAACACGACTTGTTGGGGTCCTCCCCCCTCCCCTCTTATGTCCCATGTCACCGTTATAGACAAAGCCCCAACTCTGTCCCCCTCCCCCTCCAATGTATTTTCAATTTTCAATCTCCCGTTAAAGTGAAGTTAAAACTTATGCCATTTGAATTCCATCGCCAGCCGATGAGTTGGTCGCTATTTGCACCAATGAAACAAAACTTGTTTTGTCGCAACTAATGGAATAAAATCAAAAAAAAAAAAATATATATATATATATATATATATATATATATATATATATGTATATATATATATGTATATATATATATATATATATATATATATATATATATATATATATATATATATATATATATAGTCTCGGAAGTTTCTCAACCATTAAAACTATATAAAATATATATATATATATAAAAAACAAAAAAAAACTTATAGTCTCAAGTCTTCCAGTGGAAAATCACTCATGTAAGTCAATTTATTTTTTACAGTTATTATATTAGTTAGTTTCGGGAATTTAATATATATATATGTGTGTGGGGGGTGTATATATATATAATTTGTATATATATAAATATTTAGGCAAATGCTATTACATAATACGGAGTGTTTTTGTTTGATAAGACTTTTTTTTAATTGTTCGAATAGTCCATTGGTGTATATAATATACGCCAATTCGACCGAAATACTAAATAGGTTATTCGAAAAATTAAAAAAAAGTCTCATAAAACAAAAATACTCCGTGTTATTCAATAACATTTGCCTAAATGAAAACATGCTTATACATAACGATGAAACGTATACATATGTGTATAATAATTACAAAAATATTTATTATTAAATAATTATTGATAGATCTTTTTCGTCTGGGCGCTTTAAGAGAATGAAATAAGCAGTTTAATCTAAGCTAAATGCGAGTTTCTGTCCACGTGAGTTGTCGAAAACTGCAAAGACGTCTTACTATGCTGTCCGCTTGAAACGACACGAATAGGGTTTATTTCTCTTCTTACCACAAAGCTGTTGAAGCTTCCCTCATTGGTTGGAGCGTTCAGATTTGAGTATAAAAAGTTAACTTGTGTCCGGAGGTTCGAATCGTGTGACCGGCTGAACAGTTATCTCAACACGGAAATGTAAACGTATGTGGATAATAATTTTTTTAAAAAAATAATAATAATAATAAATAAATAAAATTAAAATAAAATATAATTTAATATATATAAGGTCTCCTGTTTTTGTTTCACTCTTAGACAATTACCCCCCCCCCTTTTTTTTTCTTTTTTTTTTTACTTATATTATTTCATTATTAATTTTCCAACGAATGTTAAGTCTGCAATATCTTGGATTTAGTTAGTTTGTCTGGGAATTAAAACTGCATTTTACTTTTTTTTTTTAATTTATTTATTTATTTATTTAAAAAAAATTTTTTTTTAATGCCTCAAAGCTTCTTTAGACTATAAGGTCTCCTGTTTTTGTTTCACTCTTAGACAATTACCCCCCCCCTTTTTTTTTTTTCTTTTTTTTTTCTTTTTTTTTTTACTTATATTATTTCATTATTAATTTTCCAACGAATGTTAAGTCTGCAATATCTTGGATTAAGTTAGTTTGTCTGGGAATTAAAACTGCATTTTACATTTTTTTTTAAATTTATTTATTTAAAAAAAATTTTTTTTAATGCCTCAAAGCTTCTTTAGACTATATATATATATATATATATATATATATATATATATATATATATATATATATATATATATATATATAATGGTAATAATCCAGGTAAAAAATATCCACAGGGTGGTAATCCAGAGAATTTAAACCGGGTTTATAAAAAGTGCTCAATATCAAAATAGAGCTTTATATATGATAATTTTATTTACACAGACATGTACAAAATCTGCGACACTGGCATGTCGATGTTATCGATCTACAGTTACTAGAAACTGAGGTCTCATCAGGCAGAGTTAGAATCCGATCTTAACCTCAGATCATATTTGGAGAGAATGAAATGGAGATATAAAGAAAGAGAAGAAGAAGAAAAAAATTGCCATAAATATATTTTCATAACTTACTACTTTTTTTCTTCTTCTTCTCTTTCTTTATCTCTCTATTTCATTCTCTCCAAATATGATCTGAGGTTAAGATTGGATTCTAACTCTCCCTGATGAGATCTCAGTTTATAGTAACTGTTGATCGATAACATCGACATGCTAGTGTCGCAGATTTTGTACATGTCTGTGTAAATAACAATTATCATATATATATATATATATATATATATATATATATATATATATATATACAGAGAGAGAGAGAGATAGAGATAGATAGAAAGGGGGAATGGAACTAAAGTAAAGGCTTTTGAAAGTGAGAGTTTCTATTAATTATTTAGAGCTATCAGTGCAACGGGTTTATTCACAGGACGAGTGTCTCCACCGGGCAGGTGTTTCCCCGGTCGAAATGGGGGATTACAGGCAGTTAATTAGTAGGTTAAGTCGTGTTTGGACGTTTATTGAACGTGGCTTGCCACTGTTTCAGCTTGAAATGAGACAAAGCCACATCGGCCTTTTATGGCTGGCAGTCGCAACTGGTGCTCATATATTATTTATTTATTTAATCGTTTTTCTTTTTCTTTTGTGATTTTACTAATTCATTGCCATCAGGTCAAGAGACAAACCTCTGCTGATCATAAAACACACACACACACACATATATATATATATATGTATATATATATATATATATATTAAAGTGAAATATTTTAAAAATCAAACAATCGTGCAATTTTAAATGAAAAATTCATTTATTTAATTTTTCTTTTTTCGCGAAGTTTCGTTGTAAACACAACTTTCTCAAGCGAGACTGTCTTATAGTGTTTTTTTTTCTTCTTTTCTTCCTGCTCATACTGGTGGTATTAATCCTGAGGGGTCGAAAACACGTCACGATCTTACGACGTTATTTTTTTTTTTTTAGTCCTGGCGATGTTGTATACGCTGATTTGGCGCTTTTTTTAAGTAAGGAAAGGAAATCAACATCTTAGAAGCACGGATCATAATGTATTAAAGTGAAATATTTTAAAAATCAAACAATCGTGCAATTTTATATATATATATATATATATATATATATATATATATATATATATATATATATATATATATATATATATATATATATATATATATATATAAAATGCCTTTTAGCCTGAAGATTCCCTCGGGGATGAAACGCGGAAGCCTCTGTGTAACTTAATTGCCATAAATATCTTTTCATAGCTTACTACTTAGCTCTACTAACGTATCGAGCACTGCTGAAGTAAATACTGAAAATTGATACATAAAAAATGATATCCCCTTATAAAATGTCATGTGTAATCTCTTCCTTTCCTATTTGGTCCTGGAGGCGTTTACCTTTTGGCTAGTCTATTTGGAGTCCAATTGATAGTACGCAGATGGTGGGCTCTCTTTAAGGCTTGGTTTGTCTGAAAACTAACAGTTAAGTGTTCTTAGTAAAGGTCGAGTTCATAATGACTTTCTGGTCGGCACTTTTCCGGCTGATAGTACAGGAAACCGAACTCAGGGGTAGCTCTTTGAGACGCTTTTCCATCAGAACACGCTAAGTATCGGGGTATTATCAAATCCCATGTTGTGGATGGGTGTGTTTCTCTCGAGGTATTTCTGGTGTGGATGGCTGAGTCTGTCATTGCTATGCTAATGTTTCGGCTTTAGGGTCGAATTTATATATATATATATATATATATATATATATATATATGTATAAAAAGCAATGTGAAAGGTATATATTTTAATACATCTTTTATTTATTTTCTATATTTTGACGTGTAGGAAGGAATATCAATTGTCTCTTATGTATAAAAACTTTTTTAAAAGTTTTTCTAAAAAGGAGAACAAAATTTTCGGCCGCGATCCTTCGGCCTTCGTCAGTGTAATTATATTCAATTTTAATTATATATATATATATATTATGTATGTATAAAAAAATCAATGTGAAAGGTATATATTTTAATATATCTTTTATTTATTTTCTATATTTTGACGTGTAGGAATATCAATTTTCTTTTATGTATAAAAAAAATTAAAAAGTTTTTCTTACGATTCATTCAACAAATAAGGTAATCCTTTTAGAGTAATCATTACTATTTCCGACATGAATTATTTTAAATGAAATACAGTCGGGGAATTAGCTAAAAACGAAGGGCCGAATATTTGTATTCTGCATTTTCTGTCCTTACTCGCTCCAAATCCCCTCCATAATAAAAAATTGCTACCGTGGATTATTTTACTCGCAATCACTATTCACGGCAAAGTAAGTTGGCTGAAAACTTCTTTTAAATACTAAATATTATTTTTAACGCAAATAGGTCACAAATAAGTAGGTAAAAAAAAAATTGATTTTAACTAATTACCTACCTGTATTTACTTAAAAATAATATATGTCGGTAATAGTAATTATTAACCCCCTTATTTTTTAAAGAAAAAATGGAGAGAGAGATTTTGTCTCCCAAATCCAAATTATGCTTTAGCTGGAACCGGTGTATAGCAAAAATGATGTTAATCCCGCAGCAATATTTTTTGAGGTTATTCAAAATGGCGACTGCTCAAAATATCGGAGCGAAAAGATTATATTGAAAAGTAAAGTAACGTTTTTTGTTCCAGGAGAATTGTGAGCCGCAATTAAGCACTGACTGATTTTTGGCTGTACTGATGTGACAAAATAGGCTAAAGACTTATCCTCGTAGTCTCTCTCTCTCTCTTTCTCTCTCTCTCTTTCTCTCTTTCTCTCTCTCTCTCTCTTTCTTTCTCTCTCTCTCTTTCTCTCTCTTTCTCTCTCTCTCTCTTTCTTTCTCCTTTTCTTTCTCTCTCTCTTTCTCTTTCTCTCTTTCTTTCTCTCCTTCTCTTTCTCTGTCTTTCTCTCTCTCTTTCACTCTTTCTCTCTCTCTCTTTCTCTCTTTCTCTCTTTCTCTCTTTCTCTCTCTCTCTTTCTCTCTTTCTCTCTCTCTTTCTCTGTCTCTCTTTCTCTCTCTCTCTCTTTCTCTCTTTCTCTCTCTCTCCCTTTCTCTCTTTCCCTCCTTTTCGTCTCTCTCCATTTCTCCTTCCTCTTCCTCGCTCTCCATCTCTCTTAATATAACTTATTTGTCTGTGTGATCTGATTAACATAATAACTGATCATTATGTGTGAAATATGAAGACACACATTCAGCTGTTTGTAATCTTTCTAAAGATTAACGATTGTTTATACTTTTGTGCTTTCCATTTTACTCTCTATTTTAATTATATTTTTGCTAATATATATATCTATATATATATATATATATATATATATATATATATATTATATAAGTGCTGACTTTACTAATGAACAGCCGATTGTGACAATGAGGTGATAATGCCTGGGAGGGTGATATCATGACCACAAAACAGATACTACACTACCCCCGCCACAAAGGAAGAGATAATACCCGAGAGGATGGTATCACAACGAGCGAACATATATTACACTATCTCCTCCCCTAAGGAAGGAGGTAATGCCCGGTACGATTATACAGAACATATACTATACTACTCCTGTCCTGAAGTGAGCATGTACAATGGTACAATTAGAAGAAATAATAATAATATAGTTTTTTTTTGTTTCAAACAGACAGATACCAAATCTACATTTATTTGACAGGGATTGATTTTCCGGTTGTTAATTTTTTTCGGCAAACTCCGGCGTCAAACTTTCGGCTTTATCTTCGTTTTAAATAAGCAAAGCTGCTGAATATGTTTGTTGGCTACTTAAAATAATGTAAGTTATCTACCTTGGATTATGATTTGCCTTCATATATGTTAGAGGATGCGCTCTCCTGTCATAAAGTTAAGAAAACTTGTTCTACAGTTGTGCGAAAATTAGGACTAGATCTTATCGTCTTTTTAGCTGGTCCTTCAAGTCATCGGACGTGGTCAGCCCAACATACGATCTTTGTATGGCCTTCACAACCCCTGACACCGTGCCAGTCAAGCGCATTTTCTAGTAACAGTCACATTGACTCTCAGAACACCACAACGAAGTAAGTAACATTTACTTATACATTTTCACTGATATAATTCTCTATCAATGACCCTGGCAACACATGTGTCTTTCTTATTGTATTACTATATTCTCTCTTTGGTAATCATGACTGTGGTTCTACTCCTTTGTATATCATATTACTGATCACCGTACATGTTTAGTTATGAACAGACCCCTCGGAATTCTCCGATAGGAGAGCTTCAGGCGGTCGACCATAAACCAACACCTATTCAAAGAGGGGAGGTAATGACTGAAGGGATGCACTTCCGAGAACTGAGCTGGACCGTACCTCACCTCGACAGAGGTCACGGCAGTCTCTGGTCTATCGGATTGAGTGCCGAGGTGAACCGAGGTGGGTATGACGCCGGAAGTTGTTTTGAAAGTCAACAGATCAGGTGATCAACCCCCTCCCTCTTCCGCAATCGAGTCGGCGGCGGTGGGTGTTCGTGATGTGGGGTAGAACCTTTCACGCATTCTAGCAAGACACGTGAGTCAATCGTAAAAATAGAAAAATGTGAGTGGTGGCGGTTTTGTTTTGAAGTTTTTGCCTGTACGGGTGGGGAGCAGTTTTTGCCTCTTCGGGTGGGGAGCAGGTGATCGGGCGGCAGGTCATAGACAGGAAAATAAATGAATGAAAAGAAACAATTAGGACCAACGTGTAGTATCTGTTCAAATATTACACTATTCTTTCCTCGTTTACTGACAAAGAACTCCTTCTAGACTGAGGCAATTATAATTGTTGTCCCTGTCTAGAGTGCCCCTTTTTACGTAGCTGGATTATCCCCATATTAAAAACCGACACCGTGTCTAACTCTGCCCTCGTGGGGAACCAAGTAAATAAGGACAATTAGACAATCATGCCTACGTCGCTAAACGGGGAAAGTTTTTCTTTTATTTCTTTTAGATTTACCACCGCTTTGTCCTACCCGACCCCAGCCTGGCATTTTTCTGGCTTTTTCGTTTGCATGTTTTGTCTCAGGTGTTCATGCTCCCAGGCATGACCGCCTCTGTTCTGATAGGTTTATTGTCTGTAGCCCGAAACGCCCTCATTCGTGAGAGTGGCGCCGACGGAACTATACAGATTATTGCTCTTCCTAGTCTAGAGTGCCCCCCCCCCTTTTATACGGCGAACTGAATTCTCCACATTAAAAACCAACGATGTGTCTAACTTTGTCATCGCTTGGAATAAAGTTCAAACTGTCTTTTACAAGACAGTTTACTACTGTAATTGTGAATGTGGTTGGATCGAGTGATGGAAACAGACTCGACTCACCTTATCGCCACCATAAAAGAGCCCGTCTTAGTCTAACGTGTAGAACCCTGATGTGAGAATGAACAAGTGCACGCTGGAACTAGAGTATTCATATGTATCGACCACGTGTGACCGGTGTACCTTGCCGTCCATAATGGAAGTCGACAGAAAGCGTTTTAGCACTCGGAGGGCAAATATCATTGAGCCATAAAGATCAGTATTGAAAACGGTTTTGTTGGAGAAAAGTCCACTACGTAATTAAGGTCCAGTGGCAGATAGCTCTTACATTGAATACAGCGTTGTTTGGAATAATTCTACGTGATAAATATCCAGTGGCAAATACGTCGTTACATTGAATACAATGGTGTTGGAAAAAGTTTACTACATGATATAGATCCAATGGCAAACAAGTTGTTGCATTGAATACAGTGAGACCAGAGAAAAGTATACCACGTTACAAAGTTCCAGTGGTGAATACGCTTTTTCCATCAACAGAGACGATATTTCCCTCCTTTTTAAAATTCTTTCAGATTTGAAGTTCGATTTGAAGTTCCAGTGGCGAGCAAATTATTTCCGAGATCGGTATTGAGAGCGATGTTGTTGGAGAGGTTCACTATGTATTATAGATCTAGTGGCAAACACGTTTTTGCATTGAATACTGTGTTAGCAGGGTAAAGTATACCATGTAAAACAGTTCCAGTAGCCAACATGTAGTTTCTATCAACCGAGATCATCTTTCTCTCTTTTTTTTCTAACGACACCGACGAAATACGAAGGTCATTATGTAAACTGCTGTTTGATTGTACGGAAGACAAGGCGATAACGATAACAAGCCATGCAAGTAGGATAAACAGTCTGGGCGAGGGAAGCATACTTATCATCGTGTATGTGGCACTGCTGACTGATCGTTTTTAAAACATTTTATATAGACGCAAATATCATTGCTTTAAAAATTATAAGAAAACTTTCCAACTACCGATTGTCATGGCTAATAGTACCCTACCTGAGAGTCCAACATTCAAACTCCTAGGTCTAACATTCACATGTAACATAAATTGGAACACATACATAGAAGATTATGCAAAATCTACTACAAAGAAGGTAGGCTCCCTCTACCGTGCTAGAAAATGATCAAACCTGGCAGTATCCTATAACTCTATAAGGCCACCATTCGTATGACGTATTGTTGCCACATCTGAGTTAGTGCTCCACCCACTAGACTCTCCCTCTTAGACAGTGTCCAAAAAACAGCCTATTATCTAATCTAATAGTTCCCACACTATCTACAAGGCTCCAGCCCCTACCCCGGCCCCATCGCCGAAATGTTGCATCCCTGTGCGTGTTTTACAAGTATTTCAATGGAATGTGCTCCGATGAACTTGCTGCTCTGGTGCCCACTCAACGTAAATATCCCCGAAACACCCGACAATAAGCAAAATCCAACCTCTTCACTATATAAATCCCTATATGCTATAAGGCTTTCTAATAGCTTTTCCTCGAACAGCTTATCTTTGGAATTCCCCCTGACCCGTTTCCCTGATTGTACCAACGCGCAGAAATTTAAATGTAATGTGAACAAACATCTCGCTCAATAACTCCCCACTTAGGATTTCCCTATAAATCTGGCTCCTAATTCTAAGTAGCCCCTTACTCTTAGTAGCAATGTGTCATGTTTGGGATGAATAAAAGTTTAAAATAAGTTTGTTTTTAAAAAATATATCTTCGTAAGTAGAAGGGCTTAGCTTCTGAAACTTGTTCTGTTTATTGCGTTGAAAATACTGTTATCATTTTACCGTCCGGCTCAATTTTCGTTTTAATTTTGCCTAAATGTCAATATATACTGTGACTAGTTGTGTTGCTGCCCGTAATAGCCCAGGAGTCACTGATTGTCGTATGGCTTGGGTTCTATCTCGCGAGCCACGAGAGTTGCATGAGTTCAAATCATTTGCACTATCAATAGTTCTATGCCAACGTTGTGAATTGAGATTCGCAAAACTGTGATATTGGCGCCGCTGGTCCGAACAGGGTAAGCCTCTTTTGGTACTACTGATTAGTTTTGTCATGTTTTAGCTATGCGTGTCGCATGAGTGTTAACAGCTCTGCGCCCACGTTGTGAATTTACATCCGCAAAACTGTGATATTGGCCCCGCTGGTCCGAACGGGATAAGCGCTTTTGCCAACTACTGATGTGAGAACCAAAACAGGGAAAAAGGAAAAGACGATAGGGAAACAATTACATTATGTGCACAAGTTAAGAAATGAGATTCGTTTATCGACGGAAGAACTGAAGAACGTAGTGGAAGACCGTGAAATATGGAAGATGCCAATGGTGTCTCAGCGAGCTCAAAATAAACTAAGCGAAGTAAGCGACGGGTGAATAACTTCAGAACCTTCTGCATTCCAATGTATATATTTATGTATTTAATTCTTATTTCTACATTGAAATGTAGAAGAGAAATTTCAATATTTAGAAAAGGCCTTCGCTCACACAGCCGAGAAGAGTCCTAGTTGAAAGAAAAGAACATTTCCTGATTGTGGTATGAATTTGATTCAAGTACCTACTTCTGTCAGAAGGTCGTCTTTTTGTATGACGTAAGTTCATTGAGGCCCTACGTGGCATGAGCTTTAGTGATACTGGAGTAATATCTGCCGAGAGGTAAGAATCCTCGGTTTGTATAGAAATTGCTTCCAAGCATGTGTGGAGCCGAACGACATATGGTTTTGTTTATTCTTTAGTCTTATTACCAGTTCCCCCACCTAAATCTCATTGATTAACATTTTTTGCAACTTAGCTAACAGATGTCCCAATAACACACAGCGTTACAATTTGCAGCTTTTCAAATGCAAATTGATTTTATCTCTCTCGCCGTTTTTAAAATGCAAATCATTTTGGGAGTGTTTTTAAAATTATTTTAGGTCAACCAATGTTTTATGCAAGTCTTTTCTTTAATTACAAATTTAATTAGTCGAACACAATTTTGCAACAGCTTTTTAGATTGCTATTTTTGTTTGTCTAATATTTGTTGTTCTGCTTTGTTGGGTGAAAACTTTTCTGAAAAACGTTTTTATCTGCTAATTAGAGCCATCGATGGTTTACATGACGCCATCATAAGAAATTATATGCACCTTTAAATGCATACCCTCGAGAATATTTTAGGTCAAATGTTACCCTGTATTTCTGTTTCAAATCCAACCATTTGTTAGTGCTTAATTTTATTTTCCTCACTGTTTTAAAAATAGCTATTTCTCGAGTTTTCTGTTAATCTCTGTCCCGTTAAATAAATGTCAGATATAAATTATAAGAAATAAATAAAAAAATGTATTTAATAGAATTTAGAACCTCGTTGATAAGATGACGACGCGTTAAAAACATCAAAAAAGGGAAATATTTTGAATTGGTTTTGTGATATCCCCAACAAGAACCGTTCCTCATTCATCCAGTTCAAAATCGTCGACGTTTATTCATCCATCTCGCAGAGTCTATTCAACACCACAGTAGAATTTGCAGAAATTTACGCGGACCTCTCTGAACAGGATGTTTATAGCATCCGTAAATTAAGGAAACCCGTTCTTTCTTACAACAATAAACTATGGGTCAAGTCCAGTGATTATTCTTCTTTCGATAATGCGATGGGTTCATTGGATTCCGTGTGGGATCTGACTTATTTTGAATAATCTACCGAGGTACTTCGTAGTTGAAGACATAGGGTTACACCGGGAGGATGGATTAATGGTCGCGAACAACACACCACACCCGAAATGCGACAACATTTATTCCTCTGTGTACCTAAAATTGAACGGAACTTCCATGAGCAAAGTTTCTTTCCAAGAACTGCTGAACAAAATATCACAAGGCTGCTTCCCAACTGACTACAACATGGTCGTTTTTAAGTCCAATATTAACAAATTCTTGTTGAGCCGTCCTCTTAAATAATCAAATTCTGCCCAATTTCAACCATCGTTACCAATCCTCAAGGTGTTGTCTCACCGTTCACCTGACAAATTTATCAACACTTATCCTCGAGTGGCCTTTAGGCCTTGATCAGAAGTGACCCATTACTGCATATAAAAACATTCTCAAAAGAATCCTCAGAGAAGAAAAGAGACTAGGGTTAGTGTTAGGGTTAGGTTTCAAGGCAGAAATCAACCATAACATTAAGGTTTTGAACTTAATAGATGTAACATTAAACCAAAAACTTTAAGACTTAACCTTATATTAAAAAAAAATATCATCCCATCCGAAATGGAGCCACTCCTACCCCATAATTCAAAACAATAACCGTTCTAATAAGACATGTTAAAACAATACAAATCAGATGCCTTCTTAAAGCCAAATAGCCAATACGCAAAAGAAGTGTGATAGTCGCTATCCATAGCAAATGCCTCAAGTCGGCAGATAAAACCGGCTTTACTAAACATTTCCACCCAGTTCTAAAACAAAAATATATCACGCCCCACCAGACATACCCTCTTTAATTACCTGTTCTTGACACTATCACACTTAAGAGACCGGATCACCTCAGCCATCACCCCGGCTAACACTACGACATAAACTATCTAAAATCAAAACGATTAACAAACAACGAAAATTGCATTTGAGCAAATTGTCCTATAAGATGTGGTATACCACATACGCCCTATACCAAATACGTGGTATACCAAATACGCGGTATACCAAATACGCGGTATACCAAATACGCGGTATACCACATACAATTCGCTAGATGTTACAGCTTCTACATCGGTAGTACAATGATATTCCTACACATAAGAGTAAAGGAACACTTACACACACGAATATCCTCCGCAAAAGTGCATTATAATTAACAACGAAAATAATAGTAAAAAACAACAATTATTCAACAAATAATTGTTACCAAAGGCACTGAAAGTTACTTTTTTGTGTGTTTTAAAGTATTTCAAAGAGTTTTATTTTCTCTATTATTTCAATATAAAATTTTGTTCAAAATCGGATTTCGTTAGTCATTATCCGAAATTGCTGCCACCGGTTTTCCGGAAATCACCGAAGTCTTATTACTTATTACTTAATATTATTTTCTCCTTTCAATTAGTCAGAAAAGTAAATTTAAATTTTCAAATGGGAGATGCCCCATAAAAACCCTTTAAAATAAACCTAAATAACTGAAATGTATGGAATATTTATTCGTTGATGTCTGAAACGTATTGTTAAAATTTCACAAAATCGGAAGCATCTTAGTTTTCATGAAGGGTTTCTTTCGCCATTTTACACCCTTTGCATGGCACTAGATTAAACGAAATACACCCTACATTACACCCCCTTACGCCGACCAGCTGTGTCTTGAATTTCATAATGATCGGATAATTAATTTAGGAGTGAATTCTGTATATATGCACACACATTATATATATACACACACACATATATATATATATATATATATATATATATATATATATATATATATATATATATATATATATATATATATATAGTATAAATTTTTATTTATACGCACATTATTGGTTGACTCTCCGTGAAGAGTACAACCGAAACATGTATGCACATATGTAACCAATAATGTGTGTATAAATAAAAATTTATACAAAAGAACCGCTCTACTTGTTATTGAGCACTTTTTATAAATATTTGAGTTTTAACGGATTTACATCTACAGAAACTAACAGAAGACATATACCATATATATATATATATATATATATATATATATATATATATATATATATATATAGTATAAATTTTTATTTATACGCATATTATTGGTTGACTCTCTGTGAAGAGTACAACCGAAACATGTATGCACATATGTAACCAATAATGTGTGTATAAATAAAAAATTATACAAAAGAACAGCTCTACTTGTTATTGAGCACTTTTTATAAATACTGGAGTTTCAACGGATTAACATCTACAGAAACTAACATAAGACATGTACCATATATATATATATATATATATATATATATATATATATATATATATATATATATATATATAGAGAGAGAGAGAGAGAGAGAGAGAGAGAGAGAGAGAGAAAGATTCATAGTTCTGAAAACTTTAGTAATGGCTGACTATTGACCGAAAGAGCGATTGGAAGCCATTTTCCATGACAGGAATATCACGGACAAAAAATATAATTATACACTTCCCTCTCTCTTTTTTTTACCCAACGACTGCCCTGAGTAAAACACAGATTGAGTGGCCTTGTTTATAAATGAATCATTATGACCAATAGATGAAATATCGGAATGAGGGAACACACAGACAACATTGTTTCACCTAAATACAGGGGTTCTTTTTAATTGGATAGCGAAATATTTGCGATAAACTTACATATTAAATTCTAGAAATATCAAAAGTTTCTTTATAAAACTGTTAAACAGATATGGCGTTATTGGAGTTTTTCTGTTTGTCCGCCAACAATGCAATAAGCAGAATACACATTCCTCGGGCAGTAGTTCTAAATTGTCAAAACACTAAGAAAATTTTTTTTCTGTTTTTCTTTATAATAGAATACTGTCAAAATTTAAAAAAATGTTTTACTTAAATATTTTAGTATATTAGATAATTTAATTAATATTATAAGATTGACATCAGTCAATTAATATCATAGGATGGACATCCCATCCTATAATATTACTTGACCCACGGCGTGGGTGAAGAAAAGAAACACAAACTACGCCCAAAATCATATCCAAAAAGAAATTACATTTTTTCATACAAAACCGACTCCCAGAGCCTCGATAAGGTTCCTGTTAAGTGAGGGCGAACCCATTTTTTACTTTTAATCATGAAAGAGTAAACATGTCGTCCCTTCTTGTTTGCAATAATAAAATGTTGTACTCTCCTCAAAATAATGATATATATATATATATATATATATATATATATATATATATATATATATATATATATATATATATGGCGGCGCCACTCCACACAGTGAAAAATAACACCTTCATGCGTATATGTGAATTTTATCATCGCCTTCCTGCGCGTTAGTCGCTGCCTGTCGGTCGCTGAGTGAGGTGCTACACAACCTATTCGTCAGATTACCGATTCTCTCAAGATGTTTGAACGTGTTGAGCAAAGGTACTGCATCAACTTTTGTCAAAAGTTTCGTGATTCTCAAAGCAAAACAATTCGTTAGATTCAGCAGGTGTTTGGAGAAGATGTGATGGGTGTAACACAAATTAAGGAGTGGTTCAACCGATTCAAAAATGGCCGCACATCAGCGGAGAGTGACCAGCGTTCTTGCAGGCCCCAAACTGCTCGGAGTGCAGCTGTTCTTGAGAGGGTACGAAATCTGGTGATGGAAGATCGTCGTTCAACCGCGCGGTAGATCGCCGAAGAGATCGAAGTGAGTACAGATTCCGCACATGCAATTTTGCGTGATGATTTGAATATGTACAGAGTGGCTGCGAAATTTGTGCCCAAGTTGTTGTCGCTGGGACAAAAGGACCTCCGTTTTTAAGTTGTACAGGACCTTCTGGAAACCGCCAACAATGATCCTGGGTTTCTGAACACCGTGATAACTGGAGATGAGTCATAGGGTGTACGGGTACGACATAGAAACAAAAAGACAGTCGTCGCAATGGAAGCATCCGGAGTGTCCAAGGCAAAAAAAAAAGTGCGACAGGTGGGAAGCAAAATCGAGGTGATGCTGACTGTCTTCTTAGATATCCGTGGAATTGTGCATCACGAATATGCACCGGAAGGACAAACAGTGACAAAGGAGTAATATCAAGATGTTCTCCGGCGTCTCCGTGACGCAGTTTGGCGCAAAAAAACAGACATGTGGACGGCGACAACACCCCCGCACATTCATCCCAATTGATCCAACATTTCTTGGCCAAACATGGAATTTCAGTCGTTCGCAAACCTCCCTACTCTCCAGACATGGCTCTTTGCGACTTCTGATTTTTTCGAAAATTGAATACGTCGCTGAAAGGTTCCCGTTTTGAGACTCGATTGAGAAGAGATAATGCGGAACGCGACGGCCGAGATGACCAGAATTCCAAGAAAAGACTTCCAAGAGTGTTTTCCGGTAGTGGATGGATCGGTGGGCTAAGTGTGGGCAAGCACAAGGGGCCTACGTTGAAGAGGATTAGAATCCCAACCTCGTCAAGTTTATTCCACACACCTTAATATGACTATAAATACTATTATTGCTACTATTACAATTTTTTATTATTATTATCGATTTAATTATTATTATTATCATTATTCTTTTTTCTATTATATTTTTCATTATCAGTACAAATATTATTATTATTGTTATTTTTATTAAGGGGCTGTTTTTATCATGTTAGTAAACTTGAGTAAAGTTTTAATTAATGTGCCTCTCAAATATGAGCTGTACTCGGCCTAAATAAATTAATAAAATATAACCAATTAATTAATAACAATAAGATGAAATAAAAATAAGTAAACCTTAGTATTTAAATACAGAAAATAACAAAGACAGATAAAAAGAAAAAGGAAAAAAAAACAAGATTAGAGCCTAATGTATTAACATCCCACCACCAATTGAAACCAGACGAGAAACCGTGTGTTGCTATGAAACTGTATTCGTTTCGCAACTACGCAACTACGGCAGTTGATTAACACACACACGTCGGACGTCTAATCGCACTGATGCAGTTGATACACACTCTCTTGATCTTCTGAACATACTCCTTTTATTGTCCAAGTGTTCATCATCAGCCAATCGGTGGTCAGAAAAACAGTCACGTGAGGCCTGACGTCATTGCTCAATAATCGTACAAAAAACCACAGCCGCCATTAATCTAATTTCCGCCCTCCCCGTGATCATCCCGGCAGGTAAGACAACACGCGCAAACACGTGGTCGCTTTCTTCCTTCATTCTGTTCGACTTCTGGTCTCAAGATCACACATGCGGCATTGCGGCCGCGGTCGTTTGTTACGGGCACTCCTACGGAGGGGGATTAGCTGGACTTCTTCATCTTCATCAGAGCTCTCAGGAGGAGTAACAGATCTGTCGCCATTAACGTTGCCAGCAGTCCTTCCATCAAGCTGGGCTCCATCGTCATTGGGGCTTTCAGAAGTGGCGCTGGAACTATCGCCATCTCTGCTGAGGGTCTCAGCCATGTCATCACGGCAATGGGGCATAGGTCGGATTCACATTTCATCATTGGATGATTAATCACTTTCGCTGTTCGATATTAGGTTTGTATCAAGGGCGAGCCGGACATCCTTCACATGCCGTGGAGTACCATCAACCAGCACAGCCTGCTCACTAATTATGCCGGTGATCCGTCCTCTTCTGAAACTGGTCGTACATCGGTTACTGGGAGGCCTTACCCAAACGGTGTCCCCCAACTTGTACCGTCCTTGCGTCCTCTTCTGATTAGGCAGGCAGGCGTCAATGCCCTTAACACGCACTCGATAGCAATGTATCGCATTAGCAGGTGCACTTTCAGCAGTCGCGTCATCCTTCAGTGTCGTATTGTACCTATATACTGCCTCTGCAATCGTACATTGCTTCCTTGCTGCTATCCTCTTCACACTTCGGTGGCACCGCTCCGCTATACCGTTGCCACTCGGTACATATGCACACTTGTGTCTAAGCCGGATCCCCCACTCGTCTACGAAACGCCTGAATTCTCCGCCGCAAAAGGCTGTGTCGTTGTCAGTGAGAATCTCTTCAGGTGGACCCCGCTCGTAAAATATGGACTCTAATTGACGGATGACACTAGCCGAGTCCTGTCTTGTTAATAATCGCCAGATCGCAAACCTCGTTGGTCCGCAATCGATCAGTGTGAGGAAGTGCTGACCACCATAATGGGGTATGTCCATGCCCAGTCGGCTCCAATTCTCGTCGACTTCCAGCCGACCTTTCTGCCATTTGGTGGGAGCAGGGTCGATTGACTGGCATATTTGGCATTCCTTGACCACTGCTTCTACTTTGCTTTTGGACACTGACGGGTTGGTTAAGCGTACGAAATAATACGTCCGTCTCACTCCGGGGTGTCCACTGTCATGGTGTACCTTCTTGATTTTATCCGTCTCCTCAACAGAGGCAGCACATAAAGACCCTGGTTCGGCTTCTTTCTTCATTGCGTCGAACCATCTCTGGGGCACACGGGGAAGTCTATCGGCAAGATTGCAGGTTGAAGTGACAAGCACCGCATTCACCGATAGGTCGTACTCTTCCACCAACTTCCTTATTGTCTCCAACCTTCGTCTGATTAGCATTTCGGTAGCCGCCTTGGTGCGCACTCTCGCTTTGCCTGTTAGTGTGTCAAGTATCCAGTGGTATACGCACAGCGAATCTGTGTGTATGCATAATTCTTTGACTTTCCACTGGAGTGCCAAGTTAATTCCTTTCGTTACCGCATCCAACTCCGCCAGGTTGATGTGAGCAGCATCATCCATTGGTCGCAACCAGCAGGCGTCCTCAATCACGGACCCGTTCATCTCCAATAGCGCCCCGATCGCGAGGGAGCTCGCATCCACCCACACATTTAGCCTGTCTCCCTGGACGCACCAATCTCCTTTAGCGGGGTCCTCCTGCTCGACTCTTGTGATGGTCTCCTTCACCATGCGCCGCAACAAATTGTCCACCGTTTCGTCATCCCAACCTTTGGTAACTGCACTCGCCCTCCTCTTCATGATGGCTGTCGCGGCCCGAGTCCATCCACTTACTGGTAGGTGTCCCACCAGTTTTCCACACAGGGAAAATATAGCCCGCCTCGTAAGGACATGGGGCACTTCAGGAAATGCAGTTCCGCGCCCCCACTTCAAGGTCCCTCGCTCCTGTTGAACGCTCAACCCTAAGACACGAGCACCATCCTCCAAGCGTTCTGGATCCTTACACATCAGTCCAAGTTCGGCTAGCTTGGCCCTCACACGTGATGACGGCACAATGTCTTCATCCACGTATATGTCGTCAAGGTATGCTGATGTCCCTTCTTTTACGGTCTTATCCTGTGACAATGCATCATTGACAATCGTCTTCATTATTTGGGGCGCAACGTTCAGCCCAAAGCCCAGTCTTGTGAGGCAATACCTCCTACCGGCAAACACTACCGTCTGAAACGGCCACATTGTCTCGTTAACTCGGACCTGCAGATATGCCCTTCTCAGATCCAACAGGGACACATTAGAACCCAGCTGGCGCCACTCTCGTAGTTTGCTAGCACACACGTCAGCATCAGCTGTAAACGCATCGACATGCGAGTTCAGTTCTCGGTAGTCCATTACCGGCCTGACTTTGGCTTTGTTGTGCTGAGCGACCGCCATTAATGGGATCAGACCCTTAGGAGGTCCAAGTTTTTTGTATGGGTAGGGAATCAGCCAGCCATCCTCGATCCATTTGCGAAGTTCCTCTTCGTACGCGGGCCTCATGTGGTCGGGCACATGGTATTCAGTTATTCCATTCTGCAGTTTGGCTGGTTCACTGTTTTTCGACCACTTCCATGAGGCAGTCCAAACCCTCTTTTGCTCGTCAAATTCGACGCTGAAGTCTGGTTGGTCGATCCTTAGCGCAGCACACACTGGGGCTTTCTCCTGAAAATGTACCGCCCCTGTCACCGTTATATGGACACCACCAAGGGCTCTGATGGCATCATATCCTAGGAGAGTGCAACCTGGGTGGGGAACTTGGCAACAAGATCTTTGTTCACATTACATTTAAATTTCTGCATTTTGGTACGGTTGGGGAAACAGAGAACGGGGAGGGAATTTCAAACGCAAGCGGTCCGGGGAAAGAAGCTATGAGTGTATAGAATCTTCCTAGCATCTGGGGATCTCGTCAGGGAAGGGGTGGGGTTTTGTTGCTAGTCGTGTTTGTCGGGGTTGTGTGGTACAAGTGCAGAAAGAGCACATCCCCTAGAAGTACTTGTAAGACAACCACAGGGATGAAACACTGCTGTGATGCGACAAAAGCTGGAGCTTGGCCGACAGTCTTTTGCCTTTGGTAAGTAGTAACTCATCTTATATAAATAGAGATTTTGTCTGTCTGTCCGTCAGTCAAAATTTTTTTTAACATAATAAATACATCGCAGAATTTGTCTCATTTCGAAATATCACAGATCCTAACTAGTTTTAGATATGGAAAATATTGCATTAATAAAAAATAATAAATTACAAACAAATGAAGTAGATGCCACGACCGGAAATCGAAACCGAAACCTTGAGATCTTCAGTCTGAGGTTTTACCAACTAAGCTATTTTGACTTTTTTTTATATAAATAGAGCATTACCTCAACAAAATAACTATAGCTTTGGCGTGACGTCATAGATTTATGATTTACGCCATGTTTCAAAACATGAATTCAAACATAAGTGATAATAAAAAAGAAATAAATGACCGTGTTAACATTAGCAGTAGCGTTGGATATGATTTTAATAGTATAAAACAATTACGTACACTTTAACTACGAATTGTCTGTAGTTCCACCAACAATTATATAATCTTCCCAGCCTAGCAAAAAATATTCGACGGAGTGAGAAGCAAATATTAGCTAGTTCGTATCAAAAAGAAGAAAATATTTGCTAGTTAGTATCAAAAAGAAGAAACTATTTGTAAGTTCGTATCAAAAAGAAAAAATATTTGCTAGTTCGTATCAAAAAGAAGAAAATATTTGCTAGTTCGTATCAAAAAGAAGGAAATATTTGCTAGTTCGTATCAAAAAGAAAAAATATTTGTAAGTTCATATCAAAAAGAAGAAAATATTTGCTAATTCGTATCAAAAAGAAAATATTTGTAAGTTCATATCATAAAGAAGAAAATATTTGTAAGTTCGTATGAAAAAGAAGAAAATATTTGTAAGTTCGTATCAAAAAGAAGAAAATATTTGTAAGTTCGTATCAAAAAGAAGAAAATATTTGTAAGTTCGTATGAAAAAGAAAAAAATATTTGTAAGTTCGTATCAAAAAGAAGAAAATATTTGTAAGTTCGTATGAAAAAGAAGAAAATATTTGTAAGTTCGTATCAAAAAGAAGAAAATATTTGTAAGTTCATATCAAAAAGAAAAAATATTTGTAAGTTCATATCAAAAAGAAGAAAATATTTGCTAATTCGTATCAAAAAGAAAATATGTGTAAGTTCGTATGAAAAAGAAGAAAATATTTGTAAGTTCGTATCAAAAAGAAGAAAATATTTGTAAGTTCATATCAAAAAGAAGAAAATATTTGCTAATTCGTATCAAAAAGAAAATATTTGTAAGTTCGTATCAAAAAGAAGAAAATATTTGTAAGTTCGTATCAAAAGGAAGAAAATATTTGTAAGTTCATATCAAAAAGAAGAAAGACCAGGGTGGACCGATTGATGGCCGTTCAGATTCGCTTATAGAAACGGGTAGACGCATCTGAACACGCTATTTCGAACTCCAGCATGATATTCCGACGAGAATGTTACAGAAACCTGAAGCGTGACGTATCAACCGACCGACACATCCTATTATATGCTTCGACGCTTCTAATAAATGAAATAACATTATTTAGGTCTTCGGCTTCAACAAATCTGTTCAACTATCTTTTATTTAACTCAGAATCAAAAGCTGAAATCTTCGCGTTTTTACCGTGAGAAACGAAGTCACTTTTATAGCAGATTTTAGTTCGAATATGTACAGGGCGACGCCTCCTCACCCGAAACAAATACAACCCATGCATTTTTTAAAATAAAATTCACACTTCTTTCTGAAATCCAACTATATTTGGTATGAATAAACTTCACTCTATGCCTGACTTGTCCCCGAGATTCAATCATGAATGTCCAACACTTTTTGTTTTGTCGCCGTTCAATGATATGCGGGGACACTTTAGTGATCGTCTCATCACTCCTGAATGAGCTTCACACTCACCGGACTATAACCCCTACCCCCACACATGTTTTCCGCCTATCTTTGGAGATTACAGAATAATCACGTTGACACTGGTTCTCGTTAAATCGCCGAAGTTAAGCTACGTTGAGACTGGTCAGTACCAGATGGCTGACCATTTAGGAATATTAAGCACTGTATGTGGAGGTGGGAGGATGGTGACACCTACCCCCCCAAAAAAAATAATGCTAAACCTAACCTCATCACATTCTCTGGTCAAGATATACAGGCGACTGAGGTTCGCTTGTGAATTAAATATTCCCTAGAAACTTCCGCCGTCAGAAGAAGCCGGTTCAACCGACTAGGATGAATGTCGCACCAGGTACCAGGCAGGGTGTAGATATTTTTGTAACTTTCTCATGAGGATAGACTAATTTCGTCTGTTACATATTTTAGAATCGTACCGCGGTTTCATCTAGATGGGCTGACTTTTTAATTTTTTTTAAAAAGTCTATACCTATAGAGAATCGTCAGCGTACTGAAATGAGATGAAACACAACGAGAAATGGCGTCTGTGTTCATCGGTAGAAAATAGTGGTGCATCACTAATATGCAGCATCCACCCTGTGGGCTAGGCGTTGCTCCATCTGACTATGCAGCATTTTTATGACATGCCATAAAACAGACAATCCAAACTAATTATTGTGTCGTTCACAATCAGTGTCGTAATTCAGTATTCAATAACCCCTAAAAAGGGTTGATGTGCGATGAAACAAAAACAAACAATGGATCTGTTTTTGTTTTTTTTTTTTCTTTTTTGTTTTGTTTTGGCATTAAATGATCAAAGATGTGTTGATATACAATAAGACAAACCAGAACTCATTTTTATATTAACGAGGCACAACTTACAAAGGCCAAAGCTACTCGAGGATAAATGTTAATGAGCTTGTCAGTTAGATGATGAACAATACTATGAGAGGATTGAAAACGATGAATGAAAACGGCAAAATTTGATTAATTATGAGGACGGCTTGACAAGTATTTGTTGACATTGGACTTAAAGACGATTATGTTGTAGTCTGCAGGGAAGCAGTCTCGTGGCCACAGTTTCCACGGGAAACAAACTCTGTTAATGGAAATTCCGTTCAGTTTTGGGTGCCCAGGCGATGAAAGGAAAATTATTTGCAATGGTGGTATTAAGACGAGTTCTTGCTGTGAATGTTTTACAGGAAGGAATCAGAGATTGTGGCACAGTCGAGCAGTTTCCATAAGAATAACAATAGAGTAGAGAAAGACTAGCAACGTCCTTTCTGTAGGGAAGAGAAGAGATCATATCGCACTAGATTGTGAAGTCGATTTTGTACCGTATCAAGGCAAGAAAGAAGTGTCTGAGTGGCACCTCTCTTGATGTGGCAGCAGTACTTCATCATAGGACGAATCTGACGCTAATATAGGCAAAGGATTACATCACGAATTGTTTACAACATATATTCTGAGTCGGGTAAGGTTTAAATACATAGAAGATACTGCCAAGTCGGCTGCAAAGAAAGTGGGCTCCCTTTAAAATAGAAATCAGCGTGACATGTTCAAGTCGTCGTCGCCTGCACACCAACTCTGAAACTTGTTGACTGTGTTTCGAGTGATCATGTAGGGGTCCAGGCAGAAAGATTGGGTCTAGGCAGAAATATTGGGGCTATGTAGAAAGATTGGGTCTAGGTAAAAAGATTGGGTCTAGGTAAAAAGATTGGGTTTAAGGCAGAAAGATTGGGTTTAGGTAGAAATATTGGGTCCACGTAAAAAGATTGGGTCTAGGCAGAATGATTGGGTCTAGGTAAAAAGATTGAGTCTAGGCAGAAAGATTGGGTCTAGGCAGAAAGATTGGGTCTAGGTAGAAAGATTGGGTCTAGGCAGAATGATTGGGTCTAGGTAAAAAGATTGGGTCTAGGCAGAAAGATTGGGTCTAGGTAGAAAGATTGGGTCTGGGTAGAATGATTGGGTCTAGGTAAAAAGATTGGGTCTAGGCAGAAAGATTGGGTCTAGGTAAAAAGATTGGGTCTAGGCAGAAAGATTGGGTCTAGGTAGAAAGATTGGGTCTCCACAACCATCCATTGAATTTCTCTGAAATTTTGCATGAACTTGTAACTTTTGTCAGGTTAGAAAGTGACATTCTCCGATTTTTGAAAACAAATCTGGTTAGCCTCCACCGGGGGTTAAAAAGCCCCGAAATGGCAAAAAATGACATTTTTGTTGCATAACTTTTCATCCATCCATTCAATTTCTCTGAAACTTGGCCAAAATGTGGAGGCAATTGTTCTTAATAGAAAATAAGTATCGCTGACCTTGGAAAATATCTGGTTCGCGCCCCCAGGGGGTCAACAGTCCCCAAAATGGCAAAAAATGACCCTTTTCTCCCATAACGTTTGATCCATCCATTCAATTTTTTTGAAACTTGGCCAAAATGTAGAGGCAATTGTTCTGGATATAAAATGAGCATCCTTGACCTCAGAAAAATTCTGGTTCGCGCCCCCAGGGGGTTAAAGGATGGTTAAAAATGCCCCAAATTGCTCAAATTTATTGCATTTTACACTCGCCACATCGAGTCACATACAGAGGGGGACCACGCACGCGCGGCTTGTTTTATTTCATTTTGTTTTAATTTTACTTCAATTAGTTCTTAGAAATCAAGGGTTCCTTTGCGTCTATATGAGAGATAGACATCCGAGTGTTCAATCAAAATTCTCCTCTACCTGTCATACGTTGAGTTAGTAAAGAAAACATGTTATTGTATATCTTTCTTTTGGTCTCCTGGTATTACCGGATTCCTGGAAAGAATTCATCTAGTCTGGTGGAATATCCAGCTAAGTGCAGTTACTTGTGGTAACATTACTTCGAAAAGGTGCACAATTCCTCGTATGAGCCAATGTATAACTGTGTCGAAGAGATCTCATCTGGGCTTCGAATACTATGTTATTTTGAATATTTGGCTAGGGTTTACTTTTAGGGTGAAGTATCCTCATGTCAGGTTGTCCTGACAAACCCTTCTCCAGAGAGACTGAAGACACTCGACGATGCTGTCTGGTAGGTAATTCAAACTCCCCAGTAGGTAATTCAAACTCTTTAGTAGGTAATTCAAACGAGTAAAACTCAATGTGTCCTTTGAAGTCTGCTGTGTCGTGACATGCAGCGTTTTTTTTTTGTATTTTACTTTGAGGGTGACAAGAGTATTTTTGGTGGCAAGGCTCTTCTAGAAAAGACTCAAATATCTTCTATGAACTGGAGGTTTTAATTCCAAAAGTGTTTCTTGATATCAATCGAATTAGATTAAAAATATGTTAACCATTTTTTCTTCAACTTAAAGATTAAAAACAACAACCTTTTGCGTTGTAATTAAGAAATATTAGCGCCCGATGGCGTATATATTTATTAATTCTTCCAATAGAGAAAAGTTTTACCCCCCCCCCCGCCTCAACAACGGAAAGAAAAGAAAAACAAATTAGTTTAGACGAATTCGAAATCTTAGACCGTATGAATAATTCTGTTATAGCTCAGTATTCGGTAATTAGGTGAAACGGATCTTTGTCCGGTTGCAATTGCCGCTTCTTTCAATAATGGTAACATTCAATGGCAACGTTTTTTTAAGAGTTGTTGGTCTGTTTGATGTTTGAGTGCTGCGAGTCACGACACGGTGGACTTCAAAGGACACATAGAGCTTTACTCGTGTTGGAGTCTCTGAAATAGCGGGTGAACGTCTGGCATCCCTAGCAAAAACAAAAATGGAAATTAAAAAAAAGAAAAGAAATTTAAAGAAACAGACGAATATTTCAGCTAAACAAATGACAAAAAACGCAAGTGATTTCCTCGGCATCTGACAAAGCCAACCTTTTTTGCGAAAACTTTGCTTCGAATTCCACCATTTGCGATCAGGTTCACCTACTTCCAGAAATCACCCCCCCCCCCCTATAACCGATATACATATGACCGGGATGTTGCGAAACTTATTAGAAACGTTGTTCTGATCCTAACAACATTCCGGTCATGATGCTTAAGAGACTGTCCCTATCCTTACAAAGTTATACAATCGTAGCTTAAAGGTAAAATGCTTTCCATCTCATTGGAAAACTTCGTTGGTTTGCGCAGTATTTTAAAATACTGGTAATCAGTCTTCTGCCTCTCAGTACAGACCCATTATTCTCCTGTCTCCTGTGCGTCATGTCTAAGTGGTTTGAATCTGTGATTAATTAAAAATAATTGTCAACCACCTCAGCAAAGGCAATCTAATTAGTGACAAGCAATATGGATTTCGTCTTGCAAGATCATCTGCTGATCGACTGACTGTAATATCGCATAGGATCAACGAATCTCTGTTTTATGGCAATAGCTCTCCCCCCCTTGTCAAAATTAGAACTAGTTGATTTAACCACACCGCGACTTACATTCATCACAATGTATAACATTCATCCCGATTAATCCTTATTTTTGAGTGGCTTTTGGCCTTGATAAGTGGTGACATTTAAAAAAAAAGAAGATTAAAACGAAGGTACTTATTACATAAAAATCAATTTTTTAAAGAATGTTTGCTAATCACTAAACAGTAGGAGATTTTTAAGAATAGTTATACAGAATATTTTTAATTGTTATTTTCCTATCATTTGAACAGGACAACCCCGATTAACGGTGTTTTACAATAATATCGTGGGGTCTTCATTCGCACCGGACATCCATAATCAGCCAAGAAAACGTTTGATTTTATTTTATGCATAACTTAAAAATCGATAATTATAGTAAATAAAATTAATATGAATAAACATAGTAATATGTGGTTCAGCGTTAGGAGCAGGAGTTTCTTGGGTTCTTCATTATTTTTTTTGCTGGTCAGCGCCGGCTATCGCACAAGTCCTGCTAGTATCGTATATGATATAATTATAATACTATATAATATAGGGCATAATCACGTTGACCCATCAGTTCCCGTTAGATCACCGAAGTTAAGCGACGTTGAGCCTGGCCAGAACAAGATGGGTGACCATTTGGAAATACTAGGCGCTGTATGTCATCTCCTCTAACTGGGATATGCATGCTGACTGGGGACCACGTGTGAATTTATAACTCCCATAAACTTCCACTTTCAGTGGAAGGCGGAATGCCCGACGCTGGGCGAATACCGCAAAAAGTGGTAGTACCGGTGATTCGATAACACTATAGATTCATATTTTGCCGGGCTATCATGTTTAAAGTTTTAATGCATTTTTACATCTAAAAGAAAAGGAATTCTTGTTTCAGTTGGTCTGTCACGCTTTAGTTTGGTTTGTCATGCGTAAGTATAAAGTAGCATTATCAGCGATAAACGCGCACATTGAATGGATGCCTCTTAAGAATGTCTGTGCGAACAATGAAATAGAATCGAATAGAACAGCCGCGTTGCACGCCTTCTATTCTACATATATTTGATGCATTTTAAATATTCATTTGATTAATATTAATATTAATATTATTTTTTAAATATTTACTAGAAAAGTTAAAGTTCAGATGTCTTATATTCTAAAAGTGGTCAACGAACACATAAATTGACGTCTCGCATATTAATATAGATTTCATAGTCAAACTATTGTAATCTAAACTTAGGTGCATGAAAAGCTGTTCGTGTTTACTATTAATTAATTAATGATAATAATAATCGCATACATTTTGTCGCGTAGTTGGTCTAAGCAATGCCGTCCTGGTTAATGCGTTAAGAAAAATCTGCCAAATATTAGACTTCGTTGTACCAGTCTATCAAAGAGTGAAGTTGAAGGGGGCAGAAAAAATGATGACGTCATAATAATAGGTATTGTGCTTCGGCACTAAATAACACAAACAGGTTTTATCCGTTAAAGATTCACACAAAACTAAAATGATGTATATAATAAAAGTTAACGCGCGTGTGTCCGGCTCGCTAAAATAATCAGGTATGCATATTGAATTTTTATGCACAGAAAAGGAGAGGCTTAATCTTAACAATAACTGATAATAATAATAAGAAGACAGGAAAGAATAGTCACGTATTTTTATGAGCAAAGAGGGGAAGACCGATCTTAATAATGACTGATAATAATGAAAACGATAGCAAAGAATAGTCACGCATGCAAATTTAAATTTATAAGCAAAGACGGAAAGACTTAATCTCAATAATAAGTGATAATATTTTTTTAAAAAGAAAGGAAAGAATTTCTTTCACTTATTAATTAATTAATTAATTAATTATTATTATTATTATTATTATTATTATTATTATTATTATTATTTTTATTATTATTATTATTATTATTATTATTATTATTAGTATTATTATTGTTGTTATTATTACTATTATTAGTATTATTATTATTATTTGTACTCACTAGGAGTTCTCACACAGATCATAGTCAGTGATTGCTCACCGAAAACAACCAGTGGTATTTCTTGGAGTCTGAGTGACAACAAGCCATCTCAGATTTCCAGTATTCTTCACCTGTTTACGATAACGATGCCGTATCGCAACAGCCGCTTACCATTAATTTCTCGCTGGTAAGGATAATTGGTCTTCTCTGGGATTTGGATGGTAATAAGCCTCCCTAAGGTCCCAGCATTCTCTACACTTTTCCAGTGGAGGTCTGGTTTGTGCTGTCCCTACTCGGTCTTATCCTCCTCGACCCTCTACAAATATTTTGTCTGGTTTCAGCCTAGGTGGTACCATTTAAAGAAAAAAAATTAATAAATAAATTTTTCAATCGATTAAAAAAAAATGTTTTTAATTTTAAATTTTTATATTTTTTATTTATTTATATTTTTTTAACTTAAAATTTTTTTTTTCAATTTCTAAAAAGTTTTTAAAATTTTTTTTTAAATTTTAAATTTTTCTTTTTTCCGGGTGGGGTGGGGAGAGAGGGGAAACTTTTATTGTTTCTTGTAATTTCTGTTTCTTTGGTTCATTTTTGTGTAGTGATAGCTGAGGTCGGTTTAATTTATTGGGGGGGGGATTATGAAGTGATGTTTCTTGCAGTTTCTGCTCCTTGGTTCGTGTTGTGGTGTTCTTCGTGTTGTTTTGTTTTCTCCCTGTTGTAAATTCCTTGTGACTGGTTACCCTTTATAGCTAATGCGTGTTGGTTTCCGCATTCGATGATTTTCCTTAAGATTGCAGCTGTTTTGATCATTGCCGTCCTTTGTATGGTTTCGATAGTCCCTTCGATTCCAATTTCTCCCAGTCTCCAGGTTTGTTGGGATTGTTCCAAGTGCTCCTACGATTATTGGTATCATACTAACTTTCTTCATGCTCCATATTCCTTTCAGTTCTCTGGCTAGTTCTGTGTATTTACTTCGTTTTTCCGTGTCTTTGATCTTCACTCTGTGGTCTGATGGAATGACGAAGTCTACGATTTTACAAGATTTTTCCTTCTTGTCGATTATAATAACATCAGGTCTCCTTGCTTGCATGAGTTTATCTGTTTGTATATCCATGTCCCAGAGGATTTTATGTTTTTCGTTTTCCAGGACTGTTTCTGGTTTATGTTTGTACCATTTGTCTGCATATTCGAAATTCAATTGTTTGCACAATTCCCAGTGTATTACTTTCCCAACACAGTCATGTCTGTTCTTGTATTCGTTTTGGGCAAGTTTGCTACATTCACTTATTATATGATTTACTGTTTCGTCTCTTTGTCCACACAGTCTGCATTTATTGTTTTCCTGGGTTTTATCTATTTTAGCTTTAATGTAGTTTGTCCTAATCGCATTGTTCTGTGCAGCCATCAGTAAAGATTCCGTTTCTTTATTATTATTATTATTATTATTATTATTATTATTATTATTATTATTATTATTATTATTATTATTATTATTATTATTATTATTATTATTAAAACATAGCGAAGGGAGAGAAAGAGCGTTTTGTCGTCTTTTATTTATCGATTAGTTTTGTCTTCTTATCGATTAGTTTTATATTTTCTTATCGATAGAAAGAGGGAGGTTGTATTTTTTTCTTGTCGGTTAGTTTTCCTTTCAATGATCTCAAATAATGAATGGGAATTCAATTGCGAATCGATAGCGAGCATGCGGAACGTTCTAGCAATAAATAACACTAGCTGCTAGTTCTAAATCTCAGACGAACAAATGTTTACAAATTGGAAATAATGCATTTGTGTAACAGACAAAACATGCCTTTTTCAATTAAGCTTCGACGCTAGCACCTCACCCCCCCCTCTCTTTCCGTCCTGATCCACAAAAGATGCGGGGAAATAGAAACCTCTCCCCCCCCCGCTCTCTGTACTAAAGTTGTCCCGCTTTCACAGGACAACTGCTTGTCTGAACGACACACTTCAGTAATTGGGTTGGAAAGGGAAAGAAAGTAAACGCTTACCATGAATAAAACATGAAAGTGAAGAACAAAAGAAAAAAAAAACGTGAATGACAAATCAATATTTTAAAGAAACAACCAATCGTTTTTGTACTCGTTAGTCACGTGATCATGAAGCCCGCCATGTTTGTTTTTTAGGTTGCTCTATTTTTTTTAAACTCTCGCGTAAGTAAGATCAGGACATTACCGTCTGACTTTCTTGACGTTAAGATTTTCAACATTCATTAAATAAAATATTAGGGCGATTGTGAAGGTTTTCCAACAGGCGAAATAAGGGTTTCAAACGGGCGAAATAAACAAATAGTCAACAAATAAATGTTACCGGAACCAATAAAAGTTACCTTTCTACTTACTTGGTCATTTATTTTTACCTACTTGGGTCATTTTTTTGTGTGTTTAAAGTATTTTTAAGTGCTTTTTATTACAGTTTAATATTTCATTTAATATACAATTTTTTTCAACTTGCTGCGGCAATATGACCGAACACATTTTCCGAAAGATTAAAGTCCTAGAATGTGGTCGACCATGTTGCCTCAACAAGTTCAAAAGATCGTATATTGAATGAAATATTAACATGCAATAAAAAACAAACTATAGGTATAAAAGTAACTTTATTGGTTCCCGTAACATTTATTGGTTGACTTTTTATTTATTTCGCCCGTTTTTCGTCGGCTGGAAACACTTCACAATCGCCAATATTAGCAATACTGTATTATTTGAATTAGTCGCTCTACTATTCTGATCATGTTTGTTATTTTCACGTTTCGGCCGATGTAACCTCCAACATCGTTATTTGGGATAAGGCAATATAAACGCAAATAATTACAAAGTCTATCCATATAAATAATAATCTATTTTTTATTAACAACTTGTTAAGACAACCAAAAGTAAAGAGTTAGTAGAGATTGAGATGTCAAAGTCTCCAAGAACGTCTCAAGTGAAGAAAGAGTTGTTTATTGTGTAAGAAAGAGTTGAGCAGACATGTTTGTTTCGGCCGACGCCGTGTGCGTTTGCGTGTGACAGTGTGTGTAGATTGGGTAAACATTGAAGATGGATGTGTATATTAGCTTGCATCTGCTTTGTCAGTGAGAGAGTGGTTATACACTTGTGTGTACGTGCATTCGTCAGTGGTGTGTATATGTTGTCACTGTGCGTTGAGTAGTTTGTGAATTGTCTCCCATTGCGTCTGCCGAGGACCCTCGATCTCAGAGGCAAAGGCTGGATTTGTGTACGTACTCATGTGTGTCGAATCTTAAAGGAAACCCCGCAAAGAGAGAAGGAAAGCTGTGTGGTTTGATTTTTATATTACGCGCGAAATTCGGGAAATTCGGGAAAGCGACTAATTGGAAATTTAGTCGGATCAAGAGTCGATACTTAAAAAAAACATTCGCTGCTGCTGCTGCTTCCAATAATTTAATGGTTACGCTACGGCGCCATGTAGACAATTCTAAAATGCATTTTCCATACTTTCAATCTAATCTTGAATAGATGTGTTATTACTTCGCTGGCGTAACGGCTAAAGGCGTTGATGAACAATCAGTTTTAAGTGACAGTTGAAATTTCAATCCTTACTAAAAAGCTTAAAAGATAAACCCCACGTGTCGTTTAATCTTCTTCTATTTCCCCCCCCCTTTCCTCCTCCCCTTCTTCTTCTTCTTCTTCTTCTTCTTCTTCTTCTGCTGCTGCTGCTACTACTACTACTACTACTACTACTACTACTACTACTACTACTTACATTTTTTCCTGTATTTTTCTTTTTTCGAATTCTGTTTCTTCGCCACTTTCTTAGCATTATTTCACATTTTTCTTAGACTTTTCTCTTTTTGGATATCATTCTTCTTTTTCTTCTTCTTTTTCGTCTTCTTTTTCTTCTTCTTCTTTATCATCATCATCAACATAATCTTTTTGTATTCGATTTTTCATTTATTTATATTTCTTGACGTTGTGCTTTTTTTTTTAATTCTAACTTCTTTTTCCTTTTATTTTTGTAACTATTCTTCATTTTCTTTTCATTTTTTCTTTTTATCTTTCATTTTCTTTTTCATTTTTACCGTTCAGTTCATTTTCTTCTCCAAACATTTCTCCGTCCACTTCTTCTTCTTCTTCTTCTTCTTCTTCTTCTTCTTCTTCTTCTTCTTCTTCTTCTTCTTATTATTATTATTATTATTATTATTATTATTATTATTATCATTATTATTATCATTATTATTATTATCATTATTATTATTATTATTATTATTATTATTATTATTATTATTATTATTATTATTATTATTATTTATATCTATATAAAGTAGACTTGATTTTTCTCCCTCTATTTCATCCTAAGGTAGCCAGAAAAATTAATACGCCCTATGCGAAGACAATCACACCTACCTTCTTAAACTTCGACCAATCATGTTTCCAGAAACTTTCCCTAAACTACATCATCGTACATTAAAACCTACATTGAGACCTCTACATCTTACTCGCACAAAAGCGTATTAGAATGAGAAGGTAGCAGATTCATCTCTCGGTTTGAATTAAAACCTTCTACAAAACCAATTTCACCGGTTAAATTAGGTCACACGTTATTTCACAGGGAACTAAGTTGGAAAACACCGTCTTCAATTATTTTTTAATTTTTTTTTTTTTTAAAATTTATTTATGTTTTTTTTATTTATTCTTTTTATTTATTTTTATCTTTTTTATTTATTTTTAATAAGTGACTTAAATTGCACAGCTTTTCATAATCTTTCCGATTTAGCTCAGACAGTAGCGAGAAAGAATATAAAGCTACAGTTCATAGTTTCAATTTATAGTGTCGCCGTGAAGTTTCTTTATTTTTTATGTATTGTTTGCATTAAAATAAATAGTTCAGATATTTAAGGGTATGGTCGAAGTGTATTTTTTACGCTTAGAAAACATTTAACCGACGGACACACAGACAGACAGACAGACGAAAGACAGACATGTATACACTAATTGTCTGCCTGTCTGTTTTTGTCTGTCTGTATGTCTCCTCGTCTATCTGTCCGTCCGTCAGTTGTGATTTTTTTACACGTAAGAAATACGCTTCGACCACCTATATTAATAGTTTTTTGGGGACGTTTCCGGAATAGTCGACCAAAAGATGACAGGTGTGACGTAGGGACACTAAGTGTTACGCAATAAAACAGAAAATTACGAAAAAGATTTTTTTATGACCAGACGACTTTAATGAATTAAAGTGATCAAGTTCTGTTACTGTAAGCCGTTACGAATGTTACAAAAGCACCCACCCTCTCCATATTAAGAATACGTTTCTAAATATTAACGTTATTTTTGGCCTAAAAAATGTGTACCCCACCTTCCCCGTGTTAAGAATGGGTTTCTAAATAATAACGTTATTATTTCAGCACGATCTGTAAACTGCAGAAGTACTGAGAAAAGATTCAATATAGCATTATGTCGGTTGTTTACAAATGTCAAATCATTCTTTTAGATTTATCCCGGGCAACACCGGGTCACGGGTCTTGCTAGTTTTGTATAATATATATATATATATATATATATATATATATATATATATATATATATATCTATATGTATAAGCTCACATATCGACATTGAACTCCAACCGTAAACAACAGCAAGCGGGCTTCTATAACTAATTACAAATATGCCACTAGTAAGAAATTTAAAAAAAATGTCTTTTACTTATGAATAGGACACTTTGCGTCGGAAATTATAGTTTTAAAAATAATAATTTATTTAAAAAAAAAAACTCGCATTGTTTATTTAGCTTTCTAAACTTCTAAATATATTTAAATTTCAACCATGCTTCAAGAGTGAGACTACATTTCCATTATATATATACATATACATATATATATATATATATAACAATTATATAACATTAAATAAGTCAACACCAATTAATTAGTGTTTTCGTGCCAAGCACACATGATTCCGGGTAGCACATCATCCAGGGTTGCCTCAGGGGTGAGAGATCCCTGAATGGTGTGCGCTTGACACAAAAACAACAGTGAATTTGTATAGGTTGATTTAGTGCTAATATACTTTTTATTTATAAAGTACTAATATGTATTGAGCACTTTTGAAAAAATATTTGTTTTATCAACATATTTGAACTTGATTAATTTATATATATATATATATATATATATATATATATATATATATATATATATATATATATATATATATATATATACTGCTGGGAAGCCATGAAATTAAATACTGTCTTGTTTTTAAATTCCCGAAACAGTTTTTCATGGTAAACAACTGATGATCCCTTAAAATAGTGTTAGAAATAAACTAGTATAATAACTGTAAAAAATAAATTGACTTACATGAGTGATTTTCCACTGGAAGACTTGGGACTATGAGTTTTTTTTAATTAAAAAATTTTTTTTTTTTTTAATATAGTTTTAATGATTGAGAAACTTCCGAGACTATATATATATATATATATATATATATATATATATATATATATATATATATATATATATATATATATAATTAAATAAGTTTTTACGTATTTATAAAATGAAATTAAACCCAATATTTTTCAATTGCTCAATACTAGGTAGAGTTTCATAAATGTTTATTATATAAACTTTAAAACTGGCTTACGCAAATGCAATTACGTTTCATCCACTATACACTCCATCGGAGCCGAAATACATTATTTTCATTATTATTTCTCGGCCCCGGTGAAGTGTTGTGTATCTGAAGTGTAATTGCATTTACCTAAGTCTGTATATATATATATATATATATATATATATATATATATATATATATATATATATATATATATATATATATATATATAGTAATCCAGGTAGGGTAAAAATTCACAGGGTAGAAATCCAAAGGGAATCAAACCGGGCTTATAAAAGAGTGCTCAATAAAAATATAGAGCTGTATTGTGAATGCTTTTTATTTAAACATGTACAAAGTCTGCTACACTGGCATGTCAATGTTATCGATCTACAGCTATCAAGAGCTGAGGTCTCATCAGGCAGAAGGTTTTTATGTGATCCAATCCGGTCGGTGAAATCTAGGAAGAATAGAGTTAAGCAAAAAGAAAAAGAAGGAATAATATTCCTTCTTTTTCTTTTTGCTTAACTCCATATATATATATATACATATATATATAAGATGATTTAATGGATCAGAACATTCCAATTGTTCAAAGAATTAGAACAACAAGTCTAGTATGGCGTACGGCCGTTTATATATATATATATATATATATATATATATATATATATATATATATATATATATATATATATATATATATATATATAAAATATATATCGTCTTTGAACAATAACTATGGATTAGCAATAACGTTCCGAATAGAGTCGTCTGAAATATCACCGATAAACTCGTGAAGTCCTCCAATGTGAAAAGTTTTGTCTTGTATATCCTTTATTTTGTTTAAATGCACAGGTAAAAATCACACGGAGTTTGATCCGGACTTTTTGTAGATCAGTCAGGAAAACTGCGTCATCCTATCAAACGCCATGGAAATTATGATGGTGTAACCATGCAAGCAGCGTAAAAGCTCAAATGGAGAAGGGCACCATCCTGTATGAATACCAGGTCATTAATATTATCATATTTGTGTGTAGGCCATCAATGGTATCCCAGTCAGAAATCGTCAACCACGCATAATTTAAAAGCATCTCAAAATAGCTGTCGGCATTCATAGATCTCCGATTTATATAGTAGCTAATCTTTGCATGAACTGTAAGACCAACTCTAATAAAGTTGTGTAACAAAAGAATCGTCAAATGAAACGAAAACAAATCCTTTCTATACATAACAAATAATATAATTATTTAAGTGACCTACACCGTTGGGTGTAGGTTGCCTAAATTTAAAACCGTGTCATATGGAAGGGATTAGTAAAGTAAGAAGGATCGACTGCCGATTGTCTTCGAGCAGTATATCGCCTGTGGAGAATAGCATTGCACGGATATTAAGTTGACCTGGCCGAGATAAGATGTTTTTCTTTATTGGTGCCTGAAAGCGCTATGATGACTGTTGTGTAAACCTCAAAGGGTCTGGGAGTAGTCGTTTAATAGAAATTAGTACGCCTTAGATACTGATTTGTTATCGTGTGACCCAACCACCCCATAGGGGCTGCTCTCCGCAAAAGAAAGAAATGTTTATGACTGCCACAGAGTTACCTTTTAAGCGTCCTGTACTTTACCATCTCATATTAATTTCTACCGTATTTCTATTATTATTAACCATTTGTGATGAGTAGAGCCTATTTCCCATCGTGAGCGGCATAGAATCGCCTGTTCTATGCGCATAGATCTTGAGAGACAGGAGATATATGGGAGGAGGTTTGTCCAAATTGACTGTTCAGACTTGTGTTGATATAGGGTATTCTTGCAATCGAAATATCGCCGTTCGCTCTTACCAAACAAGACATAAAAAGAACCTTGTTCCCATTCACCCCTTTATACACTTGCTTACCCTTTCATGTAATTGAGCGGACTGCATAATAGACACATTTTGGGGTCTCTATAAATGGGAGTCAAGTAGCGAACGCTTCTTACTGACACGGGGCTCTGCCTTCCCGTCCCAACCTTCCGGCCTTGTGCCACATCTTCTCGCGGTGAGAAGAGAAATAAATACATAGTCTGTAAATGAGCGTCAAGTAGCAAACGCTGACACGGTATACATCAGTCGAAGATCCGTCCTCGACAATCAGTCCGACAGAGACTGGGCCATTATGGTGGCCTTTTATCTGTTGGGCTGTGGTATTATTTCTCGGTAGTCTTAGGAGTTCCACCCTCCCAGGCCTTGTCTTCACTCTTTGAGAATGATATAGTTAATTTCTAACTGTCTGATGCACCGCGACCGGGGAATACCGGCGGCAAGTTGTAAGAGGCCAGAATAGTTTTTTTTTTGAAGGGGCGCTGGCTTATTCTTGCTACCTTCTAGCAGTGTGCCACATCATACCAAGTGGGAAAGAATGTAAATACTGAGTCTTTGCAAATGGCGAACTTACAACCGTTTGGTAAGTTACTGTTTATTTTCGTTTGCTACTACTACTACAAGGGACAATTTGCATACTGTTCCAGAAAAGACCCAGAAAACTTCCGCAAGAACAAGTGAGATAAGTTAATGCACTTTCGACTATTCCATCTAATTTCATGTGCGTAGTATTTCTAAACAGATACAATATATTCGTTGATATAATAATATTTTAATATAAACATTATCATATGTAAACGTAGGAGTTTTACATGTCGGCCGGTCATAATTCAGGAAGGGGACATTTTGTATTCAGCACCGTCCTCTTCCGGAAAACATGTGCACGGGGTAACTGTCGTGCCTCTACACCGCCTGCTTGCCCAGAGGCGGTCTTTTCGAATAAGTCAACATGGGGGTCGGACGTTTGTTCCGCTTGTGATAGACGTTGGCTCTGGGGCAATAGCTTGGCAAAAATAGAGGTAAGCAGCGCATAGTTATCTAAACCTATTTGAATTTTTACTCTTTTATAATTTGCTTTGTTTTGTCTTAGAACATGTTTGTAAGACTTGTTTATTTTCATGTATTTCCAGTTTTACGGTGAAAAGATGTTATAGTTCAGCGTTGGCCACGTGTGCGCAAATAAATATATATTCATCAGTATAATTCGTGTCCGAGATTTTTGCTTCAGTTTGCTTGCTGTTACATCATATCTAAACTATTATGTTATTAAAATGTATAACAATCATGTAAACTATATTTAGTCAACCGTTAGCACTTGGACAGAACCAACGAAATGGTTAAAGGATGAACACCAGAGACGACGACTGAATTTGAAATGATAAATTCAAAACCTGCAGTTGAAACCCTAACCCCAACTTTATCTCTTCTTCTCTATAATACTGTAAAATCAGTCAGATTTTCGATCTTTGTATTCGATACGTTCCTTCCTACTATACATTATTTCATTCTGGGCAGCCATTTAATTTTGTTGAACGTTGGTCCATGTTGTTAAAAACAATGAAATGTAATTCGCGTTAATTTCTCCCAGAAGCTAATTTATCCAGTAAAAAAATTCCTTTAGACTTAAAAAAGATTCGAACTCGGCTATTGATATCGTAAAAACTGCCTTAGTAATGTGTATTCTGCCTATTCCCTTTTTGTCAATCAATCACACCATAACCTTTTAATGAGATATAGATTTAAAGAACCACCTTTAATGGCGATTACTAGCTATTAATCTATTAATCGAAATCCGAATCCCAGTTCCCTTAGCACTTCCTGTATCAGCCTCGGGTAACAACGACAGTCATTATTAAAGATGAGGTTCAACTTTTTTTAGCTTATAAAGTTTACCTCCCCAGAGGAGATACGGGTATTCGTTTTTCATTTCATCATTATTATTTCATCAGATGCTACTTAGAAACAATAGATAATTGTCCCGAAGGTCAGTGTTTGAATGAGAGATTACGGTCAACCGATCTAGGTCAGTTAGATGCATGGCGTATCCGGTAATGGTAAAATGACTATCTTGTACGTTGGTCAGAGTTTGGACTCGTGATCAGTCATCCGATACTGCCAAGTCTGCTGCAAAGAAGGTAGCCTCCATTTACCGGGCTAGAAAACTTCTCACATCTGTTAGTATCCTATATCTCTATAAAGCCACCATTCGCCCATGCATGGAGTATTGCTGCCACATCTGAGCTGCTGCTTCTAACTACTAGTCTCCCCCTCTTGGTCGGGGTACAAAACAGTTTCTAACTTAATAGGTTCCGCATTGTCTACCAAGCTCCAGCCCCTGTCTCATCGCTGCAATGTGGAATCCCCGTGCTTGTTTTACAATTACTTCCACGGAATGTGCTTCGATAAACTTACTTCAGTCGTACCCCCTCAACGTAAATATCCCCAATCAACCAGGCAAGCAGCAAAATTCCACCCCCGTCACTGTAGAGGTCCGCATATGCCGAGACACTTTCTATAATAGCTTCTGTCTTCGGAACGCTTGGTTTTGAAATTTCTCCCTGCTCCTTGTTTCCCCGGCTGTACCAACACGCAAAAATGTAAATGTAATGTGAACAAATATCTTGTAACTCCCCATCTAGCATGCCCCCCCCCTATATATCTGGTTCCTAATCATAGTAGCCCCTTACGTCTCAGTGGTAATATACCTTGTTTGGGGTGAACAAACGGTTTTAAAAATTAATACTACCAAATAGTCAGTAATATCTTCAATTTCTACAATATGTATTGTATTCCTCTGATTTAAGCACAACATTTCTCTAAATATATATATTATATAATACACTGAGGCATTTCGTGTTCGTACGTAAAAAAATGAGACCGTCCGATGGTGATTGATGATTAATCTGATGTCGCTACGGTCAAACAATTACGACTTTACACATTTTAAAATGAATTGTTCCAAAATCAAATTATGTCGTCACATCAACTAAAACAGTACAATTTTAAATAAATACATTTCATAACAGTGCTCAGTGTCGTAGATAGAGCAAGTGTGTCTAAACTCAGTGTTGCCCGGGATTAAGAACTCTATCTTTTTTTTAAATGTTGTATACTCTAGTAGCCATAATTCAAACTAATCAATATCCTAGATAAAGCAGGTATTAACCAAAAATACTCATAACAGTGCTTAATATACTAGATAGAGCAGCAGGTGTGTTTAAACGTGGTGTTGTCCGGAATAAAGAACTTCTCTGCCTTTTGTTAGAATGTTGTATACCCCCGGTAGCCATCATTCAAAGTGCTTAAATTCCTTTATCTTTATATTATTTTGAAATGGGGGGTGAGGACAAGAAATTAGTAATTTACCGGGACCATTTTTTTCTACTCGGCATTGTCCGGGATCCAAAAGTGTAAGATTACAGTATTACTTTTGGTAAAGGGATATATAGTGAATTTTTTCGGACTACTGACTTCATCAACATCATGTATCTTCTTAATATGTTGAAATAAAGGGGGAAGAAATTAGGAATTGACCGTGACCAGTTGTTCTTTTCAGCATAGTCCGGATTCAGTAATTATAAGATTTCAGTATTACTTTTGTTAACTGGTATATATTAACCCTCTTCGAACTATTGACTTCATCAGCATTACGTATCTTCTTAATAGGTTAAAATGGAGAAGAGAAAAGAGAAATCAGGAATTGGGCAGGACAATTTGTTCTACTCGGTGTTATATGGGATAAAACATTGTAAGATTACAGTATTACTTTTGGTAAGAGATATATTAAATCTCTTCAGACTATTGGCTGCGTCAACATTACGTATCTTCTTAATATGTTGAAATGGACGAGGGAAATAAATTACGAATTGACCGAGACCATTTGTTCTACTTGGCATTGTCCGACTAAATAAATTGTAAGATTACAGTATCATTTTTAGTAACTGGTATATATTAAATCTGTTCGGACTATTGTCTTCATCAACATCATTTATCTTTATATTATTGTTAAATGGGAGGAAGACAAGATATTCGGAATTGACCGGGACTATTGATCCTACTCGGCGTTGCCTGGGATCAATAATCATTATCAACATTATTTCGCATTCATATTTTGATCTTAACGGTACTTTTGTCAATTCCGTAAAGGCTAAAAATATAATATTGTAATGTTAGTAAGGACTTACATTACAATATTATATTTATTAAATGAGGGGGATTACAGAAACTTTTGATTTACTCGGCGTTATCCGGGAGCAAATAAATTGTCATTATAAACATAATTTCTCTACAATCCGTGTAGTTTAATCGTGCTTTTGGCAGTGCTATGAAAGCCTCCTTACTAACAGTATTATATTTGCTAAATGAAGTAGAGGACAAGATCCAAGTGTAGTATCTGTTCCGATGAATTCTACACCCTATAGACCGTTATCGTCTTGGCTTTCGGGTCTTAATTCCGCCGGTCTGTGGGTTTATCCTGTGCAGTTCTAGGAGATCCACCCTCCCAGGCTTTGCCTCTCCTCTTTGGGGAAGAGTAAGTTTATTGCTTACTGCCTGAGGCCCCCTTACAGGGGGATGCCGACGGGGCTGCCCAGGCATTTTTTGTAGGCCAGAGTGCTCACCTTTTCGGGCGCTGACTTTTCAAATCCCACTTTCCCGACCTTGTGTCACATCTTACCTTGTGGGAGGAAGATAAATAAAATAAAGTAGAGGGCGGGAGATAGAGAATTTTTTGTTCTACTCGGCATTGTTCAGTAGCAAAAAATTGACATTATTAACATTACTGTATTATATTTGGTAACCGAGGGGGGGGGGTGTAACATAATCTTTTGTTATATTTGGCGTTGTCCGTGAGCAATAAATATAAATTACACTATTACATTTAAATCTCTTTGGACTATTTTCATTATCAACACCATTTCTCTTCATATTATTGTGATAGCGCGTGGGGGGAACGGTATTACCCGAAATTAAGAATGTCATTGTGTTTTGTTCTACTCGGCGTTGTCCAGAAGCAATAAATGTAAGATTACAGTCTTACATTCAAAATGTAACGGTAAATGAATTACAATTTTTTTCAACACATTTAAACAGGGTTGGGCGGAAAAGAAAGCAGTGGTTGGGGAGAGGGGGAAATAGTGGGGAAGGGAGAACGAGAGAAAGAGGGATAGAGAGAAAGTTTTAATTTCTTCTATTTTGTTTTTGATGGCCCCGAGCAACGCCGGGTAGCCGTGCTAGCTGTTTCATAGAGAATTAAATCGCTCCAATTTTAAATAAATAAATATGGAAGCGACATATTCGTTTCATTTATTTAAAGAATATTTAGCTGCCAATTATTTTTACCGAAGATAAAAAAGAGGATTTTTTTGTCTTAATCCTGACAGACATTTATTATTTCAAAAGGAATATTATTATTAACAGTGAATCATACAGATTGATGTAGAAGGCGCCGTGAAATTTATTCATATTAATCTTGTCGATTGCTCATTAACTGTTCAAACTTTTCATTTTCGAAGGTTTTTATGAGAATGCGATGAATTTCCTATTTATTTCTTTAAACAGCAAAGAAAACATTTTACTTTATTTGTAACTTGAAAATTATTAAAATAAAAATAGTAATAGGCGGTTTGAGTATTGGGAGCAGGAGTTTATTGTTCTTCGATTTCCTCGGGACACGTGTCACGCTAGTTTATATATATATATATATATATATATATATATATATATATATATATATATATATATATATATATATATATATATATATATCAAAAAAGGGAAAGAGAAATTAACAATTAATATGTATATATATGTATATGTATATATATATATATATATATATATATATATATATATATATATATATATACATATACATATATATATATATACATATATATATATATATATATATATATATATATATATATATATATATATATTATAAAATAATACATTACGCATCAATGCTCAAAAGAGCTTATTAGCGGTATAAAAACAATTAAGCTACACAGAAACGTTTGTGTTTTATCCCCGAGAGAAGTCATCAGTCTCATTGAAACACAAACTAAACTATAGCTTACCTGCCATAAGTAAATTTTCATACTATATATATATATATATATATATATATATATATATATATAGTATATGTATTGTATTAGTTTCTATAGATGTAAATCCGTTGAAACTCAAGTGTTTATAAAAAGTGCTCAATAACAAGTAGAGCTATTCATAAGTATACATGTTATTTATTGGTTACATATGTGCATACATGTTTCGGTTGTACTCTTCGCAGAGAGTGAATTTCTTCCGACCAAAGACTAGAAAGGAGTGGGATGGATTTGGAGAACTTTCCCTTTAAATAAATCTACTTTGGGGATAGGCTATTTTTTATGAATTAGTATCGGATTACATACTTTACTTGTTAACTCTTTCAATTAGTTTCTATTTTTAAAATTCTTTTTTATTCTTTTTTATTACCTGCCTTCTTATCCTTTCCCTCTTTCATTGTTTTATTACCTACTTATGCCTATGCCTAGGTGAGAAACTTGAAATTGTTAAATTTAAAGATAGAGAAAAATTACTCAACGTCAGACATAAAACGAGTTTAAACTGCAAACATTTCAAGAAACACACACTAAGCAGACTTTAGATTACGAATAACTACTTTATTGACTGTTACTTCATTCTTAGTATAAGACCTACTCAATTTTTATTCTTTTTCCCTTTTTTCTCTTTTTTTTTCTTTTTTTTCTTTTTTCTTTTTTCTTATTATTTTTATTATTATTATATTTAATTTAAAATTCTGTGACGTCATCCCGACGTAGTGCATACTGCAACTACATTTAAATAAATAAATAATGGAATTATTATGATGTGGGGGAAGGACATCTTTTCGAATAGAAGTTAAGATTGGACGAGAGGAAAAAACAACACGCGTATTCGCAGCAAAATAACATTGTTGTACAGACAAAGAGATTTGTTTGGCGAATCTATCACTAATATTACCAAGCCAAGGTAGGCGAAGGTAAATAGGGCATCTGTCTACAGAAGCTGGTTTGCTTTTGTAAAAATGTAATATTTTTGTTTTAATCGTAGATTGTACAATGTCTAAAGGATAGCCATTGTTACAGAGGGTCTTAGTAATAAATTTAATTTCTTCATCCAGCTTGGTCTTCGAACAAATCTTTAAGGCCCTATGGGTAAGGGTCTTAATAAGATTACATTTTTGTTTTGTGGGACAAAATGAGTCCCAACGAGTATAAAGACCAGTGAACGTAGGTTGAGATTGGAAATCCGGGTCAAACAACACGTGCCCACAAAAATTCGCAATGGAAATTATTTACCAACTGACGATTTGAATAATACTTATGGTTCGTCGATAGGTCAACATCTCATAAATAATCGCACCTGTGCCTCTAAATTCAGTGTCGACTTATTCTCCATTCTTAGTAAGTCGCACTCCCCTTATCATCTCAAGATCTTAGAAACAATGTATATTAAGTCCTTGGGACCTTCTCTTTGCAAACAAAGAGAAAATCTCATCGGGCTTAATGTTGTTTCTATTTGATTAAACTTTTTTTTTTTTTTTTTTTTTGATTTTGTAATTAAAAAATTTTTTTTTTTTTTTACCCCTTTCCCTCGCTATAATTCTCATAGCATCTTTTTATATTTTTTATACATTACCTCGATATTTGGCTCTGTTGAGCGAGGTACGAAACCGGTCAGCTGCCCTTTCATCTTTTTAATTTCTTAAATTCATTATGAATAATAAATATTGTCTCTTCAATGCTATTTTAAAGTTTTGTACGACAAAGAAAATATTTAAATATATATATATATATATATATATATATATATATATATATATATACAGGGTGGGCAAAAATAAGGGTCCTATTTTTAAAAATTCATAACTTTTTTATTTATTGATTAAAAAAAAAATTTTTTTAGAATAAGTAAAGGACCTCTTTCCGAAGCAAGCATGAGCCGTATTAGCCCTAAGGAACGTACCCTCATTTAGAAAACATTATTTTTGCTTAAAAAACTCAAAACAGTGTAAAAAACAATACTTTAGTTTTTGTAAGTTTTAAGAAGTGTTTTTCGGCTAAAATTTGTTTTGTTTATTTCAAAAAATCTCGGAAGGGTCAGTCTACACACACATAAAGTTTGGTGAGTTTAACTTTTATTTTGTGGAAGTTATTGAAATTTAAAGATAGGACCCTTATTTTGGCCCACCCTGTATATATATATATATATATATATATATATATATATATATATATAGTGCAATTTTGTGTTAGAGGAGAAATAATCAGAGATATTTAATAGTGCGTCAGCATATATATTTTTTATTTCGATTGACACTATACATTAGTTTGAGCTACTATCGATACCTTCGGTTGCGGGAAAGAGAAGAGGGCATCCCATCTAGATTGCGAAGTTGGTTTAAAACGAAGGAAGGAAGGAGAGTGCTTCGGGCGGAACTTCACCAGATATGACAGCAGTAGTCCATCTTAGGACGGATCTGGCTCTAATACAGGTAGATGATTGCGTCAGGAATGAGAACCATATCTCATCCGATTCCGGGTTCCGGTCCCTGAGCATGCGAGTCCCCTTAGCCAGAATGCGTCAGGTACGTTAGGTAGATGACAGTAAACGTTCTTGTCAAATATGTTAATCCGATATCAACCCCCCTCCCCCACCCTCTCTTTTCCAGCCTCTAATTCGCTTCGCCAAATCTCAGACTAAAAAGTGTGATTGTCGCCCTGCTAATATATATATATATATATATATATATATATATATATATATATATATATATATACATATACATATACATATATATACATATATATGTATATATATATATATATATATATATATATATATATATATATATATATATACATATACATATATATACATATATATATATATTTATATATATATATATATATATATATATATATTCATTGTTAATATCTCTTTCCTTTTTTTGTTACAATAGACCGTCTATTTACCGGCTCGTGGTGCGCGTTGGATGGTCTTGAGGTGACAACACAAGGTGCGCGTCCTTGAACCAATTAAGTTCTTTTTTTTTTCTAAAGAGAAAAACAAATGTTTATATATAAAAAAAAAACAGAAAAAATCTTTCTTGTAAGAAATAAGAGACCAGTCATTCGGTGGGACAGGGAAGGGAGAGGTTAGATAGATTTATTTCGTAAACGAACGCCGCGTTTTTAGTTCAGTATCAAACTACCAGATATGTCATTTGCCGCCTGGCATAAGGTCAGGTGTTTTGAGAAGACAAACCAGCGCACTGGGATAAGCGCACTCTTGCCTACAAAAAAATGTCCGAGAAGCCCTATCGGCATTCCCCGGTAGGAGCGCCTCAGGTGATTAGCAATAAACTAACCCCTTCTCAGAGAGAAGGTAACGCTTGGGAGGGCAGACCTCATAGGACTGAACAGAATCATACCTCAGCCCGACAGCAACACTTTATCTACTATGTTAACGTCCATTGCAGAAGGTTCCCGTTATTGCATGTATAGTCAACCCTTAACCCTTAAATGCTTTCTTTTTAATATTGGTTTGACATCGAAGATACTGATTACCTATTTAGCGGGTGTGTTGATGCAACATCATACTAATACCTAATCACACTTGCCAACAGGCTCGTTGCAGATGTGAAACAATTTGCAGTTTAACACATTTTCGTTGAATATCATATTAAATTGGCATTTTGTTGGAATGTGTCATATGTGAAACAAAAAACATTTAAGGGTTAACTTTATTACCTCCGCTGTTGTATCCTCTTTTGGCCGGGATCAAAGTGTAGTATCTGTTCCGATGGATACTACACCCCATAGACTGGTATTGTCTTGGCCTTCGGGGCTTGATTTACGCCGGTCTATGGGTCTGTCCTGTGCAGTTCTAGGAGGTCCACTCTCCCAGGATTTTGCCTCCCCTCTTTGAGGACGGGTAAGTTTATTGCTTACTGCCTGAGGCGCCCCTACCGGGGAATTCCGACGGGGCTGCCCAGATATTTTTTGTAGGCCAGAGTGCTCACCTTCTCGGGCGCTGGCTTTTCAAATCCCACTTTCCCGACCTTGTGTCACATCTTACCTTGTGGGAGGAAGATAACTAATGTTGTGTCCCCTATTTGGGTAACTCTTCCAGTAGGGAGGGAAGTACATTTCATGAAAATAAAGTTGCTATTATATTTCTGAATTTTTTAGATGAGGATTGACCCGTGGCGCAATGGATATAGTACTAAGTTAAATTCAGTTCTAAGTAATAGTCATCCGAAGGTTGAAGGTTCAATCCTCGATGCAGGCGATACGAAGGTTGAAGGTTCAAAGAATCGCGAATTACTGAATTCTTCTCCCAGTCATGGCTGACGGAACAAGTGCATGCTACCCCGTTCGAAATTCCGTCCAGATTCCCGAGTTCGACATAAATATTCCCAAGTTTAAAGAGATACACCTGAAGCAGGCAGGAGGTTACAGCGGCTGAAACGTTGTGATGATAATGTAGTCCGAATAACCAAAATTATACAATAAAGTTGCTATTGTGTCTAGCTCCGTTATCTTTTTACATATATCTATTACTAATGGGGATTTGGTATATGTCTGTCTGAAGCCGAAACTATACTATTACTTCTATATTTGAAACCGAAACTATGTTATTAATATAGTTTAACGGTCAATTCAGTTTACTATACTATTACAGACTAATGTACTATCTTTCAATACTCAATGCAGGGTGGGGGTTTTATTTACTCATCCCCAGGAGTTAGGCACAAGGCCAGTTTTATCTTACTCCCACAAGTAAGATGTGACCCAAGATCGGGTCGAGAAAGTGGAGTTTGAAAAGCCAGCGCTCGAGAGGTGAGCACTCTGGCCATTTAAAAATTGCCTGGGCAGCCCCGTCGGCATTCCCCGGTAGGGGCACCTCAGACAGTAAGCAATAAACTTACTCCTCCCCAAAGAGGGGAGGCAAAGCCTGGGAGGGTGCACCTCCTAGAACTGCACAGGACAGGCGTGCAGTATCCATCGGAACAGATACTACACTTTGATCTTAGCCTAAAGGCCAAGAAGCCCAATTTATTTAGGTTTATTGGTGGGGGTAGTGCAGTATCTATTCATGATACCATTTTCCCAGGTATTACCTCCTCCTTTTGTCATGAGATCATCGACCATTTCCAAATTTTCAGTTACATACATACATAAACACACACACCGCATCACTCATAAAATTGATTTCTTCTGTCTTTTTCATTTTTAACGGAAATATTTAAAAGGTAAACAAATGTTGTATCAAAATTACAAAAATGTTAATGCTTATCTATATGAATAAATGCGCAAGTTTTTTTATTTCGTGTTTACAACAAAATTATGAATGAAATGTTTCTTATTTAATTTTTGTGTTCAAGTGTTTTAAGTAGCGAACTTTGCGAAGCGATAGCGAGCCGGTGAAGTCAGCTAGTCTAATATATATACGGAATAATCTTGAGAAAACACTGCTTCTCGTTCGATCCCCAAAATTACCAGATGGGTGACCAGGTGCGATGTATACAGGATGACGACATCATCTCTCGGCAAAAAACTAACGCCGTCAAAATCGTCTCCTTTTGACTGGAGTATAGATCTGGATCATAGCAACCGATTATAAATACAATATCCTCTACAAGTCACATGGTTCCTACCCTTCGCTAATCTTGTGCCAATATTTGTCGCTCCTCGAAAAAGTAGAGCACTGTATATGTAGTATTAACGCAGCATGACGTCACTAGCTTTAAATGCATCGTTCCTTCCTCAAAAAAAGTAGAACGCTCTAGACGTTAAGCCCGCCGATAACGTGTTAAATTATCACCGGTTATTCGCTATTTAAAATTGGTCGTGTGGTTAAAGGCGTCGGATTTGAGTTGTAAAATACTCGTAATCCGGGATTTCGAATCGCATGACCGGTAGTGAATAGTCATATCTCTATGCTGATGAGTCCCGGTTTAAGGACGAAACGTATACGTACATAGATAATAAACAATAACAAATATTTATTATATATATATATATATTTACCAAAAGGAGTCACCATTTATCAAGGCCTAATGCCACTCGAGGATAAGGGGAAATGAGATGGAATGAGAGCAAGGATCAAGTCCGAATATTTACAGGGACGGTTCTAGATAGCAATATGTTGACATTGGCTTTGGCGACAACGAAATTTTAATCTGCGGGGAAGCAGTCTCGAGGCAATGTGTTCCACAGACGAGAATCCATTGTGAAGATCTATTTGTGGAAATTTCACATTATGCTGGGCACACTAAGGTAGAAAAGAAAGTTTTTTCTTCGTTGTGGTAGAAAGACTAGTTCTAGCTGTGAATGTCTTACAAGAAGGAACCAGATATTTGAGCTCAGTCGAGCACCTTCCATGGAAATGGAGATAGAGTAGAGAGAAACTAACTACGTCTCTTCTGTGAGAAAAAGGTTAGAGTATGATAGAGCAGAGAAAGACTAGCAACGTCTCTTCTGTGAGAAAGGGGCCGTAAGCAATGGAAGATATCACCTCCCACTAGATTTCGAAGTCGATTCTTAATTTTGTCAATATAACGAACAGTGCTCTGAATGGCACCCCCCCCACACATTTGGCAGTTGTACTCCATCTTGAGGCGTATCTGACTCTATTGGATTGGATTGAATTAAATGATCGGTTATTAGGGCCTTCCATAACTATAAACGTCGGACATAAATAGATGGTAGTAAAAGGCATTGTTTAACTAAGTTCTTGTTCAGGAAATATAAAAATAAATTGTAGGTCATTTGAGCCATCCGTAACTATAAATGTCTGATTTTTCAAAAAAAAAATATTACGTTCTATTGTCGGAATTTTAATTTTTTTATAAGTACGACATGAAAACAATCGATCGATAAAAATGTTCAGATTAAAAAAAAATTGTGAAAATAGTGAAAATATAGGCCAGATGTTTCTAACCTAACAATCGTTTAGAAAAAAAAAGCCACACAATAAAAAGAAGAGAAATGGATGACATAGAAACCTAAAAATAACGTCACAAACTGTCACCATTTTCATTTGACACGTGAAATGAAGGTCAAAAGGTCGTCGTTTAAGTGTTTCGTTTACATACCTGAGGAGAACAACAGCTAAGAGTTTTAAAGGGGGTAACAGGTGAGGCTCAATTGTTTCGTTTCATATATAGGTGACTTTGCCTTAATTCCGAAACAAGCCAATCTCTATCTGCCCATATTTATCGATTTTTATGTATAAATAATAAAGATTTTTATTTATACAAATATAATTCGGCTACACATTTGCAAAACATGTTTCAGTCATAGCTAGAAAAAGCTAGACTTTTTCGAGTCAGAATGTCCTTGCTTCAGGCTTTCTATTTTGTGGAATAAAAACGTAACGCCATTCTGGCTTTTCCTAGCTATGACTGAAACATGTTTTGCGAATGTGTAGCAAAATTATGTTTGTATGAATAAAACTCTTTATTACCAGTAAATAGCTCTATTTATTATTGAGCATTATTGTATAAACACAGTAAAGATTCTCTGGAGTTTGTTTTTTTTACTTTATTGATACAGACTTTATCTGGATTAACAGGATGCCAACATAAAAAGATAAAGATTTCTTGAAACCATTTACATAAAAACTAGATATCCCACAATTAATAATATTAATTACGAAACTAGTTGTGGGTTAGTTGTTACATTGAGTTATCCCCCCTTTGCAGATTGGTTGGTTGGAGTAGTTAAAACCTAAATGGCGCTGGTTGATAGTCAATTTGCATAGGTGGTTGGTTGAGCAGTATAAAAACTGTACTCTTTTTCATTGTGGGCGAAGTGCTCTTCAGCGAGCAGAGTAACGTTGGAAGAGAACTGTGGATTGCCAGTTGGAAGAGCATCAGACTTTTTTTCCCCTTTACGAATTGACTACACTCGTCACAAAATTTTAAAGTGTCTAGCGTACTAATTAACATTAACGAATTCTTTACCGTAAAACAACAATCTTTTAAAATTTGTACTCGAACTGTGCGTAATCAATTTCGCATGCAACATATCATCACTACAAACGCTCATTTTAAAGTCGTAAATTACTTCTCCTTATAAAATTCAACAGTATTAAACATAGTTGTAAACACAGAAATACTGATGATTTGATGAATCAGATCGAAAGTTCTCGCGTCAAAAGACAGAAAAATGGAAAAAGAAACTCACGGAACACCAATTTAGCCGAAATACTAAATCGAATATACGTAGAAATTCAAAAAACAAAATTCTCACATATATATATATACATATATATAAGGAACACGCATATATATACATATATATATATGCATGTTCCTTCAAGTAGTAGAACACTTTGACGACGGCTACCTTTAAATAGGATTAATCTCTCGCTGATTTACCGGGGTGTTGATGACGGTTGTGTGGTCTAGGACATCGGAATCTCAGTTTCAAACATGAGTCGGGGTTCGATTCCGGCGATTGCTATGAATAATCTTCTCTACACTAACGATTCCCGAAAGGAT